>CM018697.1:15009846-15474846 GCA_009363875.1 Mikania micrantha
TAACTGCCTGTATTCAATGTTTCAGAGACATATTAAAGATTTTTGGTTGAAAAATGTCTAAATAATAATGAAATTGGTCCCTGTTTACCATAAAAAAGTCAAAAAAAGTCAAAAAAGTGAAAATAAATAAAAATCTGATCGGGCCGCCTAGCACCGCCTAGCTCCTAGGCACCGCCTAGGCCAAAAATTAGACAATAGATAGGCGCCTAGCGCCTAGGCGGCCGCCTAGGCCGATTTTTACAACTCTAATAATATTATATGAGCAATATCAAGAAACAAAAAAGTGAGCCGGCCCAAAGTGAGCATGCGAACCGGCTTCAAGCAAACCGGCCGGTTGAGTCGGTTCACCGGTCGGACCGGGAACCGGTTTTCAGGTTGTTTTTAACTAACATCCAAAGGTGAAACATTAAATCAAACAATATATTTTTTAACATGATTATATTAATTTAAACATTCATTATGTTTGTTTAAATGTGTTTATATTTCTATAATTTTTTTAAAATATTTTATATATTTGTTATGTCATCCGGTTGGACCGGATTAATTCTTTACAAAAACAAACTCACATTCATTTAATCTTATTATTTATAATATTCTTGAAGAAAAAGAAACCTATTTATGATCAAGATGACTCGTTAAAAATTCCAAATAAAAACAAGGCTATATGTAATAAAAGGTGACCGGTGTCACGCAAATGTCATGTAAAAGGTTTGATGAGAGCCTGATATATGTGTAATATGAGGGTTTGATATAATGTAATGTGATTGTTTTTTATTTGCTTGGAAAAAAAATTAATCAAGTCATGTTCTTCCTCTGTGTACAGTCACATTTGGCCAGTGACACATTTTTTTTTGAACGACAATTTGGATCACTGACGAGTTATAGATCCACCTGATCGATCATATCCACACCTAATAGGAGAAAACCTACCATAGGTGAGAGAAAACCCCCTAGGCCAGCATGGAACGTCTATTTTGTCCATGCCAGGACTTGAACATGTGACATCCCTAATATTGAAGCGACATAGTACTTCTCCTCAACCGCTTTAGCTAAGGTCATGTATAAAACTGTCTGAAGGGTTGTTTTTATTTTTTAAACTAATCTACTTCATTTTTTCGTCACTTAGCGTAAAGATAATTTAAGTCCGATTAGACATAAGGTAAAAGCAACAACACTATGGTAATAGGTATTGGCATTATCATTTTTATGTACCACGTGTAGTGTTTCGATTATTTTAATTTTTTTACAATTGAAATTACTTTTTTTTTTGAACGGCTTGGTACAACGACACCCAAGACGGGATTTCAACTGTCCCCTCGGATTTGACGCTCTGGGGCGTATGCCCGAGCCCACCCCAGGAGGAACCCCACAACTGGGTAAACCCCCTGACCTTGCTTCAGCAAATATGCCTCAGCCCGGATTCGAACCCAAGACCTTCCATAGGGATGTCAAGGAGGTAACCATTAGGCTAGAAGCCCTTGGTTAATTGAAATTACTATCTCATGTATGTATGCGGAGATCTTTAAATCAAACATGACTTGCATGGTTTGTTCGTATAAAAAGCATGAGTCTTATATGTAAAATTGGTTAATATTACAATAAAAAATTGATTATTTTTATAACTTGCTAGGATCTTTCAGCTTATTTTAGAAACTGTCACCCTAATTAACAAATATATAACAACTAAAATAAATTATATTAAAAATTAATGAATATTCTTAATATACATTTTTAACAACTAACGCTAAGTATCACTGTTTAAATGGACATCTTGACACCACCATATAGGAAAAAACCCACACTATGATAACCTCTAGCTCAACCTAAAACATTTTTTTTTATTTAAGTAAGACTCGAACTTAAGACCCATTGTTCAAGAAGTCAAGGTAAGGTCTTTGTTATTTTTAGTATAGTTAATTAACTAGTTGAATAAATGTTTGGGTGGGAGTTGGGTTTGGTGACAAAGCCCTTGTAGTTGCATTTTGGTGAAGCTATCTTTGAAGTCAAAAGTTGTAAGCTCTATTTAAGAGAATCAGACAATCAGTGCAAAGAAATTCATTTCGATCACTTTATAAATAATAACCAAGTTTATAGTTGTTTTATTGAAATCACTTAAAAACTTGTTGTTTTATTAAAATCACTTAAAATGTTTTTTGTTCTTTTTAAAATCAATTAACGTTCACTAAGTGTTTTAATCCTATGTAATTTTTATAAAATTTTAATTTTTTTTAAATTTATGAGGTAAATAATGAAACATATATTAATATTTTAATTATTATTATTAATTATTTTTTCTCTACTAAATTTATATCAAATATTTTTTAAAACTTTGTTACTGTTTTGTGAATTTATTTTCTTGATAATGTCTTTAAGTTAATTATTAAAAACAATCACTTATATTTAATCAATATATATATATATATATACTAGTCGAAAACCCGCGCGATGCAGCGGCGACAACAAATGTGAAAAAGGTAGTCAAGATATATCCAAGCCTTGGATGTAAAATCAATCAAAGAATATATAATCCTCCATGGGTATCCAACAATATTAAATGAAAGATCCGTTATTCCTCGAGAGCCGATATGATCCGACTCAAAATCAAAACAATGCTGCTACAACAAGGTCTGCTTGAAAATTTGTTTCATTGATACATGAAGCTGCATGTCAAAGTATTTCAACAACAAATCGTCATCTATAAGGGCACTCTTTGAAAAACCTACATCAGAATGTAAACAACAAACATAAAGCTTTAATGATACTCTCAAATGATTTGTTTTTAATAATCAATTTATAACTTTTTGCTTCTATTGTAAAAGATTACTTTGACCTGAAAATATCAAAATAGTGAGAATATTACCACAAAACTAAAACTTAGAATTAGTTTAAATGTATATCATACTTAACGGGAAAAAAACTAAAGGGTCTTATTTAAAACAACATGAATAATTGAGGAAGTAGAGAAGAAACATCTAATACCAATTTTGGTTCAAGTACTCACAGCAATATCACCATTTTGGTTCAAGTAGACCAACAGGAAGTCAATATCACATTGATCTAAACAGAGCATGCATGGGCTATAATGATTACCTTTTGCTTTCAGTATCATCATCTGCCAGGTGTTGCCATGGTAGAATCCCGCAGAAATTAAGAATAAAATTAGCCATATACAATATTAAGAAAAAAAAAAGAAAAATTAGGATGTACCATTTACCATTATCAATAACAGTAAAATGTAAAAACTTTCCTTTGTCAGGGCCTCGATGATTGGCGTAGCAATTTTAGCAAATGTAAAAACTTTCCTTTGCTATGACCCGGGCAACCCTTCACCTGTTGATTTTGATGCAGACTAAAATACAACAAATTATACCCAACCCACATAATAACACCCCTGAATATTCAATATCTGTTATTCTGTTAATGTTGTTCTGGAGCAAAGGATGTTCCAAAAGTCAATGACACCTGGAGTATATAACATGTTCCAAACCTGCAAATAAACATCCCAATACCAATAGAAGTATGAAGTACATGCATGCTCACACCAAACTCTCAACATTAAAAAAATAATTGACATATCGATAATTCATTGTTTTAAAGTCAACTCATACCTTAAATTTGGCGTTTAAGATCTTAAGGATAATTATTCAATAAATATAATTATATGATTCTACAAATGATCTGTTGACTTGTCTAAAAAATAGGATACTACAAAGTAAAAAGAATAGGAATTTAATTCATGCAAGCATCAACATCACTTCATAGCTGCAGAACAACAATGGATTTGGCTAGGACTTGATTTCCTTTTTTGGCTCATTGACTTTTTAAAGTCAAACATGTCAAATTTTTAACCAACTCATACAATTCAGTTTCATCATATGTGGTTTAGTTTGACTTAGTCTTACCTCTAACCACTCTTAAACATATCAATATAAGATGTCATACCCTTTACTATCGTTCCAATAACTATGTTGAATTAGTTGCTAATTTACACTCTTTTTGAACCATTGACCTGTTTAAAGAGAAACGTGCATAAATACTTGTAATTAATCCTAATTCTCTTTGAACTCTTCAAACACAAGTCAATAAGCTCAACTAAGGATTTGGTAAAAAAAATACTCATTTTAACTCCACGTGTAAAAAAAATTGTTCTCAACGCAAAAGATGATGAGACCAACGCATCTTATGATTATTTTTTACCTAAGGCAGCCAACTCTTTGGCCATAAAGACCCATGTTTTTAGCATATGATTGTGAACATCCAATTCGATGACCATCTTCAAGGAAAATTCTAATAGATTTTGCATCTCTTTCTAGATCACCACTTGCAAAGCCTTGATAGGCCATGTCAATGAAAGCAAAATGGCCTTTGACCTGAATATGTTGATATTAGAATAAAAACTAATAGCTTATAAGAAAAAGTTTAAAAGTATCAAATGTAGCACCTTAACCGGTAAGATATTCTTTCCATTGTGCAATCGTAGGATCGACTCCTGTAGGATTATGAGCACAAGCATGCCGCAAAAAGAATGACCCATTTGGTGCATTCTGAGAAACAACAAAAAAAGTTAAACAAAGGAAAAACTGAGAATTTTTTCCTAAATGAAATTTCAAAAACCTAAAAACATTGTTAATACGTTAACATCATCCATCAGTGAAGCAAAATCAAGACCCTTTGACTCTGGGTGATAATAATGAAACATTCTTTATGGTACATTAGCATCTCTCCAAATGTTATGGTGGCTGAGATTTAATTTTTTACATCATAAGCAAACAAAAATAAATTAAAAATGTAAATATTGATAATCAATGGTCAAATTTGTAACCAAATATAATCAATATATTTACTTGGACCAGGTAGGGACTGGAATATAGATCTGAGAATCAGGGGAGAAATCAGCAAAAATTTTGCTTGCACCAGTGCCAGAAAGAAAGGTCAAGTTGCTGCAATTCGCTTATCTTTAAAGTCAGAATTTTCACCATATGCCCACTTCAATGTTTCCTTAACCATCTTGTTGCTTCCTCCCATTGGAAGATACTCCCTGTATGTAGATATGAATAAATAGAAGAACATACAACTTACTAAATTTTCAATTGTTCATCATTTAAACAAATCATAATTCATAAGGTTCAGTGTTAGGTGAAAAACATGGGTACAATATACAAAAAATAGTTCCTATACAACTTACAAAAGCCTGAACACATAAAAATTTTCATCATTTGCTTTAACCCTCCATACTCTACCATCACCCTTGACTAAAAATTCAAGTTTAACATAAAATGAAAGCAAAAAATTCCAAAACCCTAGAAAAAATAAAAAGGTAGGGAATAACATACAAAACAACCGTAATTTATGGGCTTAATCAACCGTATATGATTAAAGAAAGGAGAAATTTGCAGTACCCACTTGTTAAGTCTTGGCTTCTGCAATTAAACCAAATTTTGTTATTTCAATTTTTGTGGTTATATCCATCTTTAACTTTTTGACAATGAAAAACATAGAACAATTCAAGAGAGGCATGACATAAGCAAAAAAATTTTATAAATTCAGGGATTACAAATAGGCAGGGATTACAAAAGGACCTCGAACTCATTGCAATTATCAATAGTTATGATACAGCAAAAATTGAATTAACATATTCATGATCAAATCTAGTAAATCAAGTATTTTAACATACTTATACCTTCCACCATACTACTTTAGAATGCTAGTATTTTGTGCTTAGATAAATCAACTTTATAAACCGGTTAAGAAAGAAAATTGGGTTGCAAGACATACCTCATCAAGTGTTGCACATCCATCCTCACAAAACCCTGTAAAAAGAGCCCAAAATTAAATACAAAAAAACTTCGTAAAAAATGAAAATCTAAATAAATGAAGTCACAAATTGAAGCTTAGCAATCCCTTGAAATTACAAAAATGGGAATATATGTGTATAAACAAAACAAACAGAACAAGATATATTGAGTACTCTCTTTAATTTTTATTTTTTTTCATATTAGCAACAGAACGTGGATTAAAGTTGTCAAAAAAGGAAGGCAGTTGTAGTCCTGGTAGGAGATGACAAAACCAACCCTATTGGTGACCCTTTTGTTTCTTGCAACCTAGCCTTTTTACAAGAACCAAAACCATTTAATAACTTGAAGTTGTACGTAGCATGGTCCTCAAGACACAGAAACATTTTTGTAAGCAACGGCAATGTTGACCAATGATCTTTGAAATAGTTTCTCCAACAACAAGTGAATTCTTTTTTAGACAAAGAGACCTGGTAGGAGATGACAAAACCAACCCTAACGGTTACACTTTCGTTCTTGCAAGCTAGGCCTTTTACAAGAACCAGAAACCATTTAATAACTTGAAGTTGCAGGTAGCATGATCCTCGAGACACTGAAAGATTGTTTCTGAGAAATGGCAATGTTGATCCATGACGACTTTATTTTCCGCCATAAACATTCAATGCGGCAACATCACATACTTTCTTTTCTGGACGCTCTTCATCAACCAGATTAAACAGACCATCTTTAGCAAGCCGCCCATTTGACAGATGAGATTTAGTTGTTTTTTTATGCAGTGATACCTCTGAAAGAGAACCAGATCCTATTATGCCATAAAAAGACCAACATATAATGTTGCATAATCTAGGAACACAAAGAAAGAAATTGTTGTCTAATCACATGGAATTTACTTTGTATGGGGTACATCATTTCCAAATGCAGTAGCAATGGAGTTAACATCACGCTAGTCATCTATATGTCCTTATTTTATGACATATACATAAAAGAAATATGCTAAATTTTTCATTTTAAGAAAAAATATGTAACAAAAAATATTTGTATAAGAGTGGTCACTTACATCTTGAAGGAGAGCATCAAGCAATTTGGGTATATTTGCAAGTGGAGTTGCATCTTTCCACACTTCATTTTTCTCTTTAAATGAAAGTAAAGTTAGGATATTTACTGCCTATGTTAGCTCACTTTTTATCCACTTTGAAGAACAAGAACAATCCTTTTCGTGTTTTGATCTTCACAAGAGGAAGAATGCTTAAATTCAGAATTATCAAATTCGAATAACAATTACACGTCTAATTTGAACAAATTACCACAGACAAATATGCAAGAATGAAAAATATAAAGGAAATGGGCCAATATATTACCTTACGAAAAAGATAGTGATCATACATTGTTAAATGCCCTAATATGAAGACCGATCCTGTTGCATTAACTGGTGAAAAGAGTCCAAATTTTTTCATGGCACAAGGTAATACACCTAGATGTAGTGTATCTGAATGTGACAACAACACAACATCTATTGTTGAAGCAACCCTGCAACATATATTATCCATGTCATGTTTAATGAAATACTACAAATGAAGTACTCGTAATTTAAATTTGAAATAAAACTTGTATCAATTCTGAGTAAAATTTCAAATACAATACCTTGGATCAATTCTTGGTAAAATTTCAAATACATTGTGTTAGGAAAAGTTGCATCAATTTTCAAACCCTAAATTAATCATCTTCAACTGTAGCTAATTTTTGATTAATCTACGAAGTGAAATTGGGATGAAAGATGAGAAACCTGCATAGAGGTTAAAGGAGAGAGGGATTGCCGTCCTCGTCGGGATGAGGAGCATTGTTGCGGTAGTTGGAGCAGCAAAGAAGATGAGAAGGTGGCTTTGTCATCGTCTTTAGAGCTAGGGTTTCTTTTGAGCGAGGAGCGGGAATTCAAAATTCTGAGGGAGAAAACATAATCGTGTGTTTTGAAATTTGAAATGAGAATTGGGTTTTAGTTTGAAAATGTTGCTGGGTAAAGATTCAAGCTTTGGCTGTTCTACCATTTCAAACGATTACCTGGTTTGGAAGGTGGATGCCAAGAATGGTATAGCAATATTGAGGGAGATGAAAAGCATAATTCAGGGTTTCAATTCAGATTCCACGTTAAGCATATGCTGGAGTGGATTTAGGCTTGGTTTGGTTGTACCACATGCTTGTTTAGTTGTATTTTTCTTAAATTTAAGATACTTGACTTTCATCTCTCTAATACTCATTATAAAGTAGTATAGATATATATATATATATGTATGTTTCATTTATCTAAATTTATTTTAAAAAAAGGAAACAAGTAAAAAAATTCATAGAACTAAAACACATAACGAAAGTTTGGCTTTAAAAGGTACAAAAACGATTGTAGTAATTTTGAAAGAACATTTAAAAAACTTTGTTAAACTTGGTTATTATAGCATATATATATTTTTTAATACGTATATATCTTTTAACTTCCAACTTGGTTATTATAGTTTATGATTTTTTAAAACGTGCATATCTTTCAACTTCCACCACATTATCTTGTTATAGTCAGTCTAGATTAAAGTGATGTGTAGCATGTTTTATGAATCAATTTATTAGTATTTAAATTATTCTTTATTTTGCTATAGAAAGGGGTTTGTTGATTCATACGTTTTTAAAACTATATATATTTTACACGTAATAAATATCACAAGTAGTAACTCATAGTACAATAATACTATGAGTACTATGTGAATCAATTCATTCATTATTATGTTTAAATCACGTCTCTTTTATTACCAGAAAACATGCGAAATTAATTCGGTCTAAGAATCACTTTTTATTGGAGGTCTTGTGACTTGTTAGAACAAATTTTATTTTATTTTACCTAAATACGTATATTAAAGGAGTTCAAGTTATAGGTTAAATTGATTTTACGAAGATGAGTCGATTTATATTCAATTTATCGGTGATAAACAGTACATTGAGGAAATTAAATAATAAAAGATTTTTTTCTAAAAAAATTAAATAATTAATAGAAGTTCGACATATATCATGTTAAAAAAAATGATAATTAAGTATAACATCTTATTTTTAGACTATATTTTTATTTTTTTGTAGTATAGTTTTTTTTTACTTGATTTTTATTTTTTTTACGGAATATTTGAATATTTTAATGATTTTTTTATATTAGATTTTAGTTTATAAGTTTTTAGCTACTATTATGTTCTTAGTGGATCATCTCCCAAAATACATTTTGTATATCTATATATTATAATAATAAAAATGTTAAAATAGATACATTTTGGGACTTAGGAGCCGAACAGCCCTAATTGAATGTGTCATTGGTGATTGGACTTTCTTGCATTCCATTACAATAAGGCCTGCTAGTTAATTAGCCTTAAAATTATTGGGCTTATAGCCTAGTATTACTCCTTGACTACCAGCAATGGGAGGTCTTGGGTTCGAGTCTCGTCTGGAGCAAAAAATGTTCTGGGTGAGCTAGGGGGTTTTCTCAGTGTGAGTTTCCTCCTAAATGGTGTGGCGGTTCCTCGATTCGGCACTCACCAACGCCCGGCTTTAAATGTTTCTGGGGGTTGATAGCGATATGTGGTCGCAGCGCGTGGGTTGTTGGGTTCGAGGACTTGTTTAGCTGTTCAAAAAAAATAATTAGCCTTAAAATTTAGGCGGTGGGTTAAAGTTTCTAAAATTTTGACACCTCGATTCTTAAAAAAACAATAGTAATTGCCTGTATTTGTTTTGTAATCTATATAAAGTGAAATAATATTTGTCTTTTTAGATTCAACGTTTTAAGCTCAAATCTCATAACATACGACTTAGCAATATTAATTTTTTTCTTTTGTTTTTTGAATTCGGTTTATCCTGTTAATAAAATAAGAGATAACTACATATATTGAATTTAGGTTTTTAGGTTTGTTCAATTTATATATTGCTTTATTTTTGGTTTATTTGGTTGAATGTGGTTTGTTTAGACAATTTCTTAATACGAATCGGTTCGGATAAAGGATATGCTTAAATAATTTAAAACTGGATAAACCAAGCAAACAAAAAACGAACCATTCAACAACCTTTGTTGTAGGGATGGCAATGGGACGAGTTTGAGTAATCCCAGTCCCATACCAGATTATAAAAGCGTGTCCCATACATGTTCCAAAACACATCGGGTCTCTATCGGGTTTTGACCCGGCATGTATCCCGGCGGGTTTCGGGTATATACTTGTTAGTTAGCTAAATATACCAATTGAGAATAACTTGCTTAAAACACGTCGAGTATCGGGTAACTAATAATATATTTATTTTTTGTAACCAAAAAATATATATTAAATATGTCAAGAACAAACTATTAATATATCAAATAACATGAAATTTCAAATTGTTATAAGTTGATTAACATCGTTCAAGATAAACCAAAGAAGAATAATTATTAACAAAATGGTTAAATAAACTATTGCAATTAAATATGGCAAGAACAAACTATTAATATATCAAATAACATGAAATTTCAAAATGTCATAAGTTGATTAGCGTCATTTATCTATAAGTTGATTAGCGTCATTCAAGATAAACAAAAGAAGAACAATTATAAATAAAATAGTTTAAGAAAAATTACTGCAGTTGCCACAAAAAACAAAGATTAAAAAATAAAGATATGTCATGAACAATTTCTAAATTTTAAAAGGAATAAAAAAAGAAATAAATTTTATTTACTTCAAATGTATATAATTGGGTATTTATAATCGGGTACCGGGACGGGTAAACAGATATATATAATCTTGTAATTGGGCCGAGTAAACTGGTATATGAACAAATCTCATGACCGTCTCATACCCATGAAAATTTTGAAAATTAATCCTATACCCGGCTCAATAGTCATCGGGTTCGTGAATACATGTCACATATATAGCGGGTTTTAAGTAAATCCGTCAGACATGGGTCTTTTTGTCATCCCTACTTTGTTGATAACTAACTGTAAGTTAAAAAGAGACCCTGAATTTCATATTCACATTAAAGTACCAAAATAATTAAGTCGGTCATGTATTACAAAACATGGAAATTATGACATACTAAATCCCCACATCACCGTATACTTCACCTTATCTTGCTGATGACCATTTATGCCTCATTTTACTATTTATATCAAAATTAATAAATTGAAATGTCTAACCAACTAAGCTTTAGGAGGTGAGGGTGCATATTTCCAACCCATATAAATTAGGGTATCAAACATGCTTGAACTCTATTTTTCTTTTATTAAAGTTCAATAAAATAAATAATAATCTAACAAAATATTACTATATATACAAAAAAGTAAACACTGATAATAATAAATAACTCAATAAATAACCATTTATATCCTGCAGTAGCAAATTATCATTTATATCCTTCATTTTTAGATACATACAAAAATGTGTGATCTGACAAACTCATACCCACCAAGGACGGAGGTTAGAAGGGCCCGGGAGTGCCTTGATCCCTACCTTTTTTCGATCAAATGGTCGATTTAAAAGTTTTCGACATAAAATTTTATAGTAATCGAGTCCGGCCTCCTCTATTTTTCTTCTTAAAATCCTTAGGCTCCCTCGATTTTTTTTTTAAAAAAAAAAACTAAAGTTAAAATAGTATTTTAACAATATGTTTAACGATTTACAGTTTAAATTTGTTTTGAAAATTCAAATAAGTATATTAATGAAACTATTGACTATAAACGTTAATTTTAAAAATGTTAGTTTTAGGGGATCATATGTAAGATTCTAATTAAAGGTCATCCGGTTGAGTTGTAACTCTTCTTTTTTTTTTTTTTACTCTTTCTCTTATTTTAAACATTGTATGTCTTGTTTATTAAAATATATTTACTTTTTTGAGTGTAAGGAAAATAAGATATTTTAAGTTTTAAATATTTGGTCCAACTTGATTCACTACCTAAATATACAATCCGAAACATATCGATAAGAAAAAAAATTGTGCCCATGACTTTCGGTTTCCTCGGAATTTTTTTCAAGCTCCGTAAATGAGATCACAATCCAATTTCAGACGGCCATACTCACTCGATGTTTACTTTGTGACTTTTTTTTTTAACTCTTTTCGTGTGCATGTTTATATTAACCACCTTAATTCTTTAATTATTGTTTTAGTTTTAGTGTCATAAAACTACGTTAGTTATATTAAACCATTTTAATTATTATAATAATTTGGAGTTAAAGAATCACAATTACTCTATTTGTGACATGTTTTTTTTCTAAATATTTTGCTTTTAATATTGAACTAATTTTTTGATATTTTACTTTTATAATTTAACTAAAAAAATAATATTTAACTTTAAATTAGAGTTTTAAAAGTTTATTGGACGCTTTCAGTTCTATCGATGCTGGAACGAATTTTGTTTTCTTCATATTATTATACATATAGAGTCAATAATATAAGGGACTTCTGAATTCAACAACTTGTTCTACTTTTCAGTTTTTATTGAGATCTATCATGTATAGGCGCTTAAACTGAATTTCTAGGTTTCTTTGTAAACTTAATTGGTTACTTCTAATTACATAAATCAATAGTTCAAATCACATTTTCCTGAAAGTTGACACGTCTCCCGTTGCAAAGTGAGTGATAACATCCTAGTTTTCGTTAATTGAACAAAAATAAAATTGCCGTTAAAAGTTGAAGACTCAAACTAGTTGATAACATGATGTTCAAGAAAGAAAAAAACAAACAAACAGAAGTTTTTCAACGGTCACTTTCACCATTAGATTGTGACAGAATTCAAAATCGGTGAGGTGGTTCAGGGTCCTTTTCTTCGGCTTCAGATGTGGCTTCATGCACCCAACCTCGAACTAGGAGTGTAGTTCGGGATGGTTCCTCGGGTTTCGGGTTGATCGGGTCGGGTTATTCGGTTTTTTGTAATATGAAGTTGGAACCGAGAACCGAACCATATAACTTCGGTTTAATTGGTTACTGGGTTTCGGTTCTCAGGTTTAATCAGGTTGGGTTAAACGGTTCTCAGGTAATACTTGAAAAACTAATATTATATTTTTCAAACAAATAAAAAAAACATGTTTAACCAAACATATACATTTTCTTAAAAATTTCAAATGTTTAACCATAATATAACCAAAACATACATTTTTTTAACAATCTCAAAACATACAGAGGTTTTGAAAATCAAAGAATGGAACCGACCCTTAATACCCTAGTTTGGGTTTACCCGAACAAGCCTCATGGGTACCCAAAGACCGAACCATTCTAATTAAGTTTTTTGGTTCGGGTAATTTGGGTTGGGTATTTTCGGGTTTGGATAGGTTTTTTTCGGGTTGGTTCTTCGGGTTCGGGTAAAAAAACACACCCCTACCTCGAACCCGTTAAGCGAACCGGGATGATTGTGAAAGTATGCCCGTCCAAACCGTTAAACCCACTTGAACCAATGCCCGATCTCGGAAAGGCCACATGCACCCTTCCAATTTTCAGGGGTTCTAAATTTAACATCCTCGTATTTAATACTTTATATTCCATCATTTGACTCCGATAATAAAACTGACCATTCAAAATTTCTAGAGTCCTCTCACTTTGTGCCTAATTTAAACACGCAGATCAAACTAATTTAACCCTCAAAGTTACAATTTTCTCCCAAATCAAAAGAAATGGGTTAGTTTGGGTAACAATTGTTGTATAATGCGTTAAAATGTGTAACATTATAATATGGAACGGGTTGAGATGCGTAACATAAAACACAATACGGGTCTAGATGTGTAACTTAAAACTATGTGAATGATTCAAACATTTAATAATGATTAATAACATATTTGATGAGAAAATCACCAAAAAATATCCTTATGGACTATTTGTTTAGTTATAACATGTTTTAACTTACATCAAATTGATGTTTTTTAAGAACAATCTATTTAGACCCAAACTAATTTTGCTTAAAATTCGTTATGACCCGCACCCATCCTGACCAACACATGTTCTGACCCGTTACTCAACCCAAACCAACCCGCCCATTTGACAGGCATACATTCATACTAGTTGGGTTTGTCCAATTTTATCCATTTATTACTATTTTTATAACATACGCACATCACAAAAATTTCTTTATCGTTACGTGATATCATTTTTTGAACGATAGACGTTCCCGTCATGCTATCTTCAGTTACCCTGGCGGTTGATAACTAATATTGATTCCTCGATCGCCGATTGTGAGACCATACCCTCCTAATGCGCAAGCGTGGAATATGTAAACCTTCACCCTGCATTGGTTCAGTTTCTCTACCTAACATGCGTCGTCTTTATCGTTCTTTAACAATGTGCATTTCCTACGTAGGTTTCTATTGTCTTTATCATTTTTTAAAACAAATCCGCTTTGACAAACAGATTTTGCTTAATACTCATCTAGACCTGTAATCGTTCTGATCTCTTACCCAACCCAACCCACCCATTTTGCCATACATATGTCACCATAGATCACTAAGGTTTCGGACTTTTGGGTGGTGGAGTATCTGAGCTTTAAATACAAAAAAAAACCACCTCAGCTCACGAGCATGATCGACTATGGAACCTAGCCAAATTTTTATTCTTTTTTATGCACAACTTAGCCCAATAATAAACTGTCAATCATCTTGGTCAATTTTATGAAGGAATTACCTGAAAAAATTCATTAGTTAATCGCCTACTCATTGCTCATCCTCTTCTAGTCTTCTTCATTTCGTATGCACATCATCTAGCCTAATTTCCTTTACTACTTAACCGCCGCTCTCTCTCAATACTCTTCATCGGTTGATTGTAATTCGAATATTGACCATCGTCGCACACTTGTGCTTGACCTCTGGCCAAGCTTTGAATCATTTATGCTCATCAACAAATTAGATCCGAGTTGAGCCAATCTTGAACCTTTGAATTTGTTTTAGG
The DNA here is from genome assembly GCA_009363875.1 of Mikania micrantha. Lineage (NCBI taxonomy): Eukaryota > Viridiplantae > Streptophyta > Magnoliopsida > Asterales > Asteraceae > Mikania > Mikania micrantha. Next base: position 15,024,546 of record CM018697.1, read on the forward strand.
CATGAAATAAGCCAAGCTCGAGCTTCAAAAAATTCAAATGTGCCGAACTCGAGTAGTGGTGTTAGTCTTGGGCCTGGCTTGGCTCATAGCTTGGCTCATACACGAAGCTCACGGGATCTCGATTCTCTTGATCATGAGAGAGTCCCTAGAGAGATTCGCGCCAGTTTTGAATCCAAAATATAATAAATTTTAAAGGAACAAGTTTTTGAATAAATTTACACTGCACACTCACATGGGTTTATAAATGAATGGTTCAAAGAATTAAAGCATTAAAGTTTTCTTCAAGAAAAGTCCTTTGAATCAATATATTGTGAGCTGGATTAAAGTGAGAAACTTTGACTTGATTGTGTAGTTTGCTTGTGAATGACATGTTTATTAGTTGTTGATTAAAAATGTAACAAGTTGGCATTAATTCTAAGTATTTACAATGCAATTTCTTATAAGTTATACAAATCAAATTTATAATGTAATATACTAACGTAAGCCGATGTTTTTAGCATATGTTTTACAGGTATATTCGAAAACTAGACATGGATGAGAAAAGGTAACAAGAAAATATCACGGGTCTTTTTTTTCGGTCTTTATGGAAACATATACACGAGCTTTATCTCATGCATGATCTTTTTAGAGCACGGGTTGGGAGGACATTGCAAAAACACCAGTGGGGGTCTCGTCTCAAAGCCTAGCTTTCTTCGCCTATCATTGCCTTTGGGGAACGAGCAGATGAAGAGCTTAGTGTAACAGTCCGGAGCACAACCTCTTACTAAGAGAACAAATGCCACGCAAACACATAAAAGGGTAACTAGCAAAAATAAAGTCGAAATAAACATTTAGGCTTAAAGTTGTTAACAAATATGGAAAAGTACCTTACAAAGATGCTACTTACCTTGGAAGGTCAGTGGAAAGAGCTAGAAGAATGGGTAAAGAGGTCGGAGTTTGGCTAAGGGAAGTGAGGAAGGGAATGTGGAAGGATAAGACAGAAGACGATAAGTCGAGTAATTGGTAGATGCTTTGCATAAGAAAGCAAAGTGTGTATATAAACGAGTTTGTAACAAGTGTTTTAGATTGAACTTGTTTAGGAAACAAAGTAATTTACGTGGTGATAATTTGGGATCTTTACGACCTTGTTTTGATTTGTTTTTTAATCAAACAGAGAACCAAAACATTAGCTACAACTGAATATTGAAATTAAAACCAAACCGCTCAAAATAAAATACTAAACCATACATAACAAATTGGTTTTGGTTTTGTTTATGCTTAGAGCTTTTTTGATAAAGCCATTTTGTGATAGAATAGTTTAAAATGAAGGCTAATTACACAATTAACTATGATTGTATCCCTGTTCAACTAAATCAGGTTTGTTTCTATTTGCAATCAGGCATTTGAATGAAAGGATAGGGGGTGGGAAAAAATAATAATAGTCAGTCAAAAATGGAATATTTACAGATCACAGTATCATATAACCATATCGTAGTAAATTGGTTTGCATAGTCTTGTTTAGAAAGCCCAAATGGGATATCTGGCATATAAGAGTGAGGAATCACTTTGAAGAAAAACCTAATTTGAATACATGTAATCTTTTTATCGACATTTTCATCAATTGGTTATCTTTTTAATATTAAAAAATTTCCATTAAATACCATCTAATTATGTTTTTATACTAATGAATTTATCATACTCTTGGTATTAAACCATCTAACTATGTAGTCAGGGGCGAAGCTATGTGGAGACCGGGGGCAACCGCCCTCCTCTTTTTTCGTCAGTATTTTTAATTTTCGAGCCGAAATGTCATTTTTAGTTAAAAATACGGGTTTCGTCCTTCCCCTCGTTTAAAATATTTAACATGTATGAGTCTCATAAATTTCCACACCCTTCCCAAACTCTCAAGCTCCGCCACTGTATGTAGTTGTGCGGATTTAAATCCCTGGACCTAGGCAATGAACCATTAATTTTTAAAAGAGCAGTAGATATATATTTTAGAATAATTGTAAAACTATTCTAATTTAATTAATACACGTTCTGTCTTTTATGTATAAAACACATGTAAAAACTTAATTTAGTTTGAAATAATTCACCTATTCGAACAAGTAATGGTTTACAAGAACAAACTTTTCTTTTTTGCTTTTTCTAGTAAATATAACATTTTTTAAAATAATAAATAATTAATTTAAAATTTAAAATTAGATTTCTACTTGCTTTTTCAGAAAATATAACAGACAAACTCTTATATATATAAAAGGATTATTTCAACAAAAACACCGAAAAAACTACGTGTGAAATTTAATTTTTAGTGTTCAAATTTTATTTTGTTTGAAAAGATTTTCCCGGACACAAATTATAACGTAAAGGAATGAAAGGCAAAGCGTATCCTTTCTTTTACCCTAATTCTCGACATTGTCCAAATTGATGCCCCCCCAAAAAAACTGTCATCTTCAACCCCAAGCAAACCCTAATTGAATCAAGTTCTTAATTGCAGTCATAATTTCCATTAAATGGAGTCCGATAAGACTAAACCCGTTGATTTAGTTTCCGATAAACTGAAAGGTTTAGCAAAATCCACACAAGAGTTCACCAATGGCGTACTTCACAAACTCAGAGCCTCAAGGCGTCGTCATCCGGTAATAATCACCGTTCAAACCCTAATTTAAATTGTGTAATTCATTCATATGTCATGTGTTTCTAATGTGTTATTTCGGTACATCTTGACTGCGTAAGAATCTTGAAATTTGAACTCGATGTTTGGTGTTTTACTGTAAATGATTGTTTTTGACACTTTATCAACTGATGGATTATGAAACATTGTTTGAATACTGTAATTAGGTGAATGTGTACCCCATTCTTTGTTTTTTGTTATGTACTGTTGAAATTCATCAAATATAATGAAAATCTTTGGTAGATTGTTGATCATTGTAAATGGTTTTCAGATTGAAATCTTGAAAAGGTTGCAACGGGAAGCGTTCTCAGATATCATGAAACTCAGGGACAGACAGGACAAAGTGGAGCGATTGCTTTCTTTTAAATCATCTAAATCGAGCCCATTTAGTGAAACCAGCACTCGAATTAAGGGAGAAATAGAGGCATTGGGGCTGCTGTTGATGATTGATAGAATTCATGAAGATAATCAGGATGCTGTAAACCGAACTGGGATCAGAACTGGTGTGAGTTCTCGGTTCACTTTTGAAACCACAGTTCGGGAAAAGGATTCGCTCACAGCTGAGTTTGTGGCGAAAGGTCAGCTTGATGGTCCGCTGTCACTAGCGAAGGTGATGTATTCTGCAAATGTTAATGATTGGTGCTCTTTGATTGCTGTTCCTTTGGGTGCTAAATGCAGTGATGTTGGTCTTACCAGTTATTCATTTACTGGACCTCCATTGTTAAACCAACATGTTGGTAGTGGTATTGGTTTGACTGTGAAAAAGTCAAACTGTATTGCTTCATTAGCTCAATTTGTAACCCAACTGGATTCTGCAGTGACCACCCATTGGTTAAGCACGGTTTTGCAAGTTACATATCAACTCTCATGGAGTACAAAGATCTCCCTTTTGGGTCTAAACAGAACACCTAAGATTTCAAGTCAAAATGTTTCCCTTGGTCCACTTGCTCTACCAATTGGTTTATTTAGACATCGTAATGAACCAATGGAGACAGATGATGGTTCGTTTGGGTCCACAGCCCTGGTTCTTGAGTCAGATCTTGATTCAAGCACCAAAGTAGGAGGATGGGTTGAGTGGAACCGTTTGGATTCTAGGTATTTGCACTGGGGCGTGTCGGTATGTGATCTACCTGAAGATGATATTGGATGGGGGTTCAAGGTTGGTGGTTCGGTTGCTGGTTCTCGTGTTTGGGATCGTTTTCTGCTTGAAGCATTTTCCAAGGTGAAATTTGGGGAAAAGTTTGAGTTACAGCCATCACTTACATATGTCAAAGATGGTTCTACACGATTTCCAGCTTTAACTATGAAGTCTACGTGGTTGTTTTGACTGAATTTCAGCCCCGTCGATATAACTGTAAGGTTCAATTTTTGTTGAGCTTGAAACCTTGGTTTACATTCATTCTTTAATCAAGCATTGGTTGTACAATATACAAAATATATATCATATAACGCAATTGTTTTTCCATTTGGTATTTGAAATACTGCAAAATAAAACCAGATTATAAAATACATTGAAAACAAACCCAAATTTCTCACAAAATCAGCTATTAAAACAATCTTCTACAAAGGTCAAATAGATGAAAATGCCATATAATGTATACTCTTCAAAAAGACATGTAAAATCCAAGTGATAAAGATTTAAACCAACAAATAATGGTTAACAATCATCATCATCATATTCTTTTGTAGACACCAGCAGCAAGACTCCCAAAAACATCTGATCCTCTATCCTCCACCAATCATCAATCACCAGCAGCATATAATATTGCAAACTATACAAACGATCAAGACTCATTAACCAATCATCCAAAGTTCTCCTTTCAAGCACCCATTACCTATTTACTGAAAACTGCAAAATCTGAACAGTCAGAGATCAGAAATAACAAGTTGACTTTGACTGCATAGACAAAAGTTTAACTTCAAGAACTGGGTTCATCAATGTTGACATCCCCATTGGCTAGCACTTGTTCTTCGTTTGTAGGCACATCTATCAATGTAAGGTTCTGTAATGAAGCTTCTTCAACAGAATTCTCAGTAATTTCACGTGGGGTATGTATCCATCTTCCCCAATCAGCCCGTCTTCTTACCTTGTCACCCTGCAATGGTAAACCACATTTAATTATATAATATGTATATATTGAGTAGAGGATAGAAACAGCAATGTGTATTTTAATTTTGTACACATGAAACACATCTCAAATAGCATTGAAGTCTGACAGTAGTCACCTGAATTTCAACAGCACTTGAATTGCTCAAGGAACTCAATAACATTTGAACATCATTTGTCAAAGCTTGAACCTGGAATCATATATTCAAGTTAAATCCATGAATCAACCACCGGTAAGTAAGACAGTAAATTTGCTATATTACAACAAAGAAAAGAAGGGCATGGTGTTGGACTGTTTTCTAATATTAAATATATCCATTGGTGGATTATTTATACTCTTACATTAATTTTGAACAAAAAACAGTATAGTAAATTTTTAACACTTTGACAATGAACTGAAAACATAACCATTGTACCTCAATTCTATTTTTGAGGTAACATAACTGCTTAAAATTTTTTAAGAGATATTGCTTATAGTAAGATTAATAGTCCAATATTCAGAAAAGCAGCTGATGGGTTTTAGAATGGAAAACCATGGGTAGCATCATACAAAACTTTGGCATACCATCAATAGAATAATACAAATAATATAAATCCCTCCGCTTTATTATTTGGCATAAATGAAAAAAAAAAATTCAACTGATCCAAATTGTTTGAAAAGGAAGAGCACTGAGACTTGGTTATGCATACATCCATGGTCGCACTAAAGCGACTGTTGCTTGCTCAAACAGTAGTAGCAGCTCAATTGTTAATATTAGAATTTAGAAAAAGCAGCATGATAAGGAAAAAATATAAAAAAGATTAACCTTAAAAACAAGAAATATTTCTATATAACAATAAAATGATAAAGGATGATATCAATTAATATGCCAATGAAAGTTCTTACCTACAGTAGTAAAAGTGAAAATATTACTTACTCTACGAAAACCAGCTATTAATTGGATAGGTACCCATCCCTCCTCATCCATATGAGACCTCAAATAGTTGTCTTTCACCAGATTATCATCACTGTGGTTAACAGAAGAACTCCATGAGATGTAAATAAGAACAAATTTCAAACGCTTTAATGTTGATACAGTTAAACTCACCTGAAATAATATTCAATTTGTTTAAGTATTTCATCATGCAAAGAAGAACCTGAAGCTCCAGAAGAAGAAACAGGCGAAGCAGCCCTGTAAGGCGCCTGAGCTAGTGTAGGGAAGTATACATACGATGGTGGACCCATTTCTGCACAAAATTTGAAATTTCAATCCCAAATTTACCCATAATTATCAAATTGATATTAAGAAACGTATCAAACATCCAAATCAAAACTTACCATAACCCATTGGAGCTCCGTATGGCCTTAATGGGCGAGGAAAAATAAAGGGTGGTTGAACAAATCCACCATAAGGTGGAGGAGGAGGTGGAGGGGCCATTTGATGGGGTATATGAACATCTCTAACAGCAGGGCTTCTAGGACCACGCGGTTCACGCCTTCCACCATAGCCATTGTTAAGAGGCCTAGGACCAAAGTTGTTCCTTTGGGCTGGGTGCCTATTCAAGGAATGATCAACTGGTCTAGGAGACCAATTACTGCCCTTAAAAGGAGGTTGTGGGGGAACCGGGACTGCTGGTACCAAATTACCATACGGGTCAAAAAAAGGAAACGGTGGCGGAAGTGGTGGCGGTGTTGGTGGCATTGGCCTACTGTGGCCAGCAGATGCACCGCCAGCACTTCCACCACCGCGTCTAATTGGTCTATGGCGGTTATGGTTTGGATTAGAATGAGAGTTTGAAGTAGATTGTTTTGCTTGTTTAGGTGATGGTTGTGAAAGTACAGGTGCCTGTCATAAATCAATAAAAAAAAACATCATAATTGTTAACAGCTCGCATCACCAATATGATCCAAACAATATAACTAATTGTTCTATAAACAGAATAGTTCAACAAATTGAGTAACATATGAAAACCCTAAAGCACACTTTTTTTGATAAACATGACAAGGAAGTCTAAAATCGAACCTGAGGGGCAACAGCGGATCCATCTGATGTAGATTTAGCAGAAGACTCGGAAACTACTTTCGCTCCGGGCCGAGTCGACTCGGATAAAGCGGGCCACGTAGAAGCACCCATCACCGGAGAAGTAACCCCTTCCTCAACTCCATTAGCCAAAGGTTTACTCCAAGCAGATTTCACTACACCACCAGCATTGCAATTATCACCGCCATCGGAGCCCTCCAGCTGCGTGTCCACCGCCGTCACCGGATCAGCAATCGCAGGTGACGTAGACGGAGAAACCGAATCCGGATCGATTCCTCCGCGAACAACTTGAGCCCACGGAGAAGGTAAAGTGCTTCGGTCGGAAGGACTATCGTCGCCGGAGTGAGCAAGAGAGGCGGTAGAGGAATCGGCCGTCATGGGATTTGTAAATTAGGGCAAAATAGAATGATGAAGGGTTTGGGTTTTTGATTAGTAGTATAGAACAACAAACATCATCAATGGTGGAAAAGTTGCAGGAATGAAAGCAAGAAGTAATGTGAAATTAAATAAAAGATTAGGGTTTGTGAGGGTTAACGAGAGAGTCGTCGTCAACCCCTTGTTGTATTCACGAGTGAGAAAGGAAACGGAGGGGTTTTTCAGGGTTGGATTATACTGAAACCTGAAGGCCCATTATTTATGTTTGGGCCAAGCCCAAATAAACTTAGCAAAAAGGAAGTAGTTACTAGTAGAGGTGGGAAAAAACCCGAACCGGCAACCCGAACCGGAACCGGTCATATCCGAACTGATGGGTACAGACGGGTCCGGTTTTTTAGACAAATTAAAACCGAAACCGAAACCGGAATCGGGAAAACCGGAACTGGTTTCACCTGTACCCAGCAAAAACCGGCCGAAACTGGAACCGGAACCGGGTATTGACTTTGTTGACTGGAACTGAAACAAAAACCGAAACCGGAACCGGTTAAAAAAAACCCGATTTGCGTACCTCTAGAATTACTAGTTAGGGAGAGTTAAAAAAAAAAATAAGAAACTCAGACACGTGTTGTATAAAAAAAATAAAAATTAAAAAATACTTAGTGATAAAAATTTAAAAATTATTGTATTATTGATTAAATTAAATGATGAATAAAATATAAATTTAAGATATATTAATTTAACATTAAACATATACTATAATCTAATTTATATTAAATGTCTAAAAGTATATTATTTTAATAACATTTGTTTAATGTGAGAGAGAAATAGAAAAATAGGACTAAAATGATGTAACAAAGAGTAACAAATGTCTTCTAATTCGTAGGAGTGAGAAGCGAGAAAAATAGGCTTGAGATTGAACCATAGAATGATACGTGTCAACTTAGATACTTATTTATTTACTTGAAATGGAAGAGATTATTTTGTTTCATAGGAGGATCGCATCCATTCAGGATTTGATCGTATAAATTTCATACTTGAGTATATGTATGATGTTCGGTACTTTAGGTACATTTTCGTGTCTTATGTTAAGGATTTGGTAGCCATATAGTTGGCATTTTTCTTTGACGCCTGTTAAACAAACATCCATTTAGATACTTGGGGACCTTATATATGGTTTGTATTGACAGATACGACCCGTATTGACCTACTCAAACAAGCAAAGTTGGTAACAAAACACTAATCAATCAAGAAAAGCAAGCGGTTGTAATGTCCAGTACAATAATTATCTAATATGACTCATAACGTTAGATATGGCATGTATCTTAGTTATTTTTGTGTTGTAGTATCCAATACGATCTTTGTTGATTTTTATTTTTTAAATTATTATTTTTGAATTATATGACATGGCTTATTATTCCATTTAAAATTATTTGGCTGCCAAATATTCAAAGTGACGTACGTTTCTATCAAAACATATGATTATCCATCACATGTTAACATAATTAATCTTTTAATTATATGTGTTAATTAGTTAATTCTTTGTTTAATAAGCTAACAAAAGTCGTTAAAGATGCCATATTAGGACAACTACCTATTCGAAAATGAATGTTCTGCCTATTATGGTGACAAAGGTTAATCAAGTTACATTGATGACAGACATAACTACTATAGTGTGACTTCAATAATAATGGTTGTTGTCAACTTTATAAAATTCTAACTATAATATTGTTTCTTCTCATGAATAGTTAGTGAATTGTACTTCTAACACATGATGTGAAATAACTAGTGTGTTGTCATTAAACGATTCAAGAGAAACATAAGCGGTGAAGTCGTAAAGACATGGCTGAAATGTGATCATGATAGTGTATACAAATGGGCATCAACATTAAGCAAAATTGGCTCAAGAAGAAAAACTCTTCATTAGAAACTTCAAGATATAATTAAAATAAATAAGAGTGGCAAGATAAAATTTGTGAAAGATGGTAAACAAAACCATGAAGTTGATGAAAATCTAGAGAGGCAAGCATACACAATGTGGCTTATCGAAAAAGACTTTTGTGTTGTTAAACAACTAACAACAAAGCATGAAGCCTATTGGGGACGATGAAATAACAAAAACCCACCAATTAATGTATCCACCATATGAACCCTTTATAATGTGCTAATAAATATTAAAAAAATAATAATAAGTGAAGCTAGATCGGTGAATTTCAACGCATGTTCATTTTCTGAACTGCAAAAACACAAATATATTTTTGTCTATTGCTTAGATGAGGACAACAATACTATACATAGGGTGTTCTTTATCCACTAGTATTGCATAGTTAGTGGCATGTCTACCTACAAGTATTGATAATATAAAACACCTACAAAACAAACTTATACCAAAAACTATTTGTTTAGATGGTGGGTGTGATGTTTACCCAAAAGTTCTTGTTTGTTTTTCATGCATTTATTGATTTAGAGTGTGAGGAAAACTATAAATGTGTGTTGCAACAGTTAAAAGACACAATTGAACATTAGCGTATCAAACCCTATATCATATTAACTGATTTGAACCTTGCTCTGATGAATGATTATCAATAAGTATTTCGAAACATTGTATGGTTGTTGTACACGTGACATACACCTGAAAATACCATTAAACATTGGTAGGTCAATTTTCCGACAAAAAAAAAAAGGAATGGGGAGATTTCGCCTCTAACTTGTAATTTCAAGACCTTCTTATGTTTTTGCCTCATTTCATATATAGGTCTGTAAATGAACCGAACGAACATGAACACATTAACGAACATTAATTTTGTGTTCGTGTTCGTTTATTAAGAAAATAAATATGTTCATGTTCGTTTGTGTTAGTTCATTAATAAATTAAATGAATTATTCATGAACATAAATGAACACAAACGACCCATAATAAACGAACAAACATAAATGAACATTATTTCACTATTGAACAATCATAAACGAACATGAACCCTATTGAACAAACATAAACGAACACTATTGAACAAACATAAACGAACACAAACGAAAAATATGTTAAATGTAAATACATATCATTCGTAAATTAGATAGTTAACCGAACATAAACTAACATTACATAGTTTACGAACATTAACGGACACAAATAAACAAACATAACCGAACATTTCATGAACATAAATAAACGAACACTAAGTGTGTTCATTCTCGTTCATTTAATTAAACAAACACAAATTTTATGTCCGTGTTCGCTCATTTATTAAATAAACGAACATAAACGAACTTCTCGTCGAACAGTTCACAAACAGTTCGGTTCGTTTAAAGGTATACATATATAATTAGAACACACCATCTTTCCATCCTCAAAATCTAAGGCATCAACATGCCCTAAAAGGGTTTAAATATTTGAAGAATGCAGGCTTTAACTTCTTGAATTGTTATCTAGTTTGAAGATATAAACTTTCATATATCGGTAATTGTTCTTGTTTGTTTTTGCTACTAGTTTGGTGATGGAAACATGATTTGTTATTTTTGTATAGTTATAATTACTGATATTTAGTAGTAACAAGCAAGTTAGTCACAAGTTGTAGCATAATTCTAAGATAAGTTGTCAACATTTATACATATAACATGTAATGAAAAATAACATGGTCCGGCCTATCTTTATTCTTTTATGCATATATATATCTTGAAACACATTTGTACCCAACTACAAGCTAGCTAGGCACTCTCTTCCTCAAGGGCCTTTCTTGATCTATTAACATTGAGCAAACACAAGTAAATATGATCCTTCAATTCTTCCAACCGCTCCATAAACCGTCTCTCATGAACCCTAAACTCCCTCATCACTTCTTCTAACGCATCCGACTTCAAATTTCCAACACAATTACGAGCCATCGCTCTCTCGAATTCAACTTCATTGTATAATCTTTCTGCAAGGGAACCGATTGTATCAAAATCTTTTATCAATGTGTAAACCCCTTTTGCAGCAACATCTAGTAACACACCTGCCTGTTTAAGCTCACTTGTTTTGAGACCTTTCTGGGCCATTTTGACCTTCTTGGTTAAACCCAATAAACAAGAGATTAACCCTGGAGATGTTACAATCCCAACCAACCCATGAATTGCAAGAACTAAAAGTGCAACGGCTAACACCGTATAAGAAGCTACAAGAGCACAACCGACACCTTTTTTCAAGTATATGATAAGTTTTCGCTTTCTTTTTATCCTTGTGCGATTTGTGGTTAACCTCTTCAGCAATAGTTTAAGATGGTCATTCATTTTGGGGAACTTCTGTGGACTGAAATCCGATAAAGGGTTTGTCAACGATGAACACAAGGCTAATTCTTTGTAAATTTCAACGTGTTGATCTCTTTTTGGGACCATTTTGGCTAACTTGATTACCCTTTTGATTGTATGATGATTTGTGTTTGCTTGATGGACAGACTGAAGAAGTTTTTCACATATTTTCCATGATTCTAACCCAGCATTTAAGAAATCAAGGATCAAAGAGTGCATGCCAAAGGTCTTGGCTAAGTTAGCCATGGTTTCGATTTCTGGTTCGAATAGGATGTCAAACTGGCGAATGTAATGTTCACAAGATGTAGATGAAGATGCTTCATTATCCAATTTTATGTGGCTTTGAACTTTGTGGCAAATATCTATGTAAGAATTGGTCCTAAATACATCCAGGTACTCTTTGCTTACATTTGTCTCATTGACAAACCTATTTGTAGATTGTTTACCTGAAATAATCAAGAAAAAAAGAATTAAAAAACTTTATAAATTCTAAATGCTAGTTTTGGGCAAATTTTTAGGCATATATACTTACATTAGTACATATATATATGTTCATTTTAGAACCAACAATATGTTAAAACTGATAGAAGTGTTCTAATCCTCGTATAATTTATTATATAAAACGACTACAATGCATTCGAAAATTTAAAGTATGTTTTTTTAAAAAACTTAATTTTAATTAAATATGTCTTTAGTATGGCTTAAACCTATGGCAACACAGGAAGCAACATTACATTAACACCTACTTTCATTCAGTTGAACCTAACCCTATACCGTTGAGTATTATCTAAATTTTCATTTGTGACGTATTTCTCATCGTGATATTGGTTCTGAAAAACGAGTCATATATTTATATATTTATGTATGTATACATGTAAAATAATGATGATATGATGGAAAACATGGGAATTTACCTGTGAATTTGAATTTAAAGGGAAATTTGAGTCTGGGGAAACACATCTTCTATAATTTAAGATGGAACCGAATTGAACATGCAAACAAAATTTCAAGAAAATTAAGAAAGCTTACACTTGTAAACCATTATGTGTATTTATAGCAAGGCTAGAACAAGAAACAGTTAGAAAGTTTGTTTCTTTCACACGTTTGCTTCCATCTTACGTTTGCTTATAAGATAAAGAGAGGAAGAGATATATACATACGTATATAAAAGTATACAATACACACACGTATAAATAAACATGCTTTTAAAACTCAAATTGCGTTATGATAATCATACGGTCGATTTATATTATTTGTTCACATTCATCTTACGTAGTTGGGTACACACTATGTATTTACTGGGATAAATGTAAAGTTTGTCATCATCTTACTAGTTCCCAAACCCATTTCATTAGCGAGATAACACAACGTACTTAATTTTGTTGTTCGAGTTCATTTCATGCATTATACATTCTCATGATGAAAAACAAGCAAACTTACTCATTATATTCACACTTTTCAGTAGGGTCTAAGGGAGAAAGTTGTTTAAATAGATATTATTCGATTAATTGCCTATCAAGAAACATCTCAAATTGGAACCTAAGTTGATAGGTTAATGATGTTTATAATCAATTGATGTTCTTTTTGCAATATTCCAAGAGGTTGGTTTACTTTTGAAAAGCTTCATTTGCTTGCTTCTACCAAACCTTAATATGGTTTCTAAAAAAGGAAATAATTTAACTTTAAAACAATACCATTTTGTTAGAAGATTATCCTTAAAAACAGTTTCCTTCAATTAATTAATCTAGAAAAGGAAAATCTCCAAGGAACAATAACTTATCAATGTTTCCAAGAAAATATAAACCTAACCTTTAACTTCTTCTTTTAGTTTATTTGCTTTATTATAACATGATTATTATCATTAATCTTTTTTGAAAGATATTCAAAAAATTAGTGGACAAAATTTTGTAACCAATGATATTCATGTGTATACATAATAACACATCAATATAATTTTAAAAATTATGATATAAAAATTTGTGTGTTTACATAATATTGATTTTCATGGTAAACAATATTTTATTAAAAGTATAATGATTTCTGTAACAAAAAGGGTAACATCACCATTGTTATTTGTTAATAATTTTATTAAAGAAAGGTTATTGAACTCTGGATTAACTTCAAATCTTGTCTTGATAACATAAATTAGAAGAGTTAAATGAGGTTATAAAATTTCCTTTTCAAAATATATATACAAGAATTATATAAAATCTATATCTATTGCTCTTGTTTTAATGTATGAGATGTTTATGTAATTGCACAATACTTAAATTGTTCAATAAAACTAGGGTTATACCCGCGCTTCGCGGCGGTAATCGGGCCAATTGATAATAAAATTCTGACATAAATGTTTACCGTTGTAAAAATAAGCATTGGAAACATGAAAACGAATCTATAAACACCAAATAAAAAAGTCCGAAAATATTTAAAAAAACATTTATACCCGCGCTTCGTGGCTTTAATCAAGGCAATTGATAATAAATGCAAGACTTGAATCATATTTAAAAAAAATTATACCCGCGCTTCACGGCGTTAATCGAGCCAATTGATAATAAATGCAAGACTCGAACCAGATTAAAAAAAAGAATTTATACCCACGCTTTGCGGCGTTAATCGGGCCAATTGATAATAAAGGCAAGACTCCGAGCAGATTAAAAATATAATATACCCACGCTTCGCGGCGTTACTCGAGGCAATCGATAGTAATTATTATTAATTAGGCCATTTTTTTTGACTTTATAGTAAAAAAAAAGAAAAAAAAAGTAAAAAAGATTTACCACTGTAGATCAAGCTTGTAATTGTAAGTATTATAATGTGTATATATGGGGTATTCATTTTAGAATTAATAATATTTTGACAAATGTGAAAACCGCTATAAACCTTTGCATTATTTATTTGATGAATTGACTAAATTGCGTGACTCTGCAAGGGTTCGAATCCCAAAACGTAAGACAACGATGTAGCATTATGAGTATATTTGATTGTCGTTACTCGTTCAAAAGAAGAAAACCAAATGAAGAGGATGGTGGGGTGGCTTAGTAATTATTCCCCTGCCTACATAACCTATAGGATGTTTAAAAAAACCCATAACCGAATCCGAATACAAAATATCCGAGAAATCGGATATCTGAAAATTCGAATTTAAATACCTATTTTGAAAATTTTCTGATAGTTCAGATATCTGATATCCGAAATAATTTCTTTTCTCGGATATTTCGGACAATTTTTCGATTATTCGGATATTTCAGGATATTTCAAATATCCGGATGTCCGTAATATATTTTTTAAAAATTTTTATTATTATTCTGAGCTCGGATATCCGAACCCAAATCCAAAATTTCAGATATACGAAATTTCGGTTTCGTATTTGATATTGAAAAATACTATCTGAAATGATAATAATGTATGAAAGAATTTATAACACTCATAAATACAACACTCATAAATACACGCATATATAATTACTTGTTTATTTGTTTTTTTATTTTGTTCCAAAGAATTTATAAGAATTACATGCATGCATGCATGCATACATACATATAAGAAATTCATAAATTGAAAACCACCTTGAGTTATAAAAACTATGAAAATCATAGAAAAAAATAAATTAAAAAAATTTTTAAATTTTTTTTTACAAAATTGTAACATTATTTGGCTCATTCTTATAAAAAAATATGAAAAAACATCCAAGGAATATTTTTTGAAAAAATATTTGTAACACCATGCAACACATACGTAACATTTGGGCGCAGCATTATGTATGAGTTACATGGTGTTAAAATTTTTTTTCTAAATATTGGCTCGACGCTTTTTATATAATTTATTTATAAAAGTTCACAAAATCATGTTACATATATGTTAAAAAGATTTAAAAAATCCGCATTACATAGAAGTTTTCATAGTTTTCACAACTTAAGGTGGTTTTTATAATATCATTTCCTTGTGTGTGTGTATATGCACACAGAAATTATAAAACTGAAAAATAAATAAATAAATTGACACAATACAATAGGTTTATTATGAGTAAATAACTTGGTAAAGTGTTAAATTTAAATTATAGCTTCTTTAACTTAAAAATCTATATTATGAATGTACTAAAAGTGACTTTTCTTTTTTGAGTAAAGAATGCACAACTTGATAACCTGTTAAATTTAGAATATAGTTTCTTTAACTTACAAATTAAGATTATCTTTTTTATGAGTCCCTAACCTGAACTAGACTTTCAACTTGATAGAAAATTCGAACCCTGCAGGTTTGATTTATTCATTTTCGAACTCGAGCTCAACCAATTCTAACCCAACCAGTTTACAAACCCATGGGAATGATCAATTGTTAACCCTTCATTATTGCGATAACCGAATAACTACATCTTATTACTTTGAGGCTCACATTAAAGTAAATCTAAATGTGTAGGTTTTTTTCCTTTTTTTAATTACTGTGACCCCCCCACTTACATTAATTAAAAAAAACTTACACCTTTAAATTTACTTTAATATGATGCCAAAGTAATAATATGTAGTTATTCGGTTATCGCAATATCATTTTGAAGAAACCTAAGAAAACTAATCCCAATCATCACCAATTATTTTTTTTTCATTTTTTATTTACTATTATTATAAGGTAATATATGTACAAAAAATATAAAAAAAATATATATTTATGTTATTACATATGTGTAACTTGTATTTTACACAGATACTTACATATATATAACTTTATGAGTTACGTATATGTAACTTCGTGATCTACATATCTTTATTAAAAAAATTAGTTTTTTATAACATTTTTAATCTTATAATTTAAAATTATGAAAAAAAATTTTAAAATTTATTGGTAAGCATGAGTTTTCTTAGTATTATCCAAAATGAATAGTTTTCTTATGAACCATCATATATATATATATATATATATATATATATATATATATATATATATAACTAGGTTATAGGCCTGTGTATAACACGAGTTTGCGAATAAAAAATATGTGATTTTATAATTATGTCTTTATAAATTTACATAATTAAAATAATTTTATCACATCTTTTTAAATTTACATGATTAAATAAAAACTAATAATATTAAGTATACCTTTTTTTTTTATAAAGGAACACTTTAAAATTAAAAATTTATAAAAAAATGTTCTTAATATATATACAGCATTAAACATAGATGTAGATGTATTATATATTTACATATGTTAAATATTTGAATTTTAAAATTATATTTTTAAAATAACATAACATATATTTTTAAAGAATTTTTATTATTAAATAAAAGAATTGATTTGTAATTTAATCATATTATTTACTAAATTAAATAAAATCGTTAATAGTTAATAAGAGAGAGAAGATAAAATAATTAAAATTAGTAAAAAGATGACATACAAATCATTAATAGATTAAATAAGACTTGTGTGTATTATGAACTAGATTATTACCATGTGTAATACACGGATTGAATATAAAAATATTAAATAAATAGTAATAAAAATTTTAATATTATAAAATAATATTTTGATATATATTGATTAAATTACGTATATATCAGTGTTTTAAGTGATAAAACAATAATTAAAATTTTCAATAGCTAATAAAATGATACTTGGTAATTTTAATTTGTAACAATAATGATTTTTAAACTGACTGATGTGAAAAACTTCACTTATTTTTTCTATTTAAAACTAATTGTTACAAATCAAGAAAATGGTGTACAATTTTAATTTGAAAATATCATTAAATGTAATTTATCTTATCCTTTTTATAACTTTTGATTTTAAAATAATTACTTTTTAAACATTTTGTTATAAGAAACATCATTTGTTTCTAAAAAACCCATTATTTAAAAACTATGATTTATAGTTTATTTTATTATTTTTTAAATTGTTTTTTAACTGATCTTGTTTTTTATAAAACTTTTATTTACTTAAAACACCAATTTAAAATATTTCTTATTTTATAAAAAAATTGTTTTTAGAAAAATTCAAATTTTATAAACTTCTTTTAAAGTATTTTTGATAAAAATATTTGATAAAAACAAAAATATTTGATTTTTAATTTATCAAAAATTATTTTCTAACATGAAAAATACATATAATATTATTACTCATTAATAGTATAATTATTTATTAGAAAAGATAATATAATTAATAAGAGAGAAGATTGAGTAAGATAATACAAAAGTGACAAGTGACAATATAAACATGGAAATTTTACAAGTGGAAAAAAGATTTTTATTTATTATAACAGAAAGATAATATTCGTTTAATAATGCATGTTCTAAATTTAGAAAATTTTGTTAGAATTCCATATTCCTTTTGGACACTAATAAATACGATGACGCAAGGTAAACTGTAAATTCCATTTCATTTTCTTCGACTTCCATCCCTCTCTAGATACTAGGGGTGTTCATGGTTCGTTTTTAAACCGCGAAACCGACCAAACTAGTCATCGGTTCGGTTTTGCGGTCGGTTTTCTTACCAAACATTTGGTCGGTCGGTTTCAAAATTTTGAAACCGTAGAGAATGGTTCGGTCTATGGTTTTTATCAAAAACCGGTCGGAAAAAACCGGATGTACAGCTCGTTTTTTGGTCATGTATTTTATTTTTGAACTGCATGTTTTTTTACACAGATTCATTGTTTATGGACAAGATTACATAGGTTTTTTTGTATGAATTCTGGATAGCAGGTATGTCAAATGTATTGTGGACAATCATGTTTATAATGAACATGTTTTCTTTAAAGATTAGTTTTTTTTCTTTGGTTTTTTAACATGTCTAAAAAACTCAAACCGTAAAACCAAACCGGAACCATAGTTGCTGACGGTTCAGTTCGGTTTTTATTTTTAACGGTTTGGTTTTGGTTTTTAATGTTAAAAAACCGTTACTAATGGTTTGGTTTCGGTTTGACTAAAAAACAGTAAATCCGGACCGTGAACACCACTACTAGATACTAGGGGTGTCGTTACGGTTGGTTTCTCGGGTCAGGTTATTCGATTTTTTTTAATATGGAATTGGAACCGAGAACCGAACCATATAACTAAAGTTTAATCGGTTCTCTGGTTTCGGTTCTCGGGTTTAATCGGGTTGGGTTAAACGGTTCTCGGGTAATACTTGAATAACTAATATTCTATTTTTCAAACAAATAATTTCGAACACATGTTTAACCAAACCATACATTTCTTTAACAATTTAAAATGTTTAACTATAACATAAGCAAAACATATTTAACCACTATTTTCCTGACATCTTCAAATCATAACACATTAACCATTATTTTCATTTTCAAAACATACAGCAAGAACGTTAGCGATGGAACAAAGTCAACAGATAGGCTCCCAAACTTTTTAAAAACCAATCTTCTGGGCTTTAATGTCCAAATCAACATATTGGGAATCGTAGTGGTAAGATGATTAATTTGAAGGAGAAATGGATAATGGAACGCCACTAATTAAAACCCTAGTTCGGGTTTACCGTGGGTACCCAAGAACCGAACCATTCAAAGTTATCGGGTTCGGGTAATAGGCTTTCTCGGATTGAGTATTTTCAGGTTCGGGTTGGTTCTTCGGGTAAAAAAACACACCCTAGCTAGATACACACACATAGAGATGTATCAATCTCTCTCTAGATTTAATAATTAAACAAAAAAGAATATATATATATATATATATATATATATATATATATGGATTTGGTTCAAATGAGAACCCTCATTAATTGTGGTAACCCAAATAACTCTCACAAGATCAACCCAAATCTTTGGGTTTTTTTCATGACCTTATACATGTACAAGACTATGTTCTTTTATGTGTATGAGCTAATTCACGAGCATACGCGAAATTGCACTAGTGTAAAGTTTTGACAAATTTTAAATGTTACGAAAAAACGTCAAAACTTTACACTAGTGCAATTTCGCATAAGCTCGTGAATTAGCTCATACACATAAAACAACATAGTCTTGCACTTGTGTAATAAAGGTAGAGATGCACAAATCGGTTAACCGGTCCAAACCTGTTTCTATATTACCCGAACCGGTTAACCGGTGTATAGGGTTTACCGGTTTTTCCTAAAAACCGGTTCGGTTATTAACCGGTTTTTTTAACACACATATGCTAACCGATGGAACCAAACCGGTTATTAACCGGACCGGTTAACCGCCCAAACCGGTTCAAAAACCGGTTTTTTAGACCTATTTTTTTTATCCGTTTATCCATTTGATCCGTCCGTTAGACTTAGAGTGTTGAACCGTAACCGTATTGAACCGTTTTTTTTGTATTATACGTTTTCAACTTTAAAGTTAAATTAATAAAATCATAATAAAAAAAATCATAATAAAAAACTTAACAAATCTAAAACTAATAACTAATAATTACTAAACCCTAATAAACCTTAAACTAATCAAACTAATATTAAACTAATAACTAATAAACCTTAAAACCTTAAACTAATAATTACTAAACCCTAATAAACCTTAAACTAATCAAACTAATATTAAACTAATAACTAATAAACTAATAATTACTAAACCCTAATAAACCTTAAACTAATCAAACTAATATTAAACTAATAACTAATAAACCTTAAAACCTTAAACTAATAATTACTAAACCCTAATAAACCTTAAACTAATCAAACTAATATTAAACTAATAACTAATAAATCTTAAACCTTAAACTCATAATTACTAAATCCTAATAAACCTTAAACTAATCAAACTAATATTAAACTAATAATTACTAAACCCTAATAAACCTTAAACATACTATTATTTAATAAAACCATAAATTATAAAGATTTTATTAGGTTTTGATTATTTTAAGGTTTATTAGGTATTAGATTAATATTAGTTTGATTAGTTTAAGGTTTTATTAGGGTTTAGTAATTATGAGTTGATTATTTTAAGGTTTATTAGTTATCAGATTAATATTAGTTTGATTAGTTTAAGGTTTTATTAGGGTTTAGTAATTATGAGTTGATTATTTTAAGGTTTATTAGTTATTAGATTAATATTAGTTTGATTAGTTTAAGGTTTTATTAGGGTTTAGTAATTATGAGTTTAAGGTTTTGATTAAATACAAATAAATGAACTTTATTAAGTAAGGATTTCAAATAGCATATTTCATTAAAATAAATTAATTACACAAGCTTTAAAGTTACAAAATTAAATATAGAATCGAAAATAGAAATTAGTCTTCGCTTGGTGCTTCGGATTGTAGTTCTGGACTATTGGTCCGCATCCATTCATCCATTGCTTGTTCTTCGTCGGAAAGTGGGAAAGTCATTCCTTCCTCAACTTCAACATAGTGTATTGTCTCTTCTATGTCAAGCTCGCCTTCAAGTAGTGTGTGGTCTTGTACACGTTCCATAGCGTCCAAATGGTCTTTCAAGCAAATGCACATCTCCAATGATGCAGGAGTAAGCCTCGTCCTTCGTATCGATAAAACCCTGCCACTAAGAGAAAAAGCAAACTCCGAAGCTAGCATAGAAGCTTGGACGCTTAGTAAATCACGAGCCATGGCAGATAGAATCGGAAATTGGGTTTCCTTTTCTTTCCACCAGGCCAAAATGTCAAAGTTTTCAAATTCTTCCGGCGTAAGACCGGAAATCCAATCTGTCCCTAAGTACCTTCCTAATTCGCTACTTGCGCTAGTACCTCGGGCTCGTTTAGTTACATTTTGTCTTAAGATGTTAAACAAATCAAAGTTAACATCTTGGCTTCTACTCGAACTAGAAGCCGCATACATTGTTTGTTGTATGTTAGATGTTTCACCATATTTTTGTAAATAATGATCAAACATATTTTGAAAATATATGTTAAAGTTATTTTTAGTGTTTGTTGCAAAGTTTGGGTCTTCCAAATCCAAACCCAAAGCACCAACTATTTCATATGTTTCAACGCCGGCACCATTGAAACATGGGTTTAATGCCGTCGCACAAGTAAATACGGGCGGCATTTCTTGAAAGTATTTCAATAGTTTTAATTTCATTGGAAGTAACATTCCCGTATATATCTCATTATTTTCACCCGTCGATGGAAATTCGTTAATTTTTCTTATTATAAATAATTGTTGAAGAACCAAACAAGACGTGTGATAATAAACTCCCGATAAAATTGTTGTTGAATTTTTAAAAACTCCAAATAAACTAGTAAATTCTCCTATGGCGTCCCAACATCGGCTAATTATTTAGCCTTACGTTCTTGCACTAAATTGTTATGAAATACTTCCAAGGTTTCCCTTTGTCGTAAGGCGCTGTTAAACATATGCCAAGTCGAATTCCATCTTGTTGGTACGTCCCAAGACGGACCTAAAAAGAGGGAGTTCGTATCCTCACATAATTTTTGATATTCCAAATATCTTCTACGGCTTTTCATAAAAACATCCTTTAACATTTGTTTAAAATTTTCTTTTAACATATTCATTCCCGGAACCGCAAGAGCATCACTCACAACCAAGTTAATAATGTGAGCAACGCATCTTGTATGAAAAAAAGCACCGTTACATATCGGTTTATATTTAAGTTTTAATTTTTGAACAGCAGTCGTATTATTTGAAGCGTTATCAAAACTTATGGAAAGTATTTTATCTTGTAAATGGAATGTTTGTATTATTCCATCTAACATGTAAAACAAATTATCCCCCGTGTGAGGATATAGAAACATTTCGAACGCAATCGTACGTTTCATCATTTGCCAAGAATCGGGATCAATCCAATACGCGGTAACGCAAAGGTACGATTCGGGCAAACCTTGAGGCGCCGACCAAACGTCCGTTGTTAGGTTTACATCGGTTTTTAAGTTTTGAAAACCTAAAATTAATTCTTGTTTGGCTCGACGCCAACGTTTCAAACAATCACGTCTAATAGTAGTTCGACTTACTTGATGATAACGTGGTTGTAGCGCCTTTTGAATCATCTTCGTCAAGCGTGGGTTGTCAAAATGATTGAATGGCAAACTTTCTTGAATCACCAAGTTCCCCATCATTTCACGAACCATGTCGGGATCGAAATTCCAAACCCCGCACTCTTGAGACATTTGTGCTTGATCGTTTGCGGGATTATTTTTGACAACAACACAATGCTTCGTCAAATGGCTTCTTAAAGTAGAATTAGATTCCGGTTTAAGAAAAGTACCGCAACCTTTGCACCGTGCCTTATCGACACCGTTCGACATTTCGCAGAAGTCGAAATGTTGAAATAGCTCTTTGTTCCTCGTTGTAGTTTTTATTCTAACAACGGTAGGTTCGGTGGAAGTGGATGCACCAACACCAACAGAACTTTGAGCACTTCGTGAGCTTGCCATGGATGAAATAAAGATTGAATTAAGAATTACGAACGTAATAGAAGAAGAGATTGAATCGAGATTGAATCGAAAGAAGTAGGGGATCGTTTTGTGAGCGTTTTTGATCGTTTTCGAGCGTTTAAGAAGAAGAGATGTTGTAAGATGTTGTGTGATCAAACCAAAACAATCCCCATCTATTTATACAAACGTTTAGGGGCAAAATGGTCCAAAAAAATGTTAAAAACGGCTATAAACGGCTAGTTTTTTTTTGTTCGATCGGTTAACCGGTTAAACCGGTCCCCAACGGCTATTTTTTTGTCCAACGGCTATAACAGCTACTTTTTTAAATGTTCAAACCGGTTAACCGGTTTATAACCGGTCCCAATAACCGGTTTTGCTTTAACCAGTTCCTACCCGGGTTGGCCCAAAAACCTCCTAACCGGTCTCGAACCGCCGGTTTTTCCATTTCGCCCAAACCGGTACCAATAACCGGTTCCCAAACCGGTTTCTAACCGGTCTCCAAACCGGTTCGGTTCGGGTAACCGGTTTTTTTGTGCACCACTAATTTATAAAAGTCATGAAAAAAAAATCAAAAATTTGGGTTGATCTTGTGAGAGTTATTTGGGTTACCACAATTAAGGTGGGTTAACAATGGATCCTTCCTCATATACATATATATATATATTAAAAACCTGGAAGTTGTGCTCTTATTGCTTTCACATATGGTTCTAGCCGTGCATTGCTAGTCCTTGCCCCTTGGCATGTCATGTGTACATTTGGGCTAATCGAGGATACAAATTCAGCGAACAAAGGGGTCAAACTGAATGAGCTCAAACAGCCTGGTGCATAACTTGATGCGACAGCAAAAGGGGTTACACAATGATTAAAGATCTTGACACAATTGGTGGGCTTGAAGACAGATTACACGATGAAAATTTCAAGTGCACAGTGAAAATGTCGAGAATCTTGCAAATGTAAAGAAAACTGACACAAATGTAGTAAAATAACATGGGCCTTTATTTTGTAAAACAACTTGTGTTCATCATCTTTATTGAGGAATAATGGTACAACAGGTAGCTTGCAAAACAAGGCAGTAAATAATTTGGGAAGTTGATTATAAATGTCTCAGTTTCTTGTACTCATCCAATGTGATGAAAGAATCTTTGATCTTATGCCAGTCTGCTGGTTTGGGCATGATAATAGCGATGTATCCTTCTCTATCTGCCTGCAGTTGCCACAAATCAGGTAATATAATATCAGCATTAAAAATCTTGCAATTACTTTAATTTAGAACATTTGCATAAAGGTTGATAATCATGCATTATCTCTGGTCAAACAGGTTCAGCTAAAATATTTAACTAAAAAACTAATGGATCAAAAGTCATCTCAATAAATAAACTCTCATTGGGGGTGTGAATTTCCAACCCAACACGAATTTAACATGAAATTCACAAGTTTATGTTTAGTTTACACGATTTCTGGTCAATTTTAGGTTGAACCAACATACATGTTTTAGCTATGCATGTCATGTTTGGTTCAGCGTGGTTTATATTTATTTTTTTTAACGTCTTTTTGCCATAACTAATATTGCTTGGGTATTTTTATGCCAAAATTTGTAAGACAAAAAGAAACGAGCATCAAAATTTTAATCTGAAAAGTAATTATTTTAGATATATTTGTATATTTTGTTGTAAATTTGTAATTTTAAAGTACCTGTATGCAAAAAATAAAACAAAATAAAATTCTAGTTAAACAAGCTGTGTTTGCGTCTAGGTGTAAAAATTCATGTCGTTGTGTCTGCCATGATTTTTGGGTTTGTGTCAAATTTTTGTATGTGTCCCATTCGACTCACCAACTCGCAAACACAACCGAATTAACACACATACCTCAAATATTGATCTGTTAAAAAATGTTGGATTATTACTAACAAATTTTTATAATTGTATTGAGCACATTAAATATTTATAAAATCTAAAAATATGTAATGAAAAGGTGAACTGGGTTGGCCCAACTTGACCCGTTTACACTTTGAACAAAATTCATAAATAGAGAAATATAAAGCGCATTATGGTCACAAAAGTGTCATTTGTAATTTTGATTATAACATGTGTATTACAACAATATACTTACTGATGAATTCAGCAACTCAGGCTGCTTTATTAACCGTTCATTCACTTCCAACAAAGAGCCCTTAATACAACATCTGTCAAAAACTGCTTTCAGAATTTCAACTCTGACATGTAAAGTAACATTCATAGTAAGCAAGAAAATTACCTTGGTTTTTATGAAATAATTATATCCCAGATATAAAGGAAACTGAATAGATATTTCATAAAATAACTGTAACAATAGTGTTTACAGTTTTGACTTTAGAAGACAAATGAACATCTTTCAACTTCAAGATAGTTAGAAGTCTTCAAATTTGGAAAGATTTGATAGATACTAGCAACCATATGAAGAATTTGAGAAAAAGATCGCCATAAAATTGTGCAAAGTGTCATACTTGAAGTCATAATGTACTATATTTGAAGTCAAGAGTGGATTATGTGACTGGAACACATGGTGTACAATCTTTACCGCTTTGACATCCCCAAAATTCGGTACATGGTGTACATCTTACCCTCCTCAGACCCTATCTTAGCTTTGCTAATGGTGGATGATGAGAAAAAATTGCAGATGTAACACCATTTAATCCAAAAGGCATAAAATGAAGCTATAAAAATTACCTCACAATATAGGAAGCATTGTTGGTGCATACTTTACATAAAGCCGTGTTGGACTCAAAATGTTGTGCATTCTGCAAAAACAGAAACTAGAGATCAGAAATAAGAAAATTTGCATACAAAAAAAAGTATATTACAGATTAAATGCTAATTATCTCATTTATAAGGTATTTAATTTCGCGTTTTGGGATTAAATTAGCTAGATTTTGTCTTTCTTTAATGCAAGCAACAACCAATCATATGTTGCATAAAAAATGCAAGGCTTGCAACTTTATATCATGTTCAAGCGTCCCAAAATAATTAATCAATTTCAAAGGTTAGTGCAGTAATTTTCTGGGGTGATCATTTATATTCAGTTGGTTTAGTGTCGAAATCACATCTATGCCAAGTTACCCATTTGAAAGCTAATACGGTATGGTAACTTCATGAAGAAGAATCCAAGCCAATTGGATTAAATTTGAGAGAGTTATGCACTTATGCCCTCACAAAGATGACCCAACAACCTACCCGAAAATTCATGTTTGACCTTTGATTTTGTTTGGCTTGTTGGGATGACCATTCTGAAGACCCTACTTTTAAGTGGGATTTCACTGGGTATGATTGATTGATTGATTGATTGTTGGGATGACCAAAACTCCATGAAAAATTACCAAACCACTAGGTTTAATAGACAATTGTTTAAACTTAATATTGGACTCATAAAGCATCGATTTTACTACTTTTTCAACCAAGTTATGACTCGTTAAAGTCAACCTAAAAATTAGGTTAGAAGCTATTCAGTTTCTAGGATGAAAATAAGTTCGGGTTTGAGCAATATTTCATGAAAAATGATTTTAAAACAAGTTATAGATGATTTTTATGATGAGATTAGGTATACATCTTTGACATGAAACTCTATGAACAATAAGATCTCATAAGATCATGAAAAAAGAATCGACTAGAAATAAAGATGGCCACTTTCAACCGGTTAGAGAGATTAACCGCGAGATCTAGATGAAAAGAATGCTTCAGTTAATGTTAGAATCCTTTAATGATGATGAAAATGATATTTGCAGCAAGGAGATGAAGAAAATTACAAACTTTGTGATATTTAGATGAGAAAAATTTGGATAACTTGAAGCAAAACATTTACTGGAAGTTGTAGAACGATCTTCAAATGGAATGAGATTGGATTCTTGCTTTTTCTTTTTCTTTTTCTTTTTTGGCCGCGGGGGGAGGTTATAATTTACGAAAATGGGCAGAAAATTTATCTTTTGTCTCAGTTATCAATTAGTATGTATCACAACGTGGAAGGAGTTAAATTTGATTTACTCACGTTTTTCTTACAAATTAGTCTCGTAACTTATTGTTTACTTGGATGATCATTAGGCAATATTTGCCACATGGTTTCTGGTAATTTTACTAGTATTGAGATTATGTTTGATTCAGCTTAAGTCTTCTACCGACAACGCCAAAATTGAAGTCGCTCAATATGCTCTTAAAGATGTAAATCCCAACGATTCCCTAGAAGAATTCCTTTTGACATAATAAGTTAATAACTACTAAATCCCTTGGTTTGTGTAGTCTCTTAACGACATTTAAGGTTATTAAACTTTTCAAAGATGGTCAAAGTTCCAAGCTTGAAGTCAAAACCTGTTTGATGACAGACGTCGCACAAACCAATCAAAAAAAATTAATTTTTATTTCTTTAAGAGGTTAAATATAATATTTACCCTTTTGCGCTTCCCAGTGACCTTGATCTCACTCCTGTTAGACTTTCCAACATTAAAATCAACAGCAGTGATTCCTCCATCCTTAAAGGCTACATGTCCAGCAGCCAAGCCAATAACACACAAGCTTTCTTTATAAGAAAAATAGGAAAGAGAGGTTGTCAATGCTAATAATCAAAGTCCAAAGATATACTTGCATAAATCCTAAAGCCACTCATTTGACCAGCACAATTTAGTGTTTGGAGAAAAAGCTAATAAATTATAAAAGTACATGTCATAGTGTTTTCATAATTGCATACTTCTAGATCATAACAGTCTAATATTCTTTTCTTTAAATTGTTGTTAATTAATTGATTGCTAATGTAAAATTGGAAACTACTTCCAGCAACAAGTAGGTTTTAATATTGCACAAAGGGATACAGGGTTCAAAACAGAGAGTGTTTTTAAGACACATACCCATTTGCATGGCGATAAATATATTGATCATGCTCCAGCTTCATAAAATCTAAAATGATTCATAACACAAGAACGCAATAAAGAAAAACATATGAGATTCAGTCACATAAACAACCTACAATTGTATTTCATTAGGGGGGAAAAAAGACTAGCTCTTCTCATATGTATAATTTGATACTTTTTTAATTACCTGTATCTGATTGTTACACAGCAGATGATTAATCCTAAAGTCAAACCTTTTAGCATAATTCATTTATGCCATCAAAAATCAAAATAATAAAATGAAAAAATGGCCTAAAACAACTATGATTCAAATCAATTTTTGCAGTTTTAGAACAATATGACAAATTTACTATCCAATGTAGATGCTACATACATAAGTATGATGTTTGGATTACAGGTTGTTCCAAACTAATTCAAAGTTCAAAGTCAAACCAGTCAGCTATTTGACTTAAATATTGGTGAACACATTTCATTAGTCCACATTTGACTTGTTATATTAAATTAGTCAAATTACCTTCAACCTTGATAACAAATTATTTCAATGATAACATTTAACTATGCAACAGTAACATCAGCATAACCATTATAAAGATAAAAGCCGCAAAGGCTTTCATTCAAATATGAATCAAAATTAGAGAAATTAAAGGAATCGGAAGGTGAAATTGTATACCAGGAGCAAAGTAAGTGACGAAATTAAATTCGATTGCAGAAGTCGGAACAACGGGGAGATCATTGACGTCCGGCAACAAAAGATTGTGTAACTCCTTTTCTGCGTCATATCCTTCATCATCGACGACTACCGGATCTTTAACGACCGCCGGAGCTTGTGGTTCTTGATCGGCAACAGAATCGGCGTTTTGGGTGGTCATTTAAACAGCATAAAATTTCTAAGGTATAGCAACGAGATTTCCTCCGATTTGTATAAAGACCGACTGAAACTGACGGAATTATATATTTTTATCCAGATTTGATTTGTTGAATTGAGTTAGGTCAAGTGCGCAACGATGTGTGCGCCGACGACGATACAGGGGAAAGCCCGTCGAAGAGTGTGCACGGGTTAGGCTGTTCAAAAGTCAAACCAGTCCCTAGTGTTTAAAACGTCGCTTTGAAGTATAAAAACTTCAAAAAGACGTTAGGATAGACATTTAAATTGGGCGTCTAAAGGTCTCTTAAGACGGCGGTAAAAAGGAGTATTAAGACACCCGTTTAGATCCCGAAAAAGCCGTCAACATGTGGTCCGCATGTTTCTTCTTTGGACACAAAGGTACAAAAAACGAGCGTTTAAAGCGTCTGAATTGGGGTCTAAAGCTTAAACAAGGAGCTAGATTTTAATGATTATTTTGGTAAAAAATGGTGAAACTTGATTATTTTGGTAATTTTTCCTTCTCAAAATATTATATGATTAAAATCACATTTTACGTAATTCAAACCAGTTACATATAAAAAAATGGATATTAATTAAGCATAGAGATAGACTTTAAATTTTAAACCTTTACTACTTTTGTGAATAAAACCTTAAAGTTTTGAGAGTTGGAAGGTTATAATATTTTTTTGTATGACGGTTAGAATTACTACTAATAAGGAAATCGATATTGTATCAAAGAAAATTGATTTTTATATATATATATTTTTTATTAAAAACATTTATTATATATTTACACAACTCTTAAAATTAATTACATATTTCCCTGAAAAATATGTAATTCAGTTTTTTATTTGAAAAAATAAATATGTTTTAAAATGAGAAAAATATATAATTGACTTTTTTACTTGTTAATATGTAATAAATAGTATTAATACAAGAAAATATGTAAATATACCTAAAGAAAAAAAGTGTAAAATAAAACGAAGAAACAAAAATGAAAGATTAAAGTGTGATAAGAAAACTACAAGAAAATAAAGTAAGAAAATATTTGACAAATGAAATAAAAGTTTAATTAATTATAAAAATGTTAATACAAATAAAAAAACTAGAAGTATAAACCAAACAAACAAAGATAAGATATTAAAGTATAATAAAAAATTTGTTACAAGAAAATATAAATAAAAATATTTTGAATTATATATAGATTAAAAAGCAATGACGATGACTACTCACATATGCACTATTCATTTTAGTACACAATTTGTTGTTGTATGTACAAGTCGCCTAAACTATACGTATGATACGCACTATTCATTTTAGTACACGATTTCCTGTTGTATGTACAAGTCGCCTAAACTACACGTGTGAGGGATGTATCTCTAACTTCAACAAAAGCGGCCACTCACACATCCAAATATAACATGTAACCGCTGCAAAAGATGATTGGATTTTTTTGAAACATCTGCAAAAAATTTGAAGCTTAACAATTTTGTTTTCTTCAATATTAACTTAATGTTCAATTTTCAATTTTTACCATAAATTTTTAACTCTTCTTTTTTAATCTTCATCTCACTTTACTCAAATATTTTTTATTGTTCACACGTTTTTACGTTATCGAATAATAGTCACGACTATATTAATTTGATCACAATTTTTTCACGAACGTTTATACAAATTTTGAACCCAAACATTTACAAATATTTTCTATGTTATTCACAAATCTATAACAAGTCCATACATTCTCAAGTATTTGTATCATTTATATAATTTTGATCGTAATTATTTCACAAACTATTTAGATTTAATAATAATTAAATAATACTAATAACTAAATAATATTATTAGTTAAATAATACTATTTAAATAATAAAAATAGTTAGAAAACGTAAAGTTTTTTTATGGTTTGGTTATATGATTTGACAATATGCGTTTATGTTGGGTTCGTATATTTTTTGTTTGCGTTTTGATATCCGTGATGCTACCACTCTCGTTATCTAATACTCATATCGTCATAGCGGACACATACGTTTATAACATAAACTCATATATGCGTTTTGATATACATAATCGTGACGAATTACCCTCCGTACGTTTATGACATAAACATATATATGCGTTTTGAAATACGGGATCGTGACGAAACCGAGGTCGTGAGGTATGTTCTTCAGTCTTCAGTTTATACACCCATTTATTCTTCAAAGCTTTCTTGCTTTTAGGCAACTTTACCAACTCAAAAGTATTGTTCTCATACAAGGAATTCATCTCATCTTGCATGGCTTCGACCCACTCTCATTTATGTTCATCTTCCATGGCCTTTACATAACATTCGGGCTCTCCCCCAACTATGAGTAAAACATACTCGTCAGTAGAAAAACGGGTGGAAGGAGGACGGTCTCGGGTAGACCACCTAAGTGGGACAAATGTAGGCATGTCTGGAATTGGTAACTCTGTATTAATAATACCACCATTTTCATGTTGTTCATCTACTTGAGTCTCATCTCCATTTCGTGGTTCAGAATGTTGTGGAGGGCGGATCCAAATCAATAAGATCATCACTATATTGAGGAACCGTTTGTACCTTCTCAATATCTTTCAAAGTCTGATCTTCCATAAACACAACTTCTCGACTTCTTACAAGTTTCTTCGAAACTGGATCATATAATCTGTACCCAAACTCGTCTTGGCCATAACCAAGGAATATACATGGCTTAGTCTTTACATCAAGCTTTGATCTTTCATCTTTGGGAATATGTACAAAAGCTTTGCATCCAAAAACTCTCAAATGATTATAAGAAACATATTTGCCTCTCCATACCCTGTCTGGAACATCAAAAGACAAAGGAACACAAGGGTAAGATTAATAACATGCACTGTTGTATTTAATGCCTCACCCCAAAAAGAATTAGGCATCCTGCATGTGAAAGCAAACATTTAACTCTTTCAGCCAATGTTCTGTTCATCCGTTCGACTAAACCATTTAACTGTGGTGTCTTCGGAGGACTCTTTTGGTGCCGAATACCCTTTTCTATACAATAAGCATCAAAGGGACCAATGTATTCACCTCCATTATCTGTTCGAATGCACTTAAGTTTTTTCCCAGTTTGTCTTTCCACTAGAGCATGAAACTGTTTAAACACATCAAATACTTGATCTTTAGATTTTAAGGAATAAGACCAAACCTGTGACACCCCGTAATTTCCAGGTCAGCTTTTTATTTATTTAAATGTTTATTTAAATGCTTTATGTACATGTGGCACTAGAATTATATCAATTTAGTGTGACACGTGGCACGACAGTACAAACACTGACACACAACAGGATAATTCGCGGAATTATCGGCAAACAGCACACACGTGTCAAAACACACGAACGTTGGTGAACATCACAACACTAAAGCACAGAAACACCTCACAAGTCAATTATGGTTAGTAATTGACTAATGGAGTCCAAACGACGCTCGAATAATGTCCTACAGTCGAGAAACGGGCGAGAATGGGCCCAGAACAACAAAATAGGCAAATTGGGCCTTACATTTGGGCCAGGCGGTACGCCAGACCCGGAGCTCCCACGATAGGCGATGCGCACGGATGGAAAATGGAGCGCCTCATCTGGTGCACCCGCGCGTAACGACGGAGCCATACTCACCCACGCCAGGCGATGTGCCTGACACCTCTGACAGCTTAAAATCATCTTGAGCAACACAAAATCCATCATTATCTCTATATCATCATTTTAGTCGACTCCAGACGCCATTGCACGAGTTTCTCTTCCCAAACACCTCTGTTACATGCAAAACACACACAAAGGAAGCCATTGAAGCCATTGTTGAAGTCCTTGAAGCTTTGGAAGATTGAAGGAAGACGTTGGAAGCTCGCACCACCATCATCACTTCACATCTGCTCGAATCAGAGTTCCGGGAGCCAATAGGAGCTGCTAAGATCAACATATCTCAGTTCTTGAGCCTTTGAGGTAGTTCTTGTGACTAAAACACTCATTTACACATCACCACACACACATACAAGTGTTAAATCACACATGCAAGCACCATGGGTTTGCATGAACGAAATTTCTTGATGTTGAATCTGGGTTTGTTGATACATCAGTGTTTTATGATGATCTAAAGTGTTTAGACGATGATCCATGACGATCCAAGATGATGTGTGTCCTTCGAATGCATGATTTGGTCATTATCAAGTGAAAAACCCACATGCATGTATGATCCATGGCATGTGGGATGATTTTCAGTGTTTAGATATATTTCTTGATGATATTGATGGATGATTTCATGTTTAGATGATATTAAAATGGCCAAAACTATGATTTTTATGAATCTTTCTATTAATAGTAACTTTATTGTTACAAGTGAATGATTTGGTGGAAATAGTGAGCATGCATGTATGTAGAATTGTTGTTAGGATGATAATATGATGATTTGAGTTGTTAGAAAATGGTTTGATGATGTTTGTAGTCATATTGGCATTGTTACTAATTTTAGTAACTTTTTGGGTCAAAATGTTGATAGATGATGAATTTGGTTATGTGGACATGATTAAATGTTGTTAGAAGATTTATTAGGATGATTGGTGACATGAAACTATGATTAAAAAGGTTAGAATGGTTGTTTTCATGAAAAACTACAAAGTTACTATATTTAGTAACTTTATTTTTTACAAAAACCGACTCGAGAACATTTTG
The DNA here is from genome assembly GCA_009363875.1 of Mikania micrantha. Lineage (NCBI taxonomy): Eukaryota > Viridiplantae > Streptophyta > Magnoliopsida > Asterales > Asteraceae > Mikania > Mikania micrantha. The sequence continues at coordinate 15,057,707 of CM018697.1, forward strand.
TGTGATTTGAACATGCTAGATGACTTGTTATGACATAACATGATGTTTAGATGCTAAGTTAGACGGTTTCCGATGTCACGAATGCAATAAATGGAAACTTTCCATTTTAGGAAACTTTTATGTGCTAACATGTTATAAACGACTTATGTGAAACCGCATGATGATGTGTAAGGTGCTAACATGACCCCGTAGGACTATCGAACATGCTAGAACCATAAAACCGATATGCTTTGTGAACTTTCCATAAATGGAAACTTACCATAAATAGTAAGTTGTCCATAGACGCGACTTGCGCATTTTGCACACGACAAACACTTGCACGATTGCTACACGATTCACAAACCGTCACACGGTTCACCAACGGGTCGTTGACTTGACACGGTCAATGTGGACCAACACAGTCAAACACGGTCAATGTGGACCAACACAGTCAAACACGGTCAATGTGGACCAACACAGTCAAACACGGTCAATGTGGACCGACACGGACAAACATGAGCAACCAAGGGTTGTTGGACACAAACACGAGCACTAACACAAACACTAGCACGGTCACTTACACAAACTCACGTACGGTATACGATATAGGTTGCCGGTGACCGACGTGCCTACTACATCAGGAGCTTACGCTTGACTTGTACTTACTTCACTAAGGTGAGTTTACGGCCCCTCTTTACTCTTTTTCAAACGCTTTCAAATAGGGGGAGAATACTAGTTGCATCGAGTCAAACATTATTGCTATTACAAACATTTTTGTGTATGCTGGTTTATTGAACAAACATTAAGTGTTGAACTCGTATTAAGCCCTCACAAAGTCTTACCGTTAATGTACGAACAACGTGGTAGATTTGGATGGATCCATTAGGGAATGACTAACCCCACGGGGCACTATGTTGACTGGATGTCATAACCCGTGCAAATTCTGACCTAACTTGCTATGCATACGAGGCATAGCGGAGGCAAGGACAAACAAGTCTAGTTCGGTAGTGACGCACTGACACTTTGGGCCTAGGGCTCGGTATTAACATTGATAAACAGCATGACACACTTTCTTACTATATATGTATATCAAAACCTGTGAACTCACCAACCATCGTGTTGACACTTTTCTAACTTGTATTCTCAGGTAACTAGCAAGAATAGCATGGGGACAGGAATGCACATCTTAAGGACGAGCATTAGGGACTTACATGCATTCTGTCACAACTTTTCAAAAACAATTTATCTTTCATTCTGTTTATGACAATGATGTATTAAACTTATATTTCCGCTGCATGTATCAAACATATTTATTTTCCGCTGCTATGTTTTGAAACTTTTATTCCGCTGCTAACTATTTTATCATGTGTATGTGTTAAACCTGGATTTGTAAACGCATATAGAGGTGTTCTATACTTCTATATGACCTTGAGCTGTGATTCTGGACACGTCACACCCACGTGGACTGACACCACGAGTGGGAAATTGGGGGTGTGACAAAACCTTCCTTGAGTGATCATCGATGAATGTGACAAAATATGAACAGCCGCCAAGTGATCTAGTCTTCATGGGACCACATACATCGGAATGCACCAAATCAAGTATTCTTTATTTCCTAGAAGGAGGATGACTCTTAAAGGTAACTCTGTTTTGCTTATCTTCAAGGCAATGAGAACACTTCTTCAAATGAACATTACGCACACCTGACAAGGCATTTTTCTTCAACAATAAAGACATCCCCTTTTCACTCATGTGACCAAGTCTCTTATGCCATAACTCAGTCATATTTGTATTCACCAATGAGTGAATTGAATCTTTAGAGATCTTTGGATGTGTCATGTAGAGCTTTGAAGCTCTTTTACCTCTTGCCACGATCAAAGAACCACGAGTGATTTTCGAATTACCATCACCAAAGCTACTATGGTAACCATCTTCATCGAGTGTACCTGCAGAGATCAAATTAAGTCGAATATCTGGAACATGTTTTACATTGTGTAAAACCAACTCCATCCCAGTGTCAAACTTCAAATAAATATCTCCAACACCAACGATCGTAGATAGCCCACTATTGCCCATCTTAACACTCCCAAAGTCACCGGGTGTGTAAGATGTATAGAAATCCCTTTGTGATGTCACATGACAGGTAGCACCACTGTCAACAACCCAACTCGAATCATCATGTGCAACGTTCACCATATCATAATCACAAAAAATAAAGAACTCATCGATAGTAGTATTTGCATCTGCACTGTCATTACCACCATCATCTTTATAATTGTTGTTCTTTTGATTGTTGTAATTAGCCTTTTTGTTCTCCCTTTTTAGTTGTCTGCAATACCGGACTGTATGCCCTTTTCTGCCACAATGATAGCACTCAAAATCATCATTTTTTCCTCTTGACTTACTACGATGCTTCCCTTTGTTACTCGGACCTTTACTTTCACTTCTCCCTTACTTTCAGTGACTAAGACATTCGAGTGTGAAGAGGAACCTTGTGACTTTCTTCTCAACTCTTCATTTAAAATATTGCCCTTAGCCAGTTCTAAAGTAATAATACCATTTGCTGCAGAGTTGGACAATGATGTCCTAAAAGTCTCCTAAGAATCCGGTAAAGTACCGAGGAGCCATAACTTTATATCTCGTCTTCAAACTTAATACCCATTCCTGCAAGTTGATTAATAACACCTTGAAAAACATTCAAGTGATCAGTAACAGGAGTTCCATCACGGTACTTCAAGTTTATCAATTATTTAATCAAGAACAACTTATTGTTCCCGGTCTTACGAGCATACAATCCTCAAGCTTGTTTCACAAAGTACGAGCATGAGTCTCCCCACTAATATGGTTTAAAACACTATCATCAACTCATTGACGAATATACTCGCAAACCTTTCTATGTAGAATGCTCCATTCTTCATCTGTTTTGTTTTCAGGTTTATTCGTACTAAAGACAAACAAATAATAATCCTTCACATAAAGAAGATTTTCCATCTTGCCTTTCCAAACATGATAATTAGAACCATTCAAATTAACCATCCTACTTGTATTAGCATCCATCGTTCAAAGGAGTGTTTATCAACTAACAAGAACAATAACCTGGCTCTGATACCACTCTGATGGGAAAAACACAACCCGGTCACAACGGTAAACAACAAATGCGGAATTATCTTTGTTTGACCAAACTTTCCCAACCCAAATGAACCTATGAGGATGCAAACAAATAGAGAATTCTAAAACAATAATGAACAACGAAATTTTTGCGTGGAAAACCTCTCAAAATAAGAGTAAAAACCACGGGACTACTAGAGCCGATTCAAATCTACTATCACCAAATTTTGAGCAATACAAAGTCTTCTCTAGGTATACTAGAGGCATACAATAACCATCATACACTTGGAAACACTAACATCAAGCATATGAAAACAAATCAAAAGACAAAAAGGAGGAGATACCACAAAAACGTCTGCTGTGAACAGGTGCTCGAAAACCCGACTTCCGGATGTTATTAAACAAAGCCCACCGTTGGATAAGCTCCCCTGGATGTGACGAAGAGGCTGTCCAAAAATGAAGACGATCCAACGGTTGAAACTCCAGAAAATCAACAGAAATCATGATTGGGTCAAAAGTGACGAAAATTTCTTCTCCCATTTCTTTTGTTGTTTGCTGTTCTTTCTTTTTTCAACCAAAAAACCAGCAGCAAATTTTAACCCTAAATCCCTTTTATATTTACTTAAAAAATACATGGGCCAAAAATATTTGTGGGCTTTTCTCATGGGTCAAAATTAACCCAACAATCATGTCACACGAGGGTTTAATCTCAGATAATATATGGTGGTTAACCAAATGCCATTACAAAAAGTTGAGGCTTATAATGGCATATTTTAATAACTAACTTATATTTATTTATTGAATCAACTTTCACACTAAACAAATTTATGCATTTTCAAGTTTAAAATAGTTAAAAACTTTTAAAACAAATTTATGCATGTTGTTTGTAGGAAATGTACTATGTTAAAGGGTATGTATTTGATACTACTTTAATAAGCATTATAAAAAGAAAAAAAACCCAAAAAAATGTCAATAACTTGTCACATTTGTATTAATTAATTATAGGACCTTAGCCCATACAAGAAAACATAAAGAAAGACGAATTACAATGCTTCTTATTACATAATTACCGAAGAATACACAAGTATAACGAACACAATCCAAGTCTCCCGGGTTAGAATTAGGAAACCCGTTTCACTCCTCAAATGATATTTATTAATAAAACAACCCGGCAATAGAAAACCCGGCGGGCTGCTTCTATAAAAAGAGTAAGCACGCCGCTGCCTCTTTAAAAAAACCTCAAACCTTAAACCCTGAATGACAGACAAGTGTTTCGTGTTTGTTTGTTTAACTTCTAGAATTGTAAACTGCTTGAGAATGTTTGACCAAAACCCCAGTTTGCAGGGACGATATTCATGAAGGTTTTAGTGACACCATCGTTCGTTGTGACCATAAATGACAAAGACTGGCCATTGAGATACGAATTCGATTGCCAGTTAGCTCCCCAGTTTCTAGACATCGGCATCCATGCTGTTTTTGAGCCCTTAATCTTGATCGATTGTATGGCCCCGGCACCACCAACATTGTGTATTAAAACAAGCTCGAAATAATCCCGGCCGTTGATCGTAAATCTAACTCCACCATGTTTCTTACATGGTACTCTGAAAATGAAACAACCAAAAACATTAGTGATCGAGTTATATATGTCTTGATTTAATGTCATACCGACTTATGTCCGCGATTAAGAAACCAGTGTTTTCAGAATAGGACCGTCCGGCCAGACCGGAAACTGGAGGGTCACCGGCCCAAAGTAAGCATGCGAACTGGCTTCAAGCAAACAGGCCGGTTGAGCCGGTTCACCGGTCGGACCGGGAACCGGTTCACTAGTCATACCAGTTTTCTTTTTATTTTTTAACTAAAATACAAAGAATGAAAGCATTAAAACCAAATAAAATGTTCTTTTAACATGATTATTTTAGTTTAAACATTAATTATGTTTGTTTAAATATGTGTATTATTATATATTTTTTTAGAGTATTTTATATATCAATTATATCATCCAATTCTTAAATCCGGTCTGACTGGTCCGACCAGTAACTGGTAAGACATCCGGTTCAGTTCTGAAAACATTGCAAGAAACGAACCTTTGGTAGATAACTGGGACGATTCCACCGGCATAAATGCCGATTTTCTCCCAAGCGGGCTGAGCCATATCAAAGTGTTGGAGGGGTGGGTTGCACCAACCACCGGCATTGCTCGGCTGATCGTAGTTTGGTGGGCAAAAGTTGGTGGCGGTTATGGTCACAGACACTCCTTTTCGGCACCACTTTGGGTCCGCTTTGTAATCGCATATGATCTTGTAACACTGCCCGCAAGCAGCACCGTCGTTGAAAAGAGCAGTACTCAATGCTGCAGTTCTTGTACCGTAACCGGTTGAATACAAGTTTCCATACCCACAAGCACCTCCTGTACGAAAAATAATAATAATTATTATCATCGCCGATAAAACATCACCGATGTTAATGCTGACAAAACAAGTTTTATCGTGTTTAACTAATTAGAGAGAATGCGATTAATACAAATATAAAACATGAAAACCACTTGTTTAACACTTGGTTTGGTGATTTAAGCATGACAATTATAAGTTTGATGTAGCATAAAAGAAAAACGATAAAGACTAGCCTCCTAATTTTTATTATTTTAAAATATACTCAAAATTAAATAGTGTAGTTTTTGTTAAACAAGTCTTATCATGTCTTATGAGTTATCCGTTTTGCCAGCTGTAACGAGGTGGCAATGTTTACCCATATCAAAGAAAATGGGTTGGGTAAACAATTGTAGTATAATGGGTTGAATGGGTAACATCATAATATTGAATGTGTTGAGATGTGTAGCAATTAAACACAATGTGGGTCAAGATGGGTAACCAAAAAATTATGTAAATGCAATGGATTTAAACATTTAATAATGATTAATAACATATTTGATGAGAAAATCATACAAATGGACTATTTGTTTATTTATAACACGTCTTAAGTTAAACTAAATTGATGTTTTTTTAAGAACAATCCATTTAAACCCGAATTGGTTTTGCTTAAAACCTATTCTAAGATGCATCCTTCCTGACTCGAACTCATTCTAACCCGTTACCCAACCCGAGCCAACCCGCCCATTTTGCTAAGCATAGCTGTAAGCTTGTAACTAATGACACAAAAGTGTCTTAAATGTCTAGACATGAGTATACCGTATACATTGGCAAGCTTGTACTACTTGCATGTATGATTGTACCCAAGGAATTGCTTATTGTACATTTGTACGTGTTTACTTTCATAGTAAAATGTTTAAAATATCATACGTTAAACAAAAACCTTTAACGAACAATTAACTTTAGAACAATTAACTTTAGATTAAAAAACGTACCCATTGTTCCCGAAGCATCACTCCCTCCATAAAAGGTTGCATGAGCTCTCATAAATTTTGAAGCTGTAAAAGCTTTGACATAAACAAACGGATAACACATAACAGATAACATAAGAACGGAGATCATCATTTTCTCCATTTTCGAAACGCGAAGGAGAGTGATCGACTAACTAATCGAATAATGTGGAAGGAGAAGTTTGATGGGTTATGAAGAATAGAGGAAGATCAGCTACTTAAATAAGGACCAACCCAACATCATCACATGTAAATCTGCAACAAGTAGAAAATACAGGATTACCTAAAGGGATTTAATTAATATTATTTATTTATTTATTACAATAAATTAAAATAATTAAAAATATCCCACCACAAGGGTGAAGAAATTCTGAATCTGATTCAATCATTAGCACGTTCTATGATCTAACCATGTGTACGTCTGCATAGCATTCACATGGATTCCCCAGCAGAAGAGCCGTGAATGGATCAAACCCACACACGCTAGCTAATTCTTTCTTTTTTTTTTTATTTTTTTACAGCAAACGTGCGGTTACCTGTGATTAATTATCCTGACAAATAGATCACATTTTGCCCGAAGAAAAAAACGTGATTACCCGGGAAACCGTTGGTTGTTTCCTAATTTCTATCATGTCGTTAATTAACATCAAAATGAATACTATTTTGATTGATTTGACATAAAACTTGAATTGAAATTACTTAATTGCTAATTGTTTCTGAATTTGTATCATGTCTAATGAGTTTTTCCTTCTATCTTGGTACGGTCGACAAGCCTTAATTCACACTAGAATCACCTGCATAAAATACACTTTAATGTTGTATTGTTGCTTAATCAAGAAAAAATGCACAACAAATATTAAAGATGATAAATGAAATGGAATATGTCTCACATGGCTTTACTTTGACCAATTGTGGATCTAAATTCCCTTAAAAGTCAAAATATATGTATTTCCCGTATATATACAGGGTGATGTTATAGTAAAAAGGCTTATATTGGTGAGAAGTGTGAAAAGATTGTGGATCATTAGATATATAATTTAATGGTTGAGATCAAAGTTGTATTAAAAAGTTAGTAGAATGGTATTTTAGTCATACACATTTGTTGACTTTTATCATATCTCCCTATTTTTTAAAAAATGTCATAACTTTAAAACGAGTATAGTATTGTTATATATAAAAAAATTTAAAAAAAAAGTCTTCTTTCACATTTTATATTTGTAATGCGTCATTGTGTCTTTTTGTTTGTTATTGTGTCTTTTTGTTTATTATTGTTTCTTTTTGTTCATCATTGTGTCTAACTATTTTTTTTATAAAATGATGAGCTTTAATGATAATATTGGCGAAACAATATAATCAACAAAGTTATCTAATACATAAAAAAATGATAATATATAATAAAATTGTCAAAAACATAAAACATAATAATGAATACATATGACACAACAACCCAAATATGTGTTAATAAAATAATAAGTTTTGAAAAATAAAATGTTGAAATAATACAATTGTGTACTTCTAATATGGAAAACATAAAAAAACAAATAACAAATTTATTTAATATATAAAAAACATTAACAAAAAACATGAAATAAGTTAAAATGTATAACACAATGAACTGAACGTAAAACACAATGACAAGTATATTACACAATGACCTAAACGTAAATCACAATGCGCTGAACGTAAAACACAATAATGAGTATATTAAGCAGCCACCTGAACGTAAAACACAATTATGAGTATATTAAACAATTACCTGAACGTAAAATATAACTATGTGTATATTACACAATGACCTGAACATAAAACACAACTATGGGTATATTACACAATGATCTAAACGTAAAACACAATGATGCGTAATTATACAATGACCTTAATGTAAAACAAAATAATGACTATTACACAATGACATGAACGTAAGACACAATGATGTGTATATTACGCAATGTTTTGAAGATAAAATACAATGATGAATATATTACACAATGACCTGAATGTAATACACAATGATGAGTATATTACACAATGACTTAAACATAAAATACAATGATGAAAATGTATTCAAAAAATTAAAAAAAAAATTTGTTTTTTAAAATTATGAGTTTTAAAAACATAATGGTGAAATAACACGATTATGTACTTTTAATACATAAAACATAAAAAATAAATAAGAACAATTTATTCAACGAATAAAAAACAATAATAAAATAACACAATATGATATAAAAAATAAAACACAATAATAAAAACATTGAATACAATGACTTGAAGCATTAAACACATTGACCAAAATACCTTTTTTATAAAATTAGATAAATGCTACTTGTCAAATTCATTATCTTTCAACCTTCTCACCAATTTCACCCTTTTTACTTGAACATAATCCTTATATATACAATCTACTTTTACATGCTCTAATAAATCAACATTATTAAGGATAGTTTGTTTGTTAACAGAATAGTTAACTTTGGTTTTTTTCATCTTTCTTCTACTAAATAAATCTCATGTTAAATAATAATATAATATATTTTTATACATTTTAAATTAAAAAAAAGTTAATAGATTAAAAATATATTAATTAAAAAACACTTTTTAAAAATCCAAATTATTATAAAATATAAAGTTTTAAAAACCAGTATTAAACAAACTTTAAAAAACCAATGTTTAAAGAAATGATATTTTATTTTATTATTTGATTTTTTAAAAGTGTTTTATATTTTTAGTGTAATATCGTATATAAAAAACATAACAAAAAATGTAACAAAACAATACATCAAAAATATTGCACAAGAAAAATATTATATAGAAAAATAGAGCACAAGAAATACAACATATAAAAATACAATATAAACATTAACACACTTGATTATTTAAAAAAAAAAACAATTATTGCATTACTACGGCTAAGTTAAATTAAATAGGCTCCTTATAATAAAAAGTCTACAAAAGATCATGAGTCATTAAATTATCAATCAACGGTTATGATTAAATCAAGTTGTTTAAGAGTATTTTTGTAATGACCACTTTTGTGGACCTTTTTTCAAGTTCCTTCATTTTCTTTATATGTTTATAACTTTTACAAACGACATTATTTCTTGAAAAAATATAGCATAAAACGAGTATTTTTATCTTCAAAATGAGTATAGTGTTGCTATAGTAAAAATGTTGTTTTTTCAATTCATTGTATCTTTTATACAAGTCATTGTATCTTTTATGTAGTCTGCTCAATGTTGTGTTTTTATTTAACAATTCAAGACACAATGATGTTGTAGAATACATAATGTCAAGCAATGATGATTCAATGACGAGTATTAATATATGACTCAATGACCTGCAAAAAAAAACACAATTAACTGTAAGAAAAACATAAAAAAATTATACACAAACGTTTAAAAAGACATAATGACGATAATTAGACACAATAAATTGAAAATTTTTCATTTTTTAATGCAACACTATATTCGTTTTAAAAATACAAAAATGTTCGTTTTTATGATATTTTAAAAAAAAATAATATCGTATGTAAAAATTATGATTGTTTAAAAAAGGTGGGGAAAATTGATCAAAACTAATTACCCTTTAACAAATTTCCCGTTTAAAATTTTGAATTTTATTTTCATAGTTGATCTCATAGATTTAATGGTTAACAATAATTCTTATACTTTTTTAAGATAAGGAGTCTATTTATTGAATTGATTTAAATTGTGTAGACAAAATATTTTTTAGACAAAAAATATTTTATAAAATGTGTAATATAATGAAAAAAAATTATTTCATATAAGGTTAGGTTTTTGAAAAACTCATACTTAGTATTACATATACGTAAATAAATAGAATCATTTTGATGTAAAATGTATATATATCTTTATAAAATAAATTAAACTATGAATAATTAATAAATTATATTATTAATTAAGAGTAGTTTTCTTTTAAAAGTTAAGAGTTTTCTTGCAAAGCTCATCAATATAATTACATAAAATTGCGCGCGCGCGCGCGCACACACACATATATATATATATAAGGTAATGTTATAGTAAAAAACTTAAATTGGCGAGAAGTGTGATAAAAATTGTGGGTCTTTAGATATATGATTTAACCAAAGGGCTTCTAGCCTACTGGTATTGCAATGAATGGGAGAAGCTCCACCTCATTGATATTAGAGGTTCAAACCTGAGCAGGAGAGAGAGTTTACGGATTTATACGGTTCCCGCTTATCTGGTGACGACTGGGCCTGCCCTTGGATGTGTGCCCTTAAATCAGTCGTTCAGCCTGAAGCCGTTCAAAAAAAAAGATATATGATTTAATGGTTGAGATCAAAGTTGCATTGAAAAGTTAGTGAAAGGTTATTTTAGTTATAGACATTTTTGTTAACTTTTTCCCGATTTTACCGGTCTTTCACCGTCGTGCCTTTGGGCGGGTGTTTGGGTCGAGTTTTCTTCGGGAATTGGTGGCTGATGGGCTAGGGGCTCCGTTCGTCTGGACTAGTAGCCAGCTCGGGCATCCTTTAGCTATTAGGGGCCGCGTACAGAGTACCCGGCAGTTGATTAGTTGACCGTTAAAAAAAATGGTTGTAGAACATGGGTAGCTAGGGAATGAAGTAGGCCTATCATTTTTCTCCTCTATCTACGATTGGACTTAATGATTGATTTAGAATTGACTTCGGAATAAAATATAATTACAGGTGTGTCGGTTAATTAATTAAGTTAATATACAAAAAAATTATTCTTTTGCATCTTGTTTCACACCGAATCACATATTCTACTTGTAATCATATAGTAGTTGGCTACAATATTATTTTCATATGTTTTAATCAATTTTATTAATTCGTATTGTCAATAAAGTTTAATATAATTCTTCTAATGTTAATTGTTTTGATATCATTAATATATCTGGTAATGCATTTATAGAATATTTTGCAATCCTTTCTTATCCGTATACTTCTCTAGCCATGTGTTCATCACCCTCGTCAATTAAAGCCTTAAAACAGCGCTTTGTGAATTCAAAGCATCTTAATCAAAATAATGGTATCAAGATGTGTTAAGATGTTTCTCTCTATAACAGTTACGGGGTTCTAGTCTGATAGTAAAAAAAATATAATAAATTGTTGTTAAAAAAATGTCAATTGAAGTCTATGATACATTTCAAATGTTTTTATAATAGCATTAGAATGATGTTTCTAACACAAATAGCCATATGAACCGTGTTCATATCATACAATTTAATTTTAAGTTTGCGTTAAGGTTGATGTTTTAGAAAAGATAAATGCCTTGTCATATCTTGTTCAATTGTAAACCGAGCATGAAATGTTGGCTCGTACTTGACTTGGTTCGTTTTTGACTCGGTTTTTACATAATTTGCATTTTAGGATGTGAGTCTGTGACTTGTGAGTTCCAAATCACGTTTTCTTTTATTTTTATTATTGTTTTTTTTCTTTAAAATTATTACGATTATGACACCAAAGTATATTTATTATTAAAAGTAACCATATATTTATATATTCGTATAACATGTTGTACAAACGAGCCGAGCTAAGAACAAGCTACGAGCAAGCCAGCCTTGGCTCAGACTTGGTTCGGATACAAAACAAGTTGGCTCGGTTACACACGAGCTTTATCCGAGCTTTTTCTAGAACAAGCTAAGAGCTGAATCTGAGTTACGAGTTTTTCTGGATAGCCCCAGTTGAATGATTATCTATCATTGATGTCATGCAAAGCTAGAGAGACGTAAATAACATAATAACATAGGTATGAAAACAACTAATGAAATGTTGCTTTCCTTGAAATTAAATAAATGTTAGGGGTTTCAAGTCAACATTGACATTCTAGCACATGTTGCTCCCGTACAATTAGTTATGATAGTAACCCATGATGATTAAAACAATATATTCAGTTGGTTAATTGAACCTCAAGTAACGGGTCACGTTGAATTATGCTTATGATCATAATTAAAACAATAGTTGAATAGAAAACCCAACTTGGCATCTATATATGTGAATTAACAATTTGAGTTGAAACTTATGTACTTCTTTGTTTTGACCATAACATTTATGTATTGTTGGTAGCATTTATGACGTAATTATAAAAAATGACGGGGCTTGTATGTTTTGAAGGAGGGATGGAAATTTACGTGAACCACAACACATGTTAATTTTTTGAAGTGACTGAGGACGAAACCAATACTTAAAACAAAAAATAATATTTCAGTCGAAAAATTAACATTATGAACGAAAAAAAGATGTAGGTGTTATAAATTAAAATAAAAATGTAATTTTTCTCTACGTAAATGGGTGGTATGAGATTTTTTTAAGATCTAATGTATACAATAAATAAAGTGATGAATGCATACAATAGATAAAGTGATGAATGCATAATGTAAAAACAGGTAGAAACCTAATGAAGTGAAAAAAATTACAAACACGATATGTTTAACGCTATATTTTATTATAGTTTAGTTACATACTAACACTTGATATTACAAAATAATATATAAAATAATTACATTTAAACCTTTAAACATCTCATAAACTTATATTTAAAATATTGATATAAAATACCCAAGTGATTTAACCACATTTTTTTAATTTATCTTGTTCGAAAATTCAACGAGAAACCAACCTCAACCCGATTAGTTTTTTTTTTTGAACAGCCATACTATCCTACTCTTACTCCTACACTACACCCAATATTCTACCCTTGCTTGGATTTGAAACCAAGACCTCCTTTACAAGAGGCAATGCCTCTACCAAGTGGACTACTCCCACATTGGCTCAACCCGATTAGTTTAGTTCCAAATTTTCGAATTTTGTGTTACATTTACAATTCAAACACTGGGAAAACAAATTGTTAAAAACATGAAGATCAATAATATGTATCTTTATCTAAATTGAACATATATTATTCATAAATGCACTTTTTAATGTCAAACATGAAAATATAAATCATTCCAAACCAATAAATCGATTAACCAAATCGGTTTTAGACGAGTACTGGCTTACTCAACATATTCCCTCTACTAAACTTAAATTTTAAAGCTTCAACTAGCAAGACCACATCAACATGAAACTTTTGATTCAAAAAACAAGATCACCACAATCATAATTAGCCATCTTAAGCAAGGCATTAGATGTATAGTTAGATAACCATGATCTCCTCAAGAAACTCATCACTATCCCCTTGCTTTGTTGTATAAACCCCACACAATATGCAACACTAATGAGACAAACACTTCTCCATCTCCTATCTCTTCCATATTTTACCAAACCCTTTTCAATTCTTTCAAATTCATCATCTTTTTCAATAGATTTCTTCAAGAAAGCATCACTTAGACACCTACCAAGCACAATCGCGTCTTCTAAGGCCGAACATCCGCCTTGGTTTATGTCAGGGGTCATCGGGTGAAGGGCGTCACCGGCTACACAAACATTTTGTTTCACTATGTTTCCAAATAACACATTCCATGGTAATCTTAACTTTAATATTGAGTAAGAAATGTTGCTTAGGGTTGTTTTTTCGACCACTTCTTGTGCTTCTTTTGGCATTTTGTTAATGCAGTTTAATACAAATTGCTTCATTTTCATCGGGTTTTCTTGCAATTCTTCTTCGGCTGTAAAAAAAAAACTAAACTAACTTACCTAGTATATTCTCATTATACCTGACAAAATGGGCGGGGTGGGTCGGGGTGGGTAATGGGTCAGAACGGGTCCGGGTCAAGATGGGTTCGGGTCAGAACAAGTTTTAAGCAAAATCAGTTCGGGTCTATATGGATTGTTCTTAAAAAACATCAATTTAGTTTAACTTAAGACGTGTTATAAGTAAACAAATAGCCCATTTGGATAATTTTTAATGATTTTCTCATCAAATATGTTATTAATCATTCTTATATGTTTGAATCCATTGAATTTACATAGTTTTTTGGTTACCCATCTTGACCCGCATTGTGTTTAAGTGATACATATCTCTACACATTCAATATTATGATGTTACCCATTTCAATCAATTATATTACAATTGTTTACCCAAACCAATCCATTTCCTTTGATATGGGTAAAAATTGACATCTCTAAATCCCACACTTCAGTAGGGTTTGGAGGAAAGATGAAGACATACCTTACCCATATCCCAGTAAGAATAGAAAGGCTGCTCCGAATGAGTACCCGACTCAAAGTTATCGTTGGAGTTAATTATCCCAATACTTTTAACGTTATTTTCACAAAATAAGTAAAACAAAGTTATTTTGTTAACGCAATTTAATACAAATTGCTTCATGTTCATCGGGTCGTCTTGCAATTCTTTTTCGGCTGTAACAATACTTCATTACTATAGTGTTTCATTAACACTTTATGACTTCAAATATTCAAGCAAAGTACTAAATTAATACCGACTAACTTAATATCACTTAAAGGAACCTTCGAAGGGGTGACACAAGTTAAGCGTTGAGTTCATCTGGCAGATGTCTTAAACATGACATGCTTAACTAAACGTGTTAATTACCCAAAACACAAACACTATAATAAACGGATTAGATGAATATGGCAGGTTTAAAATATAAGTCAATTCCCTATTTGTCCACTTTGACCTAAAAAAGGACCAAAATGTCCAAATGGCCATCACAGTTGTGGGCGTCGGCGCCTACAATTACACGGGCGCCGCCCATGATTTACACCAATAGAAACCTCCCATGTGGCCATGGTTGGATCAGATTACAGGCGTGGTGTCTATGGTTGGATCAGATTACGGGCCGGGCGCCCATGTTGAAATTGTTTATTCTCGGTATTTTTATGGTTGTGGGTGGGACGCCCATGGTTGGATCCGATTACGGCCGAGGCGCCTATGTTGAAATATATTATTACGGGCGGGACGCCCATGGTTGGATCCGATTACGGGCGGGGCGCCCATGGTTTACGCCAACAGAAACCATTTGGACATTTTGGTCATTTTTTTTATCAAAGTGGACAAATAGAGAATTTACTCAAAAAATTTAATATTGCATGTTCAGTAACATGATACTACACAACACAACACTACCTGATCTATTTAGCACGGTTAATAAACATCAAAATAAAATAAAAATCACCAAAAACAATTCACCACATGTTAAAAACAATACCCATAAAATTATTTTAAGCTAGCTAGATGTATTTCATTATTTTAGAAGTATAAACATGTATATTTGGTCGTGTTATAAATATGTAAGGGTTAAGACCTGTTTATAAATGATTTTCAACGTATTATAAATGTGTCGATTTGTTTATGACACAAAATATGGTTAACTAAAATTTGTTTAATTATATGTCGTATCATGTCATGTAATACATGTTCGTGTCAGAAATTGTTAAACCTATTAGTTAATAGGGTCTTGGCTAGCCACATGCGTTTTCTAATAACGAGTTATCAGTTAAAAACATACTTACAAGGCGTAACTTGTGACGACGTGAATGTGCAAAACCAATACACAGTCTTGTCATCAATGGGGCGAAACCCAAATCGTGTACCACCTCCAAAGTTGAGATGGGACATAGGTTCAAAACCCAAGCCATTTGGGAAGTCTACTAAACCCCGAATAGCCGATCTTCCAACACTTACAGGAGCTGCAAGTCCCAACCGTCTAGCCACAACCGAATTAACCCCGTCACACCCAATCAACACCTATAATTGTTGTTGAAAATAGTCAATTCTCTATTCAACAATCTTTTGATTTTTATGTATTTATTTATTTATTTTTTGTCACAATTTTGTTGTTTTTTAGATGGATTCTTTTATCAGAGATATGATTGATCTCGTTATAGTACCTTGGTTTTGAGAACGGACCCATCAGCTAGGTGTACCACTTTAAATCGGCCGAGCTCATCAATGGTTAGAACTTTTGATGAGTATCTAATGGTGCCTGGTGGCAGCTCATTCACTATCGTCTCTAGTAAATCCTTTCGCCTAACGCATCGGCTTTCATAACCCTTGCTAGAGCAGAAATTTTATCGTTAAATTTAAGTGCAAAGGTGTAAACCAGTTAATCAAGTTGAACCTAAAGTCTGTCGAAACTTGAGCATGACTTGTTACAAACTTTATTTATAAAGATCAAGCTCTTATCGTAGCTGGTTTTTCAAGCCCGAGCTATTTGTTTCTATATTATTTAATAATTATTACAATAACTTATTTACATATATTTATAGTTACTTTTACAAAATTACATATTGTCATTTGAGTTTTTATAATATTGTAAGTTTCATCATTTATCTTCAAAATTCGTTGATTTTATCAGTTATCTAAACAAATTGTGGTAGGTTACATCCTTTAAGCTAATTACTGTTATTAAAGGATTATAAACAAAATAATAATGGGTTATAAAAAACTCAATTACTTTTATTAAAAAAAAAACATATTTATTTTAATTGTTACACAAGAGAAACTCTTGAGCCTACTTGAGTTTCATAAAAGAAGCTCGGGCTTGAGCTCATTCATGAATAAACTTCGTTTGAAAAATACTAAATATTGTGTTAAAGATTGCTCACAATGTTCCATCTTTGTCAAGAGCTTGTCCTGAAGTAAAAAGGCCAGTATCAGGAGAGACCATCTTGAACCTGCCAACAAATTCAAATTCAAATTCAAATTCAAATTCAAATTCAAATTCAAATTCAAATTCAATTCTTGAGTGAAATTACATTAATTACTAGGAAAATTAGCCTGGTCTATATATGTGACTCTGTTAAAAGGTCTTACCCTGTTATTTTGATGGACTTTTGTCTTAGGGTATCCCCAATTCCTACAACGTCTAGAGCCCTCCAAGCATTGGTCCATAGAGTAAGTGCAAATCCGGTCACTCGTAAACTCTTTGATGATTCCAACACTAAGGCCCTTAAACCCAGCCTTCACAAAGTCATACAAGTAATATGTATCAAATATATCAACCAAGAACTTAATTTCATTAATCTCAAAAATGAGTTAATATACACATCATAGATCCTATAATTTTGGATCTTTCAACAGAAATGAGATAAAACAAAAATATTTAAAAACATAAATTACAAGTTTGAATAAGTAAAAGAAAAAGATAAGATTAGTTATGTTGACTAATATTTGAATCTTTATAATCGTTAATAGGCCCCCGCAAGATGGACGAACGGGAGAGAAGACCAATCTTGGAGAAGAGGTTGATGAAGCGTGGTTTTAGCAATGGTTTTGTTAAAGCGTCGGCTAGCTGATCATCACCATTGATGTGTGTGACTCGAATAGTTCCAGTATTGACTTTCTCACGTACAAAGTGAAAATCCAATGCAAGATGCTTCATGCGGGAGTGAAATACTGGATTTGCTGAGTAGTTAGTAGCACTGAGATTATCACAAAATATGGTTGGTTTGCAGCTGGACTGGATACCCAATTCTGATAATAGAGATATTATCCATTGAATTTCGGCTGTTGTTGAAGCAATAGCACGGAATTCAGCTTCGGTTGATGAACGAGCGAGGGTTGGTTGACGTTTAGATGTCCAGGCAATGGGATTTGAACCAAGATAGACAATGAATCCAGTTGTGCTTCGGTAGGTGTGTTTGTCTCCGGCCCAGTCCGCGTCTGTAAAGGCATGAAGATGTAAAGGAGAGTTGCGCCGAAGCATGATGCCATGGTGAATTGTGCCATGCAAGTAGCGAAGCAATCTTTTGAGGGCAGACCAGTGGAAGTCAGTTGGTTGGTGCATAAATTGGGACAACTTGTTTACAGCAAAGGTAACATCAGGGCGTGTGAGAGAGAGGTATTGAAGAGCCCCAATGAAAGAACGGTAGGTGGTGGGGGAGGGTAGGGGAGTGCCAGCCGTGGGAGTGAGGGTTTCAGAGGAGGACATGGGGGTGGAGGAGGGTTTGCAATTGCTCATGTTAGCTTTGGTAAGGAGGTCAAGGATATACTTAGATTGAGAGAGGAAGATGCCATGTTCATGATTGAAGATTTCAACACCAAGAAAATATGACAGTGGGCCAAGATCTTTTAGAGAGAATCTGGTAGATAGGGAGGAGATGAAGGATTTGATGAGGGAGGTATTAGGACCCGTGATTATTATGTCATCGACATAAACAAGGATGTAGATGGGAGAGGAAGTGGTGTGATTGAGGAAGAGAGAAGGGTCAGAGATGGTAGGTTTGAAGTGATTGGAAAGGAGGAATTTTTTGAGTTCATCATACCAAGCACGTGAGGCTTGGCGAAGGCCATAAATGGCTTTGTGAAGTTTACAAACGTGGTTGGGTTTGGATTGATCAACAAAGCCGGGAGGTTGGGTCATAAACACGGATTCTGTGAGATGACCTTGAAGGAAGGCGTTGTTGATATCAAGCTGGCGAAGGCACCAATTGTGGGTGGTGGCAAGGGATAAGATGATGCGAAGAGTAGTGGGTTTAACCACTGGGCTAAAGGTCTCGATGTAGTCCAGACCAGGGCGTTGATGGAAGCCTTTTGCAACAAGGCGTGCCTTGAGGCGTTCAACGGAACCATCGGGTTTAAATTTGGTGTGGTACACCCATTTGCAACCAACGAGATTAGGGGCTTGGTCAGGGGGAACTAAGGACCAAGTTTGGTTGCGAAGTAGAGCATCAAATTCAGATTGCATGGCGGTTCGCCATTGGGGATTTTTGAGTGCCTGAGTAATGGTTGATGGTTCTGGGAAGGGTTGTGGTGAGAGATTGTAGAGAAGAAAATCGTTGTTGTGGTATTTTGGGTTGGGTTTGGGGTTTGGTCGTGTTTGTGGGGGGTGTAATGGTGGCAGTAGATGGAGTGGTTCTTGGGCGTCTGGAGTATGTAATTAGGGGAGGAGGAAGGGAAGAGGATGTTGGTTGGGTAATGTTGACAGGAGGTGATGGAGGGGGGGGGAGAGGGTTGAGATGAGGGTGAAGGAGGAGATGATGCTGAGGAAACAGGAGGTGAAGAAGAGGGCAGTAGCTGGACATGAAGCCAACTGTCCGGGTGGGGAGAGGGAGAGGATTTAGAGTTGGTAAGGGTAGGGTAGGGGAAGACATTCTCCACAAATTTGACATGTCTGGAGGTGTGAATTTTGTTTGTGAGGGGGTTGATAAGATGGTAAGCACTTTGGGAAGAGGAGTACCCAACAAAGATACAAGGGGAAGAGCGGGATTGGAGTTTATGTTTGTTATAGGGGCGAAGCCAAGGGTAGGCAAGGCAGCCAAAGCTGCGAAGCTTTGTGTAGTTTGGGAGGGTGCCGAAGAGTCTTAGGAAAGGGGAATCATTATGAAGAGTTGGTGTAGGTAGGCGGTTGATTAAGTATGTGGCAGTAGTGAAAGCAAAGGGCCAGAAATGGAGGGGGAGTTGTGCATGGGACATGAGGGAAAGGCCTGTTTCTACGATATGGCGGTGGCGCCTTTCAGCATAACCATTGTGCTCAGGGGTATGGGGTGGGGAAGTTAGGTGTGTGATGCCACAAGTAGAAAAATGGGAAGCGAGTTTTAGGTACTCTCCTCCATTATCAGAAAAGAACTGTTTGATTTTTGTTTGGAAGTAGTTTTCTACAAGTTTCTGGAATTTAAGGAAGGTGTTGAGAGTGTCAGATTTGTGTTGTAGAGGATAAAACCATATGTACTTGGAGTAGTGATCGACAAAAATAATGTAATATTTGAGGCCATCAAGGGAGGTGACCGGTGATGTCCAAACATCAGAAAACACAAGATGCAGAGGAGAAGAAGAAGTTAAAGAAGAAGTGCTAAATGAAAGTTTATGACTTTTATTAATGCAGCAATCATTACAAGAAAATCTAGAAACTGAAATACAAGGAACAATTGAAGACAAAACATTGGAAATATGAAAATGAGGGTGGCCAAGTCGGTGATGCCAAAGTGTAGAAGAGCTGGAATGCATGTGAAGGGCTTGAGGGGTCTTGGTGGAGCGAATGACATAGAGTCCTTGACTAGCCAGTCCTTGAAGCAGGAGATTGTTGTTGATGGGGTCCTTGATAAAAAAATAAGAAGAGAAAAATTGAATTAGTACATGATTATCAAGACATAAACGAGAGATGGAAATAATATTCTTTGAAACATAAGGAACACACAACACATTTTTTTAAATAAAGGTGTGATTGTTGAGTGTAAGTGTGAGGGAACCGATATGAGTGATGGGTAGAGACGAACCATCTCCAATGACCAATTCATCGGTGCCATCATAAGGGGAATGTAAAGATAGGGCATTGAGGTCATTAGTGATGTGGTGTGAGGCACCACTATCAAACAACCAGGACTGTTGGGAGTGAGAATTGGGTTGGGAAGAAGCCGAAGCAACATTGGCTTGGGGACGAGGAGTGGATTGGCGAGGGAAAGTGGGGAGTTGAACATTTGGGAACTGTTTCTTGAAGGAGAAACAAGAGGTGAGGGAATGTCCCTGTTTGAAACAGAATTGACATTTCCCTAGAAAAGGTTTTTGATTGGGAGGAAGTTGGGAGGGAGATGGGGTTGGAAGAAGACCAGGTGTGCGATTAGAAGGGGGTAGAGAAGGGCGGGGATGCCAAGGTTTTTGAGGATTTCGAGTGTGAGCAACAAAGGCAGTGGTGGGTTGATGTAGGTTGGGAAGGGCTGGAGGTGTTTGAGCAATGGACAACTCATGATTAATGAGTTTCTCATGAAGTTCATGGAAGGATATGGGAGTGTCGCGAGCGTGGATGGCATCAATGATGGGCTTGTAAGTGGTGGAATCAAGGCCAGTGAGGACAACATCAGTGATGTCTTCAGGGTCCATGGTTTTGCCGAGAATAGATAGCTCATCAATGATGACTTTGATGGACTGCATATACTCGGTGATGGGCTGATCAGTGGTTTTGGATGTATTTTTGAGGCGGTGTTGGAGTTGTTTGATGTGACCACGAGAAGGGGAGGCGTAGGTATTAGAGAGAATACGCCAAGCATCAAGGGAAGAGGTGGCGTTGGTGATTAAAGGAACAATTGAAGGTGAGAGGCTGCCAACTAGGGCGCCAAATAGTAATCGGTCTTGGCGAAACCAGTGAATGTAGGGTGGTTCAGTAACAGGAGAAGGGGGAGGGAAGGAACCATCAATAAATTTGTGAAGGTCCAAACCATGGAGAATAGCGTCAACTTGAGTCTTCCAACTGAGATAGTTGGAAGAGGAGAGTTTAAGAGAAGAAGGGAAGTGAACCATGGTGAGGGAGGGGGTGTTAATCGGAATAGATGTAGTAAAGGGGGAGTCGGGGTTGGGGGGGATGGTGGTGTCGCTGTGAGATTCGGTAGACATGGCGGCTGGAAGGGAAGTCGGGGCTGACTGGAGGTGGCGGCCGACTAGGGTTGGATCCTCCTGGCTGATACCATATCAAATATATCAACCAAGAACTTAATTTCATTAATCTCAAAAATGAGTTAATATACACATCATAGATCCTATAATTTTGGATCTTTCAACAGAAATGAGATAAAACAAAAATATTTAAAAACATAAATTACAAGTTTGAATAAGTAAAAGAAAAAGATAAGATTAGTTATGTTGACTAATATTTGAATCTTTATAATCGTTAATAATATGTTTAATGAAAAGTTATAAGCTTTCTAAGTTTGGGTTATTTTTTTTAACCTTGTATGCTCTTCGTTAATTATATATACATGGTTTACGGTCCATTCAACTGTCTTAAGAGAATATTTTGGACCGTTTAAAATGGCTGAAAATAAATCTCAGTCGTGTAAATTCAATTTATGAGGTAGTTATGAAAATATTTTATCCTCACTTCCTCACTATCTCATTTATCCCAGTAAAATAATTATTATTTTTTATATAATGAATTTTACTAAATTGATTCGATTATACTGTTGTACATGGCCACCAGACTGGTATAAAACTAGTTTTTATTGTTTTAGATCAAAATTGATTTTTCTTAAAACCCGTCCTGATATGTATCCAACCCATCTATTTTGCTAGACTTATTTGATAGATAAATTAACTAGCGTTGTAAGCTCGAGTTAGGCTTGAGAATAATTCCAGCATAATTTAGAAGTTTGAATAGCACAAAAGTAGTTTTGATTAAGCACACACGATTTGATCTCTAATGAGAGCGCGCAATGCGTTTCTTCTCAATTGTGTTTGAACCCGTATGTCCTAATAACTAGTTTTATACTTGTTCGATAACTAGGTAACTTGATGTCATAATTAGATAATCGTATTTTTATGCATTTAAAAGGAACAAAAAATCAATATTTGTTTAATATCAAAGTATATGTATAAGATAATAAATAACACTATCGTCTTTAATAAAACAACAAAACAACATAAAAACAAAGAAAATCAGTATTTTATAAATTACTGAAGCATGATGCCGTATGATATTTTTTTAAAAAGAATATGACATTACACAATTTGTTAAAGAAATATACTATAAGAATGTTTGTTGTAATTGAATTTTATATGGATTAAAATAAAAACTATACTCCATAATCTTAACGTTATAAATATTTCAAAATTTTACAAAAATGAAAAAAGATTATAACAAAAAAAACATAATAGAAACTTAAGTTTCAAATATAAATTTAATTATTTGTA
The DNA here is from genome assembly GCA_009363875.1 of Mikania micrantha. Lineage (NCBI taxonomy): Eukaryota > Viridiplantae > Streptophyta > Magnoliopsida > Asterales > Asteraceae > Mikania > Mikania micrantha. The sequence goes on from CM018697.1 coordinate 15,080,689, forward strand.
AATTATATTGAAAAATTAAATAATAAATTCAATTATCTTGACTATTGAGTAACATACAATTTAAGAAAAAAAAAAATCATTCTTCTATATATACACACGCTGAAATTTTAGCACATTTTTTGAATTTTTAAAACATATTGTTATTTTTAAAACATTTTTAAAACATATTATTTTTAAAATCATTGCCTTAAAACTATTACCGTCTTATGTCTCAAATCTCTATTTGAAATTTGTACTCAAATTTGTGTGAAACCGTCAATAACCGTCAACATCTAAATTGTTCCTGCTTTATGTCTCAAATCCCGTTTGAATAACCAAAAAAGTGTAAAATCGTCGATAACCGTCGTTTTTTAATATGAGAAAGATTGTATACCGTTGAATCTAGAAGGTTTTTAGAAACTTTAAATGATCGATATTAAAAAATTGAGAACTTTAAAAGGCTAAGATCTTTTAAACCTGGTTAATACTATATTTATATGCATGTACACATGAGACATGTAAACATAAGATAGTTATATTAGGGGTGACTAACCCGTGGATCAACGCGCCCTAGTGCACACATAGAATGTTTGCATGTGAAGACCCTCAAGGGACAAAAATAAAATTACACTAATTTTAGCGTTATTTTACTTATTTTGTGAAAATAACGTTAAAAACGTTCGAATGATCAACTTCAAAAGATCACTTTGAGCGGGGGACTTATTAAGAGCAACCACTCTATCCCAACTGGGATATGGGTAATGTTTGTATCCATCCTTCTTCCATACCCTACTAAAAAGTAGATAATTGGTCTGTTCCTGGCGTTTGTTTTTCACCTTATTCGGTTGAAGTCCCTGGTTAATTGGTCCGGACCTCTTTCTTGTTTTTCATGGTTTCAGGTGGGTCTAGTCCTAGACATTATACATATGAAGAGGTCCATACATACCTGTGGAGGGCTAGGGCTGTGGTGAGACCAGCTAATCCAGCACCTACTATAACTATATCTTCGTCTTCGTAGTTTTGAACCTTCATGTTGTTCATTAATGGGATTTATGAAGTTTTTGTTCAAGTTAGACCAGAAAGAAAATTTTGGATAATGTCTATAAATTGCCACAGTGATCGATGGGGATTTGTCCTTCTCATCCATGATGTCAGCGAATATGTCATCTATAATAACAATAGTACTCTGTACGCGGCCCCCACTGGTTAAAGGATGACCATGCTGGCCACTAGTCTAGACGGACGGAACACCTAGCACATCAGCCACCAATTCCCGGGAAAGCCCAACCCAATCACCCTCCAAAGGCACGACCCAATCAAGAATCAAACTCATAACCTGGGTCTTTTATCACTTCCACATATCTCAATCCAGGGGCGGCCCTGAAAATTGGCGTGCCCATGACGAGTATGAAAAAAAGGCCCCTAGGGAATTCAAATATTAAAGTGGAGGTGTTCGAAAAACCAAAAAACCGTTTAATACCGAAAACCGAAATGTATTCGTAACTGAAAAATCGAACCGAATTCTGAATTCGGTTTTCGTTTTAGTTATAGCTGTATCCAAATTCTGAATTCGGTTTTTGGTTCGGTACCTAACCATACCCGAATTTCGGTTTTTAATTCCAAATTTTTTATAGATTTGGTTTGTTTGGTTAACCGATTAAACAAAATTCAAATTTAAATTTATTATCTTGTTAATAATATATAAGATTGAATTTGGTTTATTCATATCAGTTTATTGGGTTTAATCGGTTTATTTGGTTTTGATCGGTTTATTCGATTACTTTTAAGCATTTTATTTGGCTTTCAATCTGTTTATTTGGTTTTAACCGAAATTAGAACCGAACCACTTCTCGAATTCGGTTCGGTTTTTTGATAAGGAAAAGAAATTGAAAACTGATTAAACCAGACCAAATAAGCCGTTAACCGAACAAATGGACATATTAGTTTAAAGGGCATGAAAGTAACTTCCTATACTTAAAAAAAATGAATTTTTTGCATCCCTTAAATAATGTGTTTATAAATGCTTATTTTTAGTTCGATTCGTCTTATTAATTCTCATTTTAATGGATCTTTATAAATACGTTTTTATAAATTGTTGTGCCTCCTGAAAAATGGGCCCGGGACAGGGTTGGGTTTGCCCCTTCCCCGAGCCGCCCATGCCTCTATCTTACCACTAGGATAAGACATCATTGGTATAATAACAATGCATGAATGAAGTTGTAGATCTAAATCATTTATTAAATTATATATATATTTAGCATTTACGTAGAGAAAATGAAATAAAATTGAAATGCTACGAGAACGATTGATGAAAGCGGATAAGGAAAACACATGTTACGTTTCCAACCAAATATTCATCATCCAATGGGTTATTTCGTAACCTCTAAATGGTTATTAAGAGACTGTCTCTACAGTGTCAAGCAGAATAAAAAGTCAGGGTCTTTCAATAACAGTTACGTTAAAAACTCTTCCCTCTTTTATCTGTGCTTGAGACCTACAATAATAAACTAAAAGTTTATATTATGTGAAGTTAAAAAAAATTGTTTATATTTACATGTATAAAATATTTAAATTAAATTTATTTTCTGTTCTTTTAAATGCAAATTATTTATTAAATGTTCATAATCATTTTTTTAAAATCTTCTTCAATTGAATATTAAAAGGCTTTTATGTTGATTTTTGTTAAATCTTCTGTTCTTTTTATAGTCAACAAGCTAAAAATCAGCCAAAGGTTAAAAACCTCACTACATATAAAAGTTTTAAAAAAATATAGGTCTTATATTTTTGGGAACTTAAATCCTTAGCCCTTGTTTGGGTTGCTTGGCATATTAGGTCAGCCCTAATCTTTTAATAATTTATAACCTCTTAATGGTTAAGAAACAAACTTAACTCTTAATGGTTAAGATAACAAGATAACATTAAAAGATAGTCTCTTAATCATTTTTACTTAAGGTTATATATAAATCATTAAAATAGTATGAACCATTAAAATGTAGCCGCTTAATAACAATTAATGGATTACGAAACAACCCATAAGATACACTTTGCCTCAACCGTTTTAGTATCCAAAGCCAGCCAAAAATAAGTCCTATTCAAAAAGTCATTTTTTTACCTCTGTTCAATATTAGTTCATGTTTTTTTTAATCTCTTAAATAAAATGACCTGGACTTTCTGCTACTTCTGATATTATTAGTCTAAAATTTATCACCAATTAAATTAAATTAAGATAAGTCATAATCTAAGACAAATTTTGAATGTTCAATTAATAAGCAATACAATCATATTTGATTAATTATAAGGTAATTACTAGTAGTTATTTAATAAAAAAATGGTATTGTTTTAAGACAGATTAATTGTAATTACAACGGAATAAAATGACTCTAACTTGGTAACCCTTTGACCTTTCTAATAAAAGTTCTTGTATTCATGTTTACCAAGAACAAAATACTCAAAATTAAACCAGAATTTTCTTAAAGTTATAGTTATATAATGGTTATAATAATGTGGATGTGATTGCGGTGTAGGAGGCGGGCCTTTTTTTTACTTCCGTTTTTTTAATACTCTAAGGACTAAGGTTATGTGTCTTTATCACACCAACATCACTCCACATAGACGTCACATAAATAACTAACATTATTACTCCTTTTCACACACACATATGTGTGTATGTGTGTGTGTTATCATCACCCTTTTTATCACCCCTCAACTCCCCCTCTTCACGCATGCTTCTTTCCAGTGACCACCTTAACGCCTCTAGCCGGTCACACCAGGGTGTAGTGGGGTGCCAGTGCCAAGGGGCGTGACCGAGGCTTGAGGCACAGCCTAATACCTTGTAAAGATAATGAATTCAGAGCACATATCAACAGATTTCATCTAATAGGATGCAACAATTCAATATACTCAAATTTAACATTTATTAAAAATTTAAAATCAACTTTAGATGATCATTTCCCCTTTCAACAAGCAAGATTACCACAATCAAAATCAGCCATCTTAAGAAAAGCATTACTAGTGTAATTAGAAAACCATACTTTCCTCAAGAAACTTATCAACTTCCCCTTGCTCTCTTGCATATGCCCTACACAATATGAAACACTAACAAGCCTAAAACTTCTCCATCTCCTTTGTTTTCCATAATTCTCCAGACCCTTTTTAATTCTTTCAAATTCATCATCTTCATCATCATTTGCTTTCTTCAAAAGAGCTTCCCCGAGGCACCTACCGAGCACCACCGCGTCTTCTAACGATGAACACCCGCCCTGACCAATGTCCGGAGTCATGGGATGAAGCGCGTCCCCGGCTACGCACACGTTGTCTTTCACTATGTTACCAAACAAGACATTCCATGGCAATCTAAACTTTAGTGGTGAATAAGATATGCTACTTAGACTTGTTTTTTCCACCACATCTTGTGCTTTTTGAGACATTTTGTTGATAGTGCTCAATACAAATTGCTTCATTTTTGTTGGGTTCACTTGCCAATCTTCTTCATCTATATGAATTATTACATATATTAATCCTATTATAACAAGACAATGTACCTTGACTAATTGTAGCCAATGTTTTTAGATCCGGATCGAACAACGAATCTATCGTCTTACCGATCAAACAGAATTTAAAAACCTGACATAAGTAATTTATAAATTAATACTATACATGTAAATAAAATATAAAAATGATTTGAGTTTACATTTTTTATGAAATATGAGTCCTTTTATTAAAGAAAAATTTATCATACTACATTTCCTCTTCTTAAACTGCTTTAAATTAAACCACCCATTGTTAGAGTTTATACCTGTGATTTTTTTCAAAAATCCTCTACCAAATGATCTTGTTGCAGGTTGGCAAATATGAGTAAAATAAATAAAATAAACCTTTAATAATAAATTAAAATTTGAGATTTCAAAGAAAAAATAAAAAATAGTTAGAATTTTTTTTAATCCTGACCACCCGAGTCCGGTTCACATGTTCTCAGGCGGTCTAGTCATAAAACCACATGCTTTAAATATTGAAATTTGGTTGATGGCTTACAAGAGGGAATTTGAGACGGGGTGAGCGTGCAAAACCAGTAAACGCTCTTATCATCAACAGGAAGAAAACCAAACCGCACGCCGGCTCCAAACTTCACATGGAACATTGGGTCAAGACCCGAGCCATTTGGGAACTCCACTAAACCCCGAATAGCCGATCTTCCAACATTTACAGGTGTCTCAAATCCCAACCATTTTGCGACCACTGAGTTGACACCATCACACCCTATTAACACCTACATTGATGCATACAACTTATATTAGAAATTTATGTTATGTGCCTCAATAGAACCATTGAAGTTGAACTAACCGCACACCTTGGTTTTAAGAATGGACCCATCTGCCAGGTGCACCAGCTTAAACCGGCCAAGCTCATCAATGGTTGTAACCTTTGAAGAGTACCTAATGGTGCCCGGTGGCAGCTCGGTCACTATTGCCTCTAGTAAATCCTTTCTTTTAACGCATCGGCTTTCATAACCCTCACTAGAATCAAATTATATTTGTTAATTAATCAACTACCACATCACAGACTCACCATTAATCGAACATATGATAGAAAATAAATGAAATTGCTGACATATCAAGAATAGTAAAATCAATCTTTTAACATTTTATTATTTTATAAAGTTTAGCTTCAAATTTGAGTATAAATCGATAAAGATTAAAATGTGACTCACAATTTTCCATCTTTATCAAGTGCTTGCACTGAAGTAAATAGACCATTATCAGGAGAGGCGATTTGGAATCTGCAATCACAAAACTAATTTCAAATTCTGAATTAAAGTGTCAAAATATTCCTAGCAGGGTGATAGGCAAGAGTCCGAATCACATGGGTCGGATCTGGTAGGTCCGATTGAACCAATTGTTACCGAACCCGATCATTGACATTTAGGTTGTTTGTGGGTCAGCTGCGTGCAAAGTCAAGGCTGATGTCATTTACCCTTTATTTCTTTGTTTATTTATTTCTTTCTTTTATTTATTTATGTTTATGCTAGTTTTAGTTGGTTTCTAGAAAGCAGTAGTGTTGAACGTGGGTAGTTTTTCTTTATGTGTTTGGGTTATGTAATCACCGATTACGAATGAAGAAGGCAGTAATTGAGTTTGTAAAATTGACTCTTGTTCGAGAGTGTATTCCTTGCTATTATAATTTGTGGCTGAATTGGAAGGTGATCTTGGAGATCCAATTTGAAGTTCGTGGTGTAACTGTATCGAGCGTCATATTGGAAAATTGCCCATCAATTCTTGAGTGGTGTTCCTGTATCTCAATAAAGTTGGTGCGAATTTAATTTTTGTGATTAATTGGGTATTATTTGATCCTGTTTTTAAAGCTTCTGACTATCATTTGGTATCAGAGCTATGGATACCCGCAGTACTGCCGATTTAAAGAAAGCTGCTGAAGGATTGGAAGCCGAGAAACGAGCGATGGCCGATCAATTGGCCGCGTTACAACAACAGGTCCGCGATCTAACCATTAATCGTGATGAGGAAGGTGAGAACGACATAGGGGGATCACGGTTCAACCGTCGTGGGTCTGGAACTTGGCAATCTAACGACATTAAGGTTGAAATTCCTGAGTACGATGGAAAACTTGATCCTGATGAATTTGTCGAGTGGTTGCGCACTGTGGATTGCGCCTTCGATTACAAAGAAACTACGGAGGAAAATAAGGTAAAGATTGTTGCCATGAAATTGAGAAAGTATGCTTCCACTTGGTGGTCAAACACGTGTACTAAACGTGAGCGACTCGGCAAACCCAAGGTGAAGGATTGACAGAAAATGAAACGGTTGATGAAGCAAAAGTTTTTACCCACATATTACCTTCAGTCCAGTTTTTCACAATTACACCATCTGAAACAAAATCAGCGACCAGCTGAAGAGTATTTGCGGGAATTCGAACATTAGCTTATGAAATGTGACTTGCCAGAAGATGATCCACAGAAGTTAGTAAGATATTTGGGAGATTTGGATGGCCGCATCGCCAATATCGTGGAGTTATACCCTTACACTACTTTGGATGAGCTAACCCTGCCTGCTCATAAAGTAGACTGCCAACAACGACAAAAGGGTAAATTCGAAGAGCAAGACCTTTCAACAAAACCTTAACTCCCACTAAGGGTCTGTCAACTCCTAAAAGCCCCGTTGTACCAGAATCGGATAAGATCACTAGTCGAGCACCAAGAAGATGCTTCAGGTGTCAAGGATTGGGCCACATTGCGTCTGAGTGCCCAAACAAGAAGATGGTTACTCTAACTGAGTATGAAGATTGGAACATAAGTTTGTCACCGAGCCTTCGACCGAACTGTTGGTTACTCAAGACCATCTGGAAGAAGAGGTAGTTGGTCCGGATGAGGGGACATGTCTTGTTGTCCGGCGTGTCTTAAGCAATACTTCGGATTAAGGTGATGACTTGCAACGGGAAACCATATTCCGCACACGCTATACGGTCAGCCAACGAGTTTGTACTGTTATTATTGATGGTGGAAGTTGCACCAATGCTGCCTCTCAAACTTTAGTTTCTAAGCTGAATCTGGCAACGCAGCCCCATCCTGCCCCTTATGTGATCCAGTGGCTCAACCAAGGTAAAGGGATTCATGTCTCTCATCGAGTTATGCTATCATTGAGCATTGGCAAGTCTTATTCTGATGATATTTGGTGTGATATTATATCCCCATGGATGCTTGTCATGTGTTATTGGGCCGTCCTTGGTTGTTTGATCATCGTGTTATGCATGACGTTACAAAAACACATACTCTTTCACCCACAACGACAAGCGTATCGTCCTCACTCCACTAACTCCTAATGCCCCACCTACTACACCACCACCCACTTTGAGTACCCTTCCAAAAGCCGAACAACATGAATTTGCCTGTTACAAAGACCTTCTGCTTGCCGGCCTGGAAGACGAGCATTCTTTGTCAGCCCCTACCCCACACCCTCTTGTCCAGCCCCTATTACAGACTTATCACCATGTGTTTCCCCCTGAAATACCTTCTGGCCTACCCCCATTACGCACCCTTCAACATAAAATCGACTTTTTTCCAGGTTCTGTCCTACCCAACAAACCAGCCTACCGTTCAAACCCAAAAGAAACCGAAGAAATGAGGAATCAAATAGATGGACTGTTACAGAAGGGCCTCATCAGAGAATCTCTCAGTCCTTGTGCAGTTCCAACCATTTTAGTTTCAAAAAAAAAATGGAGAGTGGCACATGTGTATGGATAGCAGATCCATCAACCGTATCACCATTAAGTATCGTTTCCCAATTCCTCGGCTCAATCATTTAATGGATGAATTATATGGGTCTAAGGTTTTTTCAAAAGTTGATTTGCGTAGTGGCTATCATCAGATACGGATTTATGAAGGAGATGAATGGAAGACAGCCTTTAAGACAAAGGAAGGCCTCTATGAATGGCTAGTGATGCCCTTCGGGTTATCAAACGCTCCTAGTACGTTCATGCGTTTGATGAATCACATACTTAAGCCATTTTTGGGACGATTTGTTGTCGTCTACTTTGACGACATTCTTGTTTACAGTAAGGATGAGACAGCCCATCGATTGCACTTGCAACAACTATTTGAAGTCCTGCAACAAGAAAAGTTATACGGTAATTTGGAGAAGTGTGAATTCTTCACAAATCAAGTTACTTTTCTGGGCTATTTGGTCACAGACCAAGGAATTCAGGTTGATGAACGAAAGGTTCAAGCTATCTGGGATTGGCCCGTGCCTCAGTCAATCCAACAGGTACGAAGCTTTCATGGCCTTGCGTCTTTTTATCGTCGTTTCGTGAAGGATTTCAGCACTCTTGCAGCGCCTTTAACTGAAATTACCAAGCTCAAACATTTTGCTTGGAATGTTCAAGCCCAAGTCGCCTTTGATGAGCTCAAACGCCAGTTGTCTTCAACCCCAGTCTTAGCATTGCCATGTTTTGATGAAGTATTTGAAGTAGAGTGCGACGCTTCCGGGGTCGGGATAGGAGCTGTTTTGCTACAGCTGGGACGCCCTATTGCTTATTTCAGCGAAAAACTGAATGAAGCAAAGCGGAGGTATTCCACATATGATAAAGAATTCTATGCAATTGTAAGGGCCTTGGATCATTGGCAACACTATTTAATCTTCAAGGAATTTATATTGCATTCTGATCATGAGGCATTCAAATATATTCAAGGCCAACATAAGTTACAGCCTCGCCATGCCAAATGGGTGGAATATTTGCAAGCCTTCACTTTTACGATTTAGCATAAGTCTGGCAAACTAAATAAAGGAGCTGATGCCTTGTCTAGAAAATTTGCCTTAATCACTTCTCTACAACCGCAGATTTTGGGGTTGGACATCCTCAAGGATGTGTACGCTGCTGATGTTGATTTCGGGGATAAGTTTGATTGCTGTCAGCTTCACGCAGATGGTGCCTATCATATTTTCCAAGGATTTTTATTTAAGGGACCTCGATTATGTGTACCGCGACACAGTCTTCGACTTTTGTTAATCCAGGAGGTTCATCCTGGAGGGTTAGTAGGTCATTTGGGTATAGAAAAGACTTTCGCCATACTGCAAACAAATTTCTTTTGGCCCAAAATGGCTCGGGATGTGGAGCACTGTGTTCGGCGTTGTCTTCCTTGCCATCGCGCGAAGGGACATACTTTACCCCAGGGGCTGTATTTGCCCTTGCCCGTTCCTGTTGCTCCTTGGGAGGATATTAGTATTGATTTCATCATCGGTTTACCTCGCACATAACGACAGAAGGATTCTATCATGGTAGTAATGGATCGATTTTCCAAGATGGCACATTTTGTTGTTTGTCATACTACTTATGATGCTGTTCAAGTCGCCAACATTTTTTTCAAAGAAATTGTTCGTCTTCATGGAATTCCCAAGTCGATAGTTAGTGATCGGGATGTCAAATTCCTTAGCCATTTTTGGCTTACTTTGTGGCGCAAGCTGGGTACAAAACTTAAGTTCAGTACCGCAAGTCATCCCCAAACTGATGGGCAGACCGAGGTTACTAATCGTACGTTGGGTTCCCTTCTTCGTTCTCCTATCAGTACCAATTTAAAACAGTGGGAAGATCTTTTACCTCAGGCTGAATTCGCTTACAACCGTGCTCCAAACAAAACTACAGGAGTTAGTCCTTTCAAGATTGTGTATGGATTGAACCCAATGCCTCCTTTGGATATGGCTGTGCTAGATACCTCGTCTAAGTTCAGTCAAGTTGCTAGTGATCGAGCTGCAAATATTAAGGCTCTTCATCAACAGGTACATGACAAAATTGTTAAATCCAATGACTTGTTGAAGTATCGGCGTGACAAAGGAAGGAAGCATGTGTTGTTTCAACCGGGTGATCTTGTGTGGATTCATTTTCGTAAAGATCGTTTTCCAGCCAAACGACGTTCGAAGCTTAGTCCACGTTCTGATGGACCTTTCAAGGTATTGGCTAAGGTTAACGACAATGCTTATAAGGTCAGTTTGCCTGGAACACCTCAAGAAGCTGCTACATTCAATGTTGCTGATATTGAACCATACTTTGATCCTGCTGATCCCATTCCAAGTTTGAGGGCAAACTTTTCAGAAGAACGGGAGGATGATAGGCAAGAGTCCGAATCACATGGGTCGGATCTGGTAGGTCCGATTGAACCAATTGTTACCGAACCCGATCATCGACATTTGGGTTGTTTGTGGGTCAGCTGCGTGCAAAGTCAAGGCTGATGTCATTTACCCTTTATTTCTTTGTTTATTTAATTCTTTCTTTTATTTATTTATGTTTATGCTAGTTTTAGTTGGTTTCTAGAAAGTAGTAGTGTAGAACGTGGGTAGTTTTTCTTTGTGTTTGGGTTATGTAATCATCGATTATGAATGAAGGCAGTTTTTGAGTTTGTAAAACTGACTCTTGTTCGAGAGTGTATTCCTTGCTATTCTAATTTTTGGCTGAATTGGAAGGTGATCTTGGAGATCCAATTTGAAGTTCATGGTGTAACTGTATCGAACGTCATATTGGAAAATTGCCCATCAATTCTTGAGTGGTGTTCCTGTATCTCAATAGAGTTGGTGCTAATTTAATATTTGTGATTAATTGGGTATTATTTGATCCTGTTTTTAAAACTTCTGACTATCACAGGGGTTTGAATTTTTGACAGGATATGATAACTTGATTGAACCTAACATAACATGTTTATTTAATTAAGTTACGTTTATGTCATCATTTATTGGGTGTTATATATTAAAAATTAAAAGAAAAAAGGGAAATTAGCATAAAGATTTTGTTTTGGGCTCATAAGTGTGACACGATTAGTTCTAGGTATTTTAAAAGCAGGAATAAAGTAGATTTACCGTAAAAAAATAAAAATAAATAAAAAAACATTCCAATGACTGTATCTTTATTGTTAAGTATCAGGATTACCCTTTGATTTGGGTGGACTTATGTCTTAGGGTATCCCCAATTCCTACGGCATCTAGTGCCCTCCAAGCATTGGTCCATAGTGTAAGGGCAAATCCGGTGATCCTCAAACTCTCAGATGACTCCAACACCAAGCTCTTCAATCCTAACCTTATGAGGTCAAAAAAACAAATTTAAAACTGGTGAATTCAGGAAGACAAAACTGGAACATCACATGCAATTCGTTTATTTAACATTACTGACTTTAAAGGTTGGGTTCAAATAGTAAAGTCACAGTTTAAATTTTTTATCTTAAGATTAAAGTTCCGAACCATCAAAGGAAATTGGTGCAGCCTAAATCTGAATAAAAGCTCTTTAATCAAAAGAATGTTTGAAAACCAAAATGTCTCCCACTTCTTGTTTAAAAGCTCAACTAGACTAAAAAGAGAAGATTGTGTTAACCATCCGACCAAAAAGTCTTGGTTTCGTGACATTGGTGCAACCCATGTCTATCAAACCAAACCCCAACGGTCTAGCCGGTGCGGTGTTAAAAGGAAACCAAAGAAAGGGGAGATGAAGAAAAAGGATACCTGTGAAGGGATAAGGAAGTAGTGAGACCCGCCAGTCCAGCACCCACAATAACTATCTCTACTTGTTCCTCCATCTTCACTTCACTCTAGGGTTTACTTGTAGAGATATTTGATGCTATTTATTCTTATTATTATAATATTATTGAGTGAGTAAGAGGTGACCAAATCCAACACGTACAAGGAAGTTGCTCGGTGCCTTCCCAAGTAATTGTAACAAAGGCATTATAGCGCTTCACTCATGATAATAATCCGGTGAACCAAATTAGTCATTCAAAGAAAAAGTAATTGTTTTTAAATAATACAACCCTTGAAAGCAATAAATCAACTACATTCCAGCCCTTACTTTATAGTTTACTGAGATTCAGTAGAGTTCACTGCTTTAAATCCAAACAAGTAATTTAATTTAGTTTGTAATAGTTTAAAATTGAAAGGATAATATATTTACATTAAAAAAAATAAGTAAAAAAGATATCCTCATCAAGTTACTAAGAATTTGTATTTTCACTTTAGTGTTTCCAAGAATTAGGTTCATGTTTTTAACTTCATGTCACTGGTCATGCACAATTTAAACACTTTTCTTTGCAACACTAAAACAAACATCAAGAGATAAGAAAACTCACTACATAAAATTTGTCTACACCTTTAGTACAAACCGATGTTCCTAAGTCAATTATCTGGAACTGAAAAAATGAAACAAAACATATAAAATGATGCAACCAGACAGCCAAACATTCATAGAAAAACATTTCAAGCCAGCATCGTCAACAAAACAGCTTTTAATCACCACCTTCCGCGTAATTTGGCCTGTTTGGTCTGAACCCACGACCCCTTCCTCGAGTTCCCCTTCCACGACCACGGCCTACATATCAAAACACAAAAATAAAAAAGAGTAAACTTTTGACTTTCAGTGGTGTAAACAAGCCAAGCAACTTGTATACTAAATATAGGCATGCTTTTAATCGAGCCAAGATTAAACGAATTAAACCCACAATCAAATTGAGACCCAGCTTAAACTTCATAATTTGTGCGTGTATCGAGAAGTTTACATGAAAACTCGTATTTTTCACAAGAAATCAATCAAATGAACTCCGATTGAACTCATTCCATAATTTGTGTATATATTTAGGGTTTAGCTTTTTTTAGGGCTTAGGTCTTTAAGTTTTTGGTTTAGGTTCGACAAGAGGATTACAACGTTGCTGAAATAAGTTAAATTGAAGTTCAATAAATTTAAGTTCATTTATCCCCAATAAACAGCCAGATTGAGCATTTGAGCCACTATCTGTTTGGTACTAATCTATCATATACTATTTTTCAGTGTTTTAAGTAAAACTTAAATACTGTGAAACAAAACAATGAAATTGTACCTCTTGTTTGCATGGGAATCTCTTGATTGTAACCTCCAGAATCTTGTTGAGTATCCATATAAGGGTCATTATTATAACTACCCCTTCCACGACCACGAAAATTACGACCCCTGCCCATGGGAGATTCTTGATTGTAACCCTCAACATCATACTGATTGTCCATATAAGATCCATTGTTGTAACCTCCCCTTCCACGACCACGAAAATTACGACCCCTCCCTCTAGGAGATTCTTGATTGTATCCTCCTATATCTTGCTGGGTATCCATAAAAGGGGCATTGTTGTAATTTCCCCTTCCACGGCCACGGAAGCTGCGGCCTCTTCCTCGACCACCTCTTCCCCGTGGATAACTGACAGGGCCATCCCAGCCACCATCATCATACTCATCTTGTGCATAACCATTTCCTGTTTTTATAGCTGCTTTCAGTTAATAAGATTCATAAACAATTATAAGGATGAAATTTAGTCAAAAAGTGATACCTGGTGCAGGTCTAGACCTCCCTCTTCCTCTTCCCCTTCCCCTTCCACTACGACCCCTGCCCCTTGCAGTCGGTGATCCCTCTGCGAATGAATAAAACATTTAAAAAAACTTTTATACAAAAAATAAATGAAACAGGTTTAAAATAGTAATAATTTCTAATTCTACCTCCTTCATAGTCAAATTCAGTGGACACCTTCACCTGGTCAGCTGGTATTGGTGGCTGATACCTGACAAGAAATAACAATAATCATACCGAATCCATGATGGGATAAAGGTTATCTGAGGTACTGCAAAATTGACGACGTAAGCCAATAGCTTTCAAATATTACACAAATTGAATGTACATACAGAAGTATTTAACTCACCCGATAGATGATGTATTTAACTCATTCTTAGAGAGGGTTATAGTAATCATTGAAACATGCCTTGTTGTCTCCAAACTGTAACAGTAGGAAAAAGAAATACTTGTATAAATTGATAATTTCCTAAAACAACACATAAAACAAATATAGATATGTTTTTAAGAAAGAATGTGAATTTGATCATACGGGAGTAATCCTTCCTCTAGAGGTTCCCATGTGTCAGTTATATCAGTGGATCCAATGGATGTATTTTGATGAAGACCAACAATTCTCCTCTACAATTTAAAGGTACAGTATCTCTAAACTTGATTAAAAAAAGATGGCAACAAATTCAAAGAAGAACATATGATAAAACATATATGATCATAAACCTTTATTAATTCCACGATTGTGACAGTCTTGTTGATAGCTCTACCCATAGCTTTAAACACAATCTCTGATGAGCCTTTTTCCTAAAAAACAATAAACAGGCAAGTGTTGAGACCAGAATACCAGATATTAGAGCAAGCACCAGGCACCTCAATCATAATAATCATCAAATGACAACGCGAATACATATTTGTTAATAGCTAAGTTAAGAAAATTGAGAAAGGTTTTGCTTTTATAGTTGCATAATAATAGTGTCCTGACAATAGTTAAAGTGTGATGTTATATGTCTCACTGACGATGAAAACAGTGCAAGGAGCCAAAGACGATAACAAAATGATAACAGTCCAAGTAGCTAGAAACAAAAATAACCATATATGATATATCCATTATATGTGTGTATACATATATAATTGTTGAACTTGAATCCTGATAATTATGTTTATATGAATTGTTAACACAAAAAGCTCAAACTTTGAGAGAAACGTGGGTGTTGTTATTAAGAGAAAGCATTGAGAGTTATAAATAATAATTACAGAACAAATGAGTTAAATCCTTAACAATTGATACATTTAATTATATCTTGATCAACATCACAGTTCCCTAACAATGGGTGCACGATTGTATAACAAAGAATACAACCTAGCAAATTAATGTTTATATTAATTCACCACAAATGCAAACTAAACACAAATTATAAAACTTGAAAAGGCAAAAATAAATTAATATGGGACTAGTGCAGCATTCAAAATCACCATTAAGCAATCCATGTTATCAATTAGGAGCAAAGAATATACCTGAATCAAAGTCATAGCATATGTGATATAGCTTCGCATCCTCCCCTGGCTAGTAATACGTATCTCGTTCTCATTGATGGGTTGCTCTGCTCTAGGCTTCTCGACTTTCTGGTACCGATCCATCTTATCAAAATAAAACCAGCCAGATATTAAACCAAAAATATATACAACATATCTTCCAGAAAAATATTCAATTTCAGACCAAAAAAACATTGATAAAAACCGACACAAATAAAACAATTATAGAACATATAATCAACAAACACTTCAACAACAGCAAATATATAAGATAAAGCAACATGTCAAAACTACCAACTCTACACAGGTATTGAAAAATTTAGATTTTCTCAACAAAAAAAAAATCAATTGCAATAAAACAGTTTATATAATATTATATTATAACAGATGTACGAACAAGCAACAAATCAAATAAAAATCTAATGATTGTTGGTAGCCTTAAGGCGCAATTACATACATACATACATACATATATATATATATATATATATATATATATATATATAGATAAATAAATAAATGACATAAAGGAGTCTGCTGACTTGTAAAGAAAGAAAGGGAAATTAAAATGCAGAGCATGCATTAGGTAATTAGTATAATATGAATACAATCCATCAAAATACTTTCATATACGATCAATGCATGGTAAAAACACATCTATTGCTCAATTTACACCATTGAAATCAGATTATTCACGCTATATTAGGGTTTCATCGCATCAAAAAATTAACAAAAAAAAACAAATAATCAAAGCAACAAATTAACAACTTATAATCACAATATAACGATAAACGGAAGGCAAACAAAATAGAACAATAATAAATCTAAATATTTAGAAAAATTACAACAAAAAAACCGTAATTAGAGTTTGTTTGACAGAAAATGAAGATTAAAGTCACGAGATAAACCGTTTATTGTTGGATGATTTGGATAAGACAGTAACAGCTTCTTCCAAAGTGAAGAGCCCTCTTCTCCGGCTTCAATTTTCTTCGTTTAAGCCCTAAACCGTATGGCTATGGAGTTTCCTGCATTTATATCAGTTGTGCCCTAAACTCTTCATCCAAACCGTCGAACCTGGGTTTGGTGGTTTGTTAAACTGGGCCGGGTTTTGATCATGATTTTGGACCGAGCTTATGTATGGAATCTGAAAGGAAAATGGGTTAGCATCCGGTCCAAGTGGTTTAGGGCTTCAGTTTGCATTTTAGAGTGATATTAAAGCAACTTTGGGCTAATTAAAACAAAGAGGTATGGTAGGGCTTGGATAGTTGAATTTGTGATATTTTGTTTGCCGTTTAAAAAAAAAAAAAAAAGTTAGCGTAATTTATGAGAGCTAAACATAAGGTTGACTCATGACTCATGAGGCTTTAGACTTTTGTTTGGCTCGTCGATCATTTATTAATTATTTTTTAAAAAATCGAATAATTTTTAGACAAGTAATCATTTTTAATAAAAATGACATCATTAAATGTTACTATAGTTTTTTTCGATTGATTTTATGTATTCTATGATTATTGGTCTGTGATTATCTAATTGGTATGTGATTATTTTGTTTTTTACGTGATATGTGATTATTGGTATGTAATTATTCAGTTGGTCATTGATTATTTCAATTTTTACGTGATTCGTGATTTTTATATTTGATCCGTGATTATTCAATTGATCTTTTAGTATACATGTCAAATGACAGTAAGTGATTTTCTATAACGCAGTCCGTAATATTATATGAACGATAATACATTTACTTATATGACACGCAACATGTTCTATTTCTTTCCTACACTTCACACGGTTTTTCTCATTTGTACGTTAATCGCCCTGTGTGTATTAGAATTTTTTTTAATTCGATTTTCTCAATTTTTATTTTGCCTATTCAATTTAAGAAGAAACTTAAAATATTGATTTTGGTGTTTTCAAACCTATCTATAGACGGATAACACTTGATGTTATTTTAAGGTTACAGATTTTTTAAAGAGACACTTTTAAGACCATTTTATAATTTTATTAGTGCCAATATTATAAAAGGACACCAGCCTCGTTTGCTTTATGTGTGGCATTATTATCATTATCAAGTAGCACGTAGGCTTCGTATCATTGCTAAATGCCAAAGCATAAAAGTGGTGATTTTAAAGATCACGCAAGCCACTAAATCCCTGTCATCACACATAAATATCATTTAATACCTTTCTTTCAATGTTATACCTCTTGCAACTAGAGAAGTACATCCATCAGTACATGTGCAAACAAATGTTGCTTTTATGAGTTATGAACAAAGGCACTATCATTAGAAGTTTATAGGGTTACTCTTTTTTTTTTTGAAAGGCAAAAATCAAATTAAACACCAAACGACTAGCAAGATGCTAGACAGCAAAGTACATCCCAAATACAGAATATCACCATTACATCACAAAGAATTAATACATTGAAGCACTATTCCAATAACTCCATTGAAGAGTCCTCAAAGCTGATCTATTCTTCAACCAAAGATAACTTGAGACTTTAATTTCTTCAAATATTCTGTTAATCGATGTCCTCTTATTGTTAAAAATCGCCTGGTTTCTTGCAAGTCATAAACACCACAGAGCTGCGTGGATGACAGTGCCAATCACCACCCTTTTCCGATGGTTCGTTGTAACATGACCGTGGAGATCCAAGAAGTCGGTTGCAGTGAATGCAAGTATTGGCGGAATGGAAATCCATGAGCTAATCTTCTGCAAATATAGGGTTACTCTTTTATAGAGTGGTAGTGGAAGACCACCAAATTAAATGCATTAAGGTTTAAGATTAATCTTTATTATCTATAAATTTGTTTTTGAAAGCTTAGTGAACTTTATTAATTACCTTTTTTTACAACAACAGTAAATCGACTAATACGTCTCTAATGTGAATCTCGTGTATCAATCACATCACATATATGATATATCTCACAAACGGTGTTGTAAACTCGGCCTAGGCGGCCGAGTACTCGATACTCGGCCCTTGGTCGAACCGTTTTTCTCCAACTCCGCCTAACCAACTTGCGATCGGTCAAACTCGGACCTGCTCAGACCAACTCGGCCAAAAAAACTCGGTCCAACTCGGATATGTCAATTTTTCGTTGTTTTTTACCGATTTTCCTTATTTTTTACTAGTTTTCATTGTTTTTCACCAATTATTATTTGATTTTTCCTATATATATTTCCTTTCTATTGATATTCACTTTATATGTTATATATACTAGTAAACATATGATATATATATATAGGGGAGGGATATTCTACAAAGCCTATAAACCTTAAAAAGGGTAGGAAGTAAATCCAGCCATAGATCATGGCGTTTGACGGTTGAGATCATGCGGTGGCATTTTTGTAATTATTCTGGTGTTTAGAACGCGCGCATTCTATAAACTAAGGGCAAAAAAGTCATTTGACGTTTTTTAAAACCGAACGAAAACACCGGGATATTAGTAGTGTTCCGTAAAAAACGTGAAAAACCTAAATCTTCTCCCGATTTAACACCATCGTTAAAGAAACAAATGGATTCAGTCGATCGCTACTCTGTAAAATACAAACGTATGTTCTTCGTTTTACATAAATTTGCTGTTTAATCATCTGGCGTTTATACTTTTTGAGTTATTTTTCCCGTTATTTACAGGTATTCGGAATCGAAAATCAACTAAAGTCGAAATCAATAACGAGATTGAAGGTACTGAAGGAAGTAAGGTGTTTTCTCATCGAAGAGGTACCTGATAATTTCATGAATGGCGTTTAATTTGCTGTGTGTAGTTATTGTTGAAATGTTATGTAAAAACATCATATTGTGTTTATGTTAATGTATTTTAATTCCAATTTTTTTGTTTCATATAAATTGTAAGAAATAATTGTTACTTGAATGTATTGTACACTTACATGTATTTATACTTGTAATTATTGTATTATTTTTCTTTTGTGTATTTTGTTATTAGTGTTTAATGTTTATCAACATGTTTATGGTGTTTTTATATTGCGTATTATACTCATATGTTTAGCTGTTGTATTAGTGTGTTTTTTAAAAAAAAATTTAACTTTTTTGAATGTGCTAGTTTATCACAACATATTATGGTGTTTTATCATTGATGTAGTGTTCAATTTTTCATTTACTTATTGTATTTTTTATGTATCTTTATGGTGTTTTTTACTATTTCATACATCAGTTAGAAAAAGTGAACGAATAGCAATCAAAACATCCTTCAGTAAATTCACAAACACCAAGTCTACTCCAGTTATACTTGACCTGCCTGACTCTCCAACAACAAAACCCTGTCCAGTCTCAAAAATGAAAAGAAAATCAGTTATCGATGACCATGATTCTGATTTTGTTTCATCAGATGATGACAAAACACTACATCAGAGGAGGCTGATGATTCTTCAAAAAAAAATCCCATCAAAAAAAAAACAGAAAATAGATACTACATCAGTAGTAGAACATGATTCTGATTTTGTTTCATCATACGATGAACTAACACTACAACATCGGAGTCTATTAATCCAACAAAAAAGGCGTCCATCAAAAAAAAAACAAAAACAAGCAACGCACATCCCCAGTACCAAAACAGTTCACACGTCGGCTGTCCATACCAACAGTACAGAACAACCATACTACAAATTTGATGGTAGAAAAATACTTCAGAGAATCTCACCTGCAAACCTGGTAAATTGGTTTGCAACATTCAATGAACAACAAAGAAAAGTTGTTGAAAGCATTGGTTTTGGTAGTGTGTTGAACTTGAAGGTAGATTGTATACCAACATCATTGGCGTTTTGGTTGGTGCAAAATTACAATGATCAAACCAGTATACTTACACTTCCTAGTCGTGTTATTCACATAACACCAGAGTTAGTTAATGAGGTGATGCGAATTCCAATTGGTCCCATTTCTGTAAGTGAAAAAAGACCATCGGATAAAGATGTTGTTGTTGCTGAATGGAGAAGTCAGTTCAAAAACACCGCATGGATCAAGAGACCATTTGTAATGGAGTTTTTCACACGGGTTTCAGCCATGCCAAATGCTGATAGAAAATTCATTCTAAATTTCTTGGTTGCCTTCTTCACCGTTGTTGGTGAGACAAACAAAAATAGTGTGGTAAATCAGAGATTTCTAACATCTGTCAAACCCGGCTTCGGTATCCATAGTTTCAACTGGTGTGAGTACGTTATCACATGCTTGAAGAGGAACAAAGCAAACTGGAAACCAGATGCTCATTTCAATGGACCCTTACTTGTTTTGGTGGTATGGCCATAACATTTTATATTCTTATACTTTATTTTATTGATAAATTTTTTACTTGATGTTTTTTGTTATAGCTGGTTCTAATCAACGACCTTCAGAAAAGGAAAAACATACACTCCGGTATTCATGTTATAGATTGGCTTACCAAGAAAATGCTTATAAGTCTAGAAAAGTACTTTCTTGGGTCTAATAATAAATTGGTGAAAAAACATACTGCTGTTGAATCTGGTACTCCAACAGAAAAACACCATCAAAAGGGGATTGTTGTTGATGATGCTACTCCATCAGATGGAGAGCCTTTGCCCCTACAGATAGTTGAGTACAAAGGAGGGCCATCCACACCTTTGCAAGAAAACTTCTTAAGTTCTGATGATGATATATGTAATGAAATCATTTGCAGCGAAAACCGTTTGCATGAAGTGTCTGCATCAGGTAATCATTTTTTGGTCCCGGTTATATCTCAGTATGATGTAACACAAGACACAGATGATGAAAACGTCAAATCAGATAATGAAAAACACCATTCTTCATCAGAGGATACTAGTTCTGATGTTAATATTCTTCCTGCACTTCAGTTTGGCTTTTCTGGACAGTTGGTATATTTTTTCTAATTTATATTTACTTTGTTTATACACATAGTAATTATTATTTACTTAACAAAACAATATGTATTCATTTTCTTACAGCTTGATCACCCAACACGTATTGATGATAAACATGATGAAACTGATCATCAAACTGAAATGAATAATGAAGAGGTACTCATATTCATTCATTCATATTCTTTGATTACAAAACAAAACTCCAAACCTTACATATTTTTTATTTTGTTTTTTGTAAAAATACAGTCGTCACTTGTTAAGAAGATTGATTCCTTATTTATTGAGTTTGAAGGTAATTTTACACTTTTGGTTGACTTGTTGCGGAGGTATAATTCAGAATATCCCAAAAGTGAATTTGTTGGTGTACATCTAAAAAAATGGAGCTTATTGTCAGAAAAAATCACAAACACCAACCTGAAAACACCATTATATTCCTCCCCTACTAAAGCTTTTCAATTTGATATAAATGCAACCCAAATGACACCAGTTGGTCGTTCAAATGATACTATTGCTGCTACACAGCCTGTGTTTGATCAGACGCCAGAATTCACCAGTACTTTTCATTTTGGTATAAATGCAACCCAAATGACACCAGCTGGTCGTTCAAATGATACTATTACTGCTACACAGCCTGTGTTTGATCAGACGCCAGAATTCACCGGTACTTTTCTGTCTGAAATTGATAAAACTGTTGAATCTTATATGCAAAAAAGCAATACAGATTGTGGTAAAGGTAAAGAAAAGACAGATGATGTTCCATCTTATGATCAGACACCAGAGACATATGTCAGTTTGGCAACAGATGCTTGTGATACACATATAAATCAAATCAAATTAAATGTAACAGCTGCAGATGTCTATGACCAAACACCAGCTGCAACGATTGGATTGAATGTAACAGTTAACCCACAAGCTGTTGACGTTCATGATGTTAAAACTGAATTGCATCCAGACAATGAACCTCAAAGTGTTATTGCTCAAGTTGATGATAGTGATTTGCAAAAACAAAGGCCTATACGACGAAAAAATTTGTCATCTGTTCTTTGCTCACCCTACTTCCAACGGGTAGTGGCTTTGGATAAAAAGCGAACAGCTCTTGAGAATAATGTATCAAATTATGTATTCTCTGCATATGGGGACCCATGGTAAACAAAAACATCATATCTATAAAACAACCGTTTTATATTATTTCTAAATAATATATCCGACATTTGTGCAGGGACATACTCTTTAAAGTACGTCTCAAAGCTGATGTTCCGAGATTTATATTTGAGAGCATGTGTGACAATTGCAGGTAAACATTACGTCATCAATAACACGAGCACGTTTGGTCGTTCTAGGAATTTGTGTTAAATTGATAATTTTAATCATTACAGGTTTAAAGTGTGCGAGAAATTGGGAACATGGGAGAAAACCGTGCGTGAAACCGAGTTACGGATTGTCCGGAATCGCGAAACGAAGAAAAATCTTGAAATTGGATCCCTCGCGATACGCGACGACTCCTTGGAGTCTTGTCGCGGTACGCGACAAGTCACGATATCAAATCTTATCCGGAATCCCTCGCGGTACGCGACGACATGTGGGCCACTCGTCGCGATACGCGACGAGTAGGTCGGTCTGTTGAACCAGTTTCATAAATCGCAGAAGCATGCAGAGAATTTTATTTTTCATTCCTCTCGACTTTAAACCTTTTTAACTCAAGATCTTGACCAATCTCCCACCAAAACTCATATTTGACACCACCAGAACGTCCAGCTCGAACCGGTGAACGTGTATACACGTCCTGATCGTGATTTTGTCCGTAGAATCGTCTGATTTGGGTAACTATCCTTTTTAATCTTCTGACTTGATCTTCATTGATTAGATCGTGTTTTTGAACGTAATGATATAGTTAGGGTTGTTGATTATTGCTTAGATGATAGCTAGGAATGATTTTTGACGGATAACTTGTCTTGTTAACGGGTAAATGCCTGTTTTGATCCGTTATAATGCCCGGTTTTCACTAAACCATAACAATACTTCTAATGGTTTAAACCATTGGATTATGACAATGTAAGTGATTATTTTGGTTAATCTTTGAAATGCAAGGTTAATCCCAAGTGTTTCAAACTAATCACAGTTATTACCCTACCAATTGGAATAACTGTCTGGTTTTATGATAACAGTCGGATTAATATGTTAAACATGATTGTTTAACCTATTCAAATGTCATATTGTTATGTTTTGTGATACATGGATAATTGGTGACAAGAATTAATCATTCCTAAGCCGAGATTTCATCTAGGGACTGTTTAAGTAATATAATCAACAGCATTACCTAACTAATTAGTCGGAGATTATTACGGCTAATCCAATGAGTCATCAACTTAACACAAAGTACCTAAACGAGTATAGGTACCTACATTATAGTACATTGTATGATATTAGACTAAATAATTAATTAAACATCTAATGTTAGTTCGATGACTTTTCATTACAATGTCGGTGACATTGAACGTTCAAACAGATCTAATCAGCAAGTTAAAACACAAATAATTAATTATAAATAAACTAATGCAGATTAGCATTTTTAGCCACCGTTCGTGTGATTTTATCTTTTCATAAACTTCAGGTGAGTTTCGTACCACCCCTGTTCTTTTAATGTTGTATAAACATCGGGGTATAACTGCTAAACTTTTCTTGATCATATGATATGTGTCACTGTTATCTGCGTGATTTCATGTGATTAACTGAATTTGTGGATTTCATGGGATTGTTGCCGTTAGTATCTCTATCATGATATCAAAGTCCTCATTCTTGAACTGTATCTAGTGAACCCATGTGTGGCCGAGCAGAAAACATTGATAGTACTATCGGTTGACACCCCATTCACTGGGAGGATTGCATCTCCCCTGGTGTGAATGTTTGTTATCTGTTTCCTGAACTTCTTAATGGTGTGATAGACATTAAGATAATGAGGCAATAAGATATTTACCGACGGGTAATATCGAGAACTGAACATATCGTCTGAAAGGAACTAGATACGGGTCCCATGGTTATCCGGAACTGTGAACATGTATTTGAACTTAACTGTCATATCATATGATTTAACTAAACTGTATGAACTCACCAGCTTTGTGCTGATGTTTTCGAAACTAAAACTTTTGCAGGCAATCAAGGACAACGGTGAGGATGCACTCACAGCACTAGCAACAACTGTAATTAAATAAATTGTAATATGTATAAACTGTAATAATATTTGTAACCACGAACCTTGTAATGTAAGTTTTACTTTTCGTAATCTGTGTGCTATGATGATACCGGATCAAGTAAGTCACCCCTCATGCTCTGAGACATCACCACTATGCTTCCGCTACCCTTCAGATGACATCATTCTCAGGTGACGAGAGGTGGGGGTGTGACAGGGTGGTATCAGAGCCACAGGTTATAGAGAATTAGGTTGACTTAGAGACCTAGACTATAACCATAGGTTCGTATAATGACACAGAGAGCACGGAATACAACGAACGAACAAAACTTGTGTTGATTTAAGTTAGGATAATCGAGTGATCCAGGTTTCAGTTATGAGTGGCCAGCATAACTGAAATTTGTAATACTTGTGCATTCTAGTTTAAGTCAATCCAAGCTGAACTATAACAATTCTAAAGACTAATAGTTGCTTTGAGATAGGAAGAGATATCATATCATGTTTGTATTGAATATTATTATTCAATGTTTATTTCATGATACCGATCTAGAACTTTGTTTATTCAGCAATTGCGAACCCGGGAGAAAACTATATTTACCAGAGATTCCCTTACATCATCCTTGACGACACACCCAGTGACAGCTCGGGATCGAGCTCGGGTGCAGTACCATCTCATGCGTCTTCTGTATCATCTCAGGTGGGACCACAGCTACCAGCTACACCACCCGGATCTCCTTTTGTACCACCACTACCGCCTGGATCTCCGTTCATACCACCACCACCACCGGGATCCCCACCGGTGCACAGTCCACCCCACTCACCGCTGGCCGACGCTTCGGCCATGAGGAGGCAGAGCTCCTCACCACACAGAGCCCCGGCATGGGACGGGCTCAGGCGTATGCGGGGCCAAGCCCGCAAGACTACGGGACTACCTCCACGACGCCCTATGGCTCCACGGGACGAGCCAGCACCAGTATACGAGGTGGGAGAATCCTCCCACCAGGCTGAGCTTCGGGCTCAGGTACAGCAGGTATCTCAGGACCTGCTGGGCCTCCGACAGGATTTGCAGCAGCACCATGTCACGATGGAGGACACCCGTAACACGGTGATGGAGATTCTCACGTCTCACCTGGCTCTTATGGAGCATGTGACTACTCAGGGTGCGGACACCCTAGCCTGGAGGGCGACCATTGAGGATCGCCTTCAGAGGACCTGGTGGAGGGAGATGATTGCTGCATGTAAGCAGCGGGTGGCAGCCTTTGGGGAAAGGCTGCAGGGACTGATCTGGATGCTCGGTACGCTGAGCACCGAGGCTAGACTTATCTGGTTAGCTATAGTACTTGCTACTATAGCTATAGTGCTAGCCTGTTTACCGTATTTCTTACGGTAAGTCAGATCAGTTGACCCACATTTTTGGGATTTTCATTGTACATCTCATAGACGGATAGGTTGTTTGTATGGATGTATTATGAGGGCACTCTTTGTATCATAAACTTTATGGTTCTATAATAACAGTGTTGTTTTAATCAAACGTTTGTTTCTGTATATCTGTTGTATGTTATGTGAACACTATATCTATATCAGTATGAGAACGTATCTATGAACATATCAGTATGAGAACGTATCTATGAACATATCAGTATGAGAACATATCTATGAACATATCAGTATGAGAACGTATCTATGAACATACCAGTATGAGAACGTATCTAACTGAAAACATATTGCGCTGATATACAGTACGAGAGCCATACTGTATGCGAATATGTCGAACTAAAAATATATATATTGCGCGAAAATACAGTACGAGAGCCATACTGTATGCGAATATATTAACTAAAAGTACAGTACGAGAGCCATACTGTACGAGAACATATCTAAACGAGAACGTATCTGTAATGTGAACGAGAACATATCAGTAACTAAAGTATAGTACGAGAGCCATACTATACGAGAACATATCAGTTACTAAAAGTACAGTACGAGAGCCATACTGTACGAGAACATATCTAAACGAGAACGTATCTGTAATGTGAACGAGAACATATCTAAACGAGAACGTATCTGTAATGTGAACGAGAACATATCAGTAACTAAAGTATAGTACGAGAGCCATACTATACGAGAACATATCAGTTACTAAAAGTACAGTACGAGAGCCATACTGTACGAGAACATATCTAAACGAGAACGTATCTGTAATGTGAACGAGAACATATCTAAACGAGAACGTATATGTAATGTGAACGAGAACATATCAGTAACTAAAGTATAGTACGAGAGCCATACTATACGAGAACATATCAGTTACTAAAAGTACAGTACGAGAGCCATACTGTACGAGAACATATCTAAACGAGAACGTATCTGTAATGTGAACGAGAACATAACTAATGAGAACATATCTGTAATTAAAGTACAGTACGAGAGCCATACTGTACGAGAACATGTGAACATATCTGTTGTTGTGTGAAAACATATCTAGTACATGAACTGAGAACATATCAGAGGACTTGTGTGAGAACATATCCTAGTCCTGTATGAACATATCTCTAAAAACATGTATTGCGAGGCAATGAGTTGGGTTATACTCTACACATGTTTTGGAAATAACAGGACTAAGTATAACTACGAATATCTGAATGACTAGTGTGAAGTGAGAACGTATCTGGATCTTTTCAATGTAGTTATACTTGAATACTTGAATGATCACATTTCAACATGAAATTATCAGCATGTCTGAACATGGTTGAGTTATGTGATTAAAAAGGGTTATATCTTTAATATTCTTGAACTGACCTGAGTTTGTCTGCATGTGAGCAGAACTATGGCTCCGAAAAGAGGTCGTCCAGCTAAGAAAGTTACTGAGAATATTACTTCCCCTGAACCGAATCCAGTTCCACCACCTGTCTCTGAAACAAATACCGTTCCTCTGGTGAACCAGGACCCAAACCCGACACCAACGGCAGCTCCTAGTGGGTCGGTATTGAATGAAGCAGCTATAGCCCGAATCGTAAAGGAACAGCTATCGGCTGCTGGCATTGTAATACCACCACAGCCACATGTCACTTCTGGGTCTGGTCATGTGGAACATAATGCCACAGGTGGACACGTTGAAACTGTTCATACCACAGGCACAACTACTACTGCTCCTGATCCACCACGACAGGGATGTACGTATAAATACTTTGCTTCCTGTAACCCACCTACTTTCACAGGTAGGGAAGGAGCGGCTGGACTCCTTAGGTGGATCGAGGAGATGGAAACAAAACTAAAAATCAGCCAGTGTCTGGAGGAGCATAAGGTGTCTTATGCTGCCTGTTCTTTGAAAGAATCAGCTCTTACCTGGTGGAATACCCAGGCTAAAACTTTGGGTTCTGTTACAGTTGATTCTATGGGCTGGAATGAATTCAAAACTCTGATTATGTCAGAGTACTGCCCAATCACTGAAATCCAAAAACTTCAGGAGGAATTCTGGAGTCACTCAATGGTCGGTGCTGATTGTTTAGCCTACACCGATCGTTTTCATGAACTTACTTGTCTACTTCCCAATATGTTTCCAACGGAGGCAGCATTGATTGAGAAGTATATCAAAGGGTTGGTTCCCCAGATTCGGGGAAATGTAACTGCTGCTGAACCCACAACCCTTAAAAGAACCATTCTGTTGACCACCAAGCTTACCGATGAGGCGGTAAGAAGTGGTACATTGATCTCAAAATCTCAGACGGCCGTGGGCCGTAGTGAAGCTGGTACCTCGAACGTTTCTAAAGGTACCAAACGTAAATGGTTTGGCAAGTCCAAGACCAAAGCTCCAGCTGAAACCAGTCAGAACAAACCAACCGTGAAAAACTATGGAGCGGCGGTACCGGAGAGGAAAGTTTACACTGGGCCGGCGCCCAAATGTGATAGGTGTCCCTACCATCACACAGGACCATGTCCTGTTTGTGTAAAATGTAATCGGGTAGGACACTATGCTAAATACTGCAACTTTCCTGCTCGTCAACCAAACCAAGCTCCACGACCCACTGCTCAAACAAACCGGTCATGTTACACTTGTGGAAGCCCTGATCACCTCATGCGCAATTGTCCAACCAATAACACCAATCCAGGGAATCAAGCTAGGGGCAGAGCTTTTCAGATTGGTGCAGCCGAGGCAAGACATGATGCAAACATTGTCACTGGTACGTTCCTTCTCAATAATCTTTATGCATCAGTTTTATTTGACACAGGAGCAGATAAGAGTTTTATTTCTCCTGAATTTGCATCATTACTTTCATTGCCTACGGTAGAACTAGAAACTCCTTATGTCATTGAACTTGCAAACGGCAAGATGATCAAAACTAGCAGTGTTATTCAAGGATGTTCCTTGAATCTGAATGATCACCTTTTCTGTATCGACTTACTTCCTATTGAGCTTGGTAGCTTTGATGTCGTAGTAGGCATGGATTGGCTTTCTGATAACCAAGCGGAAGTTGTATGTCAAACTAAGGTGATCCGTATTCCATTACCTAACGGTAATACACTGGTAGTTCAAGGAGAACGAGCCGGTAGAAAACTTGGTCTCATATCTTGTATGCGGGCTCAGAAATTTTTAAGGAAAGGCTGTTATGCTTTCCTGGCACACGTGACCGAGCACAATTCTTCACCTACACGTATCACTGATATCCCAGTAGTCAAAGATTTTCCTGAAGTTTTTCCTGAAGATATATCAGGATTACCCCCAACAAGACAGGTTGAATTTCGTATTGACTTGATTCCTGGCGCTGCACCTGTTGCTAAAGCCCCGTATCGGCTTGCGCCATCTGAAATGCAAGAACTTTCAGGTCAATTACAGGAACTTCTTGATAAAGGTTTCATTCGACCCAGTTTTTCACCCTGGGGAGCACCAATTCTTTTTGTGAAAAAGAAGGATGGATCATTCAGGATGTGTATCGACTACAGGGAACTCAATAAACTGACAATCAAGAACCGTTATCCATTACCTCGTATTGATGATCTGTTTGATCAGTTGCAAGGTGCTACATATTTCTCAAAAATTGATTTAAGGTCTGGATATCATCAGTTGCGAATCCATGACAATGATGTTCCAAAAACTGCTTTCCGAACCCGGTACGGACATTACGAGTTTTTAGTAATGCCGTTTGGTTTAACCAATGCACCTGCAGTTTTTATGGATCTGATGAACCGAGTATGTAGACCTTATCTGGATAAGTTTGTGATTGTATTTATTGATGATATTCTCATTTATTCCCGGAACCAGCAGGAACATGCCCAACATCTGAAACTCATCTTAGAACTTCTAGCACGTGAACAGCTATATGCTAAATTTTCCAAATGTGAATTTTGGTTACGAGAAGTTCAGTTTCTGGGGCATGTTGTGAATGAGAATGGTATTCAAGTGGATCCCAGTAAGATCAAAGCGGTAGAACAATGGGAGACACCCCGAACCCCGACTAAAATACGTCAATTCTTGGGGTTGGCAGGTTATTATCGTCGATTTATCAAGAACTTTTCAAAAATCGCTCTGCCACTTACCACTTTGACTCAGAAGAACCAACCGTTTATATGGGGTTCCCAACAGGAGGAGGCTTTCCAACTGTTGAAACATAAACTCTACAATGCACCTATCTTAGCACTACCGGAAGGTACAGATAACTTCACGGTTTATTGTGATGCTTCCCGTCAGGGACTTGGGTGTGTTTTAATGCAGAACGATAAGGTAATCGCTTACGCTTCTCGGCAGTTGAAAGTACACGAGAAGAACTATACCACTCATGATCTAGAACTTGGTGCAGTTGTGTTTGCACTCAAGATTTGGAGACATTATCTGTACGGAACCAAGTGTATTGTGTACACGGATCACAAAAGTCTCCAACATATTCTAGATCAGAAAATGTTGAACATGCGACAAAGGCGATGGGTTGAACTCTTGAACGATTATGATTGTGAAATCCGTTATCACCCAGGCAAGGCAAATGTTGTGGCTGATGCCTTGAGTCGCAAGGAACGGGTCAAACCCCTACGTGTGAGAGCGTTAGGTTTGACTATCCAAACTAGTCTAATTCCCCAAATTAAAGATGCTCAGCAACAAGCTTTACAAGCAACGAACTATTCTGCTGAGGAACTGAGAGGATTAGACAAATTACTCGATACTAAGGTTGATGGACTGTTGTATTTCAAAGACCGAATGTGGGTTCCTCTATTCGGTAACTCTCGAACAACTATCTTGGATGAGGCGCACAAATCCAGGTATTCTATTCATCCAGGTGCCGATAAAATGTATAAAGATCTTAGAGATTTTTACTGGTGGCCTGGGATGAAGAGAAACGTATTAGAATACGTGGACCGATGTTTAACGTGTCTTAAAGTGAAGGCTGAACACCAACGACCTTCTGGGTTACTCCAACAACCTGAGATTCCCATGTGGAAATGGGATCAGATCTCTATGGATTTCATTACAAAACTACCCAGAACGTCACGTAACCATGACTCGATATGGGTTATCGTTGATCGCCTTACTAAATCTGCGCATTTCTTACCCATCCGAGAAGATTACTCTATGGATCGACTGGCTAAACTCTATGTTAATGAGATTGTATCTCGACATGGAGTACCGATCTCTATCATTTTTGACAGAGATAGTCGATTTATGTCACGATTTTGGCAAACTCTTCAGAATGCTCTGGGCACGCAAATCAATATGAGCACATCCTATCATCCACAAACGGATGGGCAAACGGAGCGAACAAATCAAACGTTAGAAGACATGCTCAGAAGCTGTGTGATTGATTTTGGAGGTAGCTGGGATATTCATCTTCCACTTGTGGAATTCTCGTACAATAACAGCTACCATACCAGCATACAATGCGCTCCATTCGAGGCACTGTATGGGCGCAAGTGCAGATCTCCTATTTGCTGGTCGGAAATAGGAGAAAATCAAATCATTGGCCCAGAATTCATCCAAGAAACCACTGACAAGATCGCACTGATTCAAGAACGAATTAAAGCTGCTCGCGATCGTCAAAAGAGTTATGCTGATAACCGTCGTAGACCACTAGAATTCCAAGTTGGTGATCGTGTAATGTTGAAAGTATCACCCTGGAAGGGCATTTTCAGATTCGGAAAACGAGGAAAACTCTCACCAAGATTTGTAGGACCATTTACAATTCTTGAAAGGATTGGAATGGTAGCATACAGATTAGAGTTACCCTCAGAACTTAGTAACATACATGATGTATTTCATGTCTCGAATCTGAAAAAGTGCCTATTGGACGAGTCACTAGTCATACCTCTTGATGAGATACACATTGCCGAAAACCTACAGTTCACGGAAGAACCAGTCGAAGTAATGGATCGAGATGAAAAGACCCTCAAACGAAGTCGAATACCAATTGTAAAAGTCAAATGGAATTCTAAACGAGGGCCAGAGTACACTTGGGAACGTGAAGACCGCATGAAACAGAAGTATCCTCATTTGTTTACATAGGCGATCAAACTGTAGGAGTTAAAGCAAATTTCGGGACGAAATTTCTGTAACAGGAGGAGA
Organism: Mikania micrantha; assembly: GCA_009363875.1. Lineage (NCBI taxonomy): Eukaryota > Viridiplantae > Streptophyta > Magnoliopsida > Asterales > Asteraceae > Mikania > Mikania micrantha. The sequence continues at coordinate 15,112,622 of CM018697.1, forward strand.
CTGTGACAATTGCAGGTAAACATTACGTCATCAATAACACGAGCACGTTTGGTCGTTCTAGGAATTTGTGTTAAATTGATAATTTTAATCATTACAGGTTTAAAGTGTGCGAGAAATTGGGAACATGGGAGAAAACCGTGCGTGAAACCGAGTTACGGATTGTCCGGAATCGCGAAACGAAGAAAAATCTTGAAATTGGATCCCTCGCGATACGCGACGACTCCTTGGAGTCTTGTCGCGGTACGCGACAAGTCACGATATCAAATCTTATCCGGAATCCCTTGCGGTACGCGACGACATGTGGGCCACTCGTCGCGATACGCGACGAGTAGGTCGGTCTGTTGAACCAGTTTCATAAATCGCAGAAGCATGCAGAGAATTTTATTTTTCATTCCTCTCGACTTTAAACCTTTTTAACTCAAGATCTTGACCAATCTCCCACCAAAACTCATATTTGACACCACCAGAACGTCCAGCTCGAACCGGTGAACGTGTATACACGTCCTGATCGTGATTTTGTCCGTAGAATCGTCTGATTTGGGTAACTATCCTTTTTAATCTTCTGACTTGATCTTCATTGATTAGATCGTGTTTTTGAACGTAATGATATAGTTAGGGTTGTTGATTATTGCTTAGATGATAGCTAGGAATGATTTTTGACGGATAACTTGTCTTGTTAACGGGTAAATGCCTGTTTTGATCCGTTATAATGCCCGGTTTTCACTAAACCATAACAATACTTCTAATGGTTTAAACCATTGGATTATGACAATGTAAGTGATTATTTTGGTTAATCTTTGAAATGCAAGGTTAATCCCAAGTGTTTCAAACTAATCACAGTTATTACCCTACCAATTGGAATAACTGTCTGGTTTTATGATAACAGTCGGATTAATATGTTAAACATGATTGTTTAACCTATTCAAATGTCATATTGTTATGTTTTGTGATACATGGATAATTGGTGACAAGAATTAATCATTCCTAAGCCGAGATTTCATCTAGGGACTGTTTAAGTAATATAATCAACAGCATTAACTAACTAATTAGTCGGAGATTATTACGGCTAATCCAATGAGTCATCAACTTAACACAAAGTACCTAAACGAGTATAGGTACCTACATTATAGTACATTGTATGATATTAGACTAAATAATTAATTAAACATCTAATGTTAGTTCGATGACTTTTCATTACAATGTCGGTGACATTGAACGTTCAAACAGATCTAATCAGCAAGTTAAAACACAAATAATTAATTATAAATAAACTAATGCAGATTAGCATTTTTAGCCACCGTTCGTGTGATTTTATCTTTTCATAAACTTCAGGTGAGTTTCGTACCACCCCTGTTCTTTTAATGTTGTATAAACATCGGGGTATAACTGCTAAACTTTTCTTGATCATATGATATGTGTCACTGTTATCTGCGTGATTTCATGTGATTAACTGAATTTGTGGATTTCATGGGATTGTTGCCGTTAGTATCTCTATCATGATATCAAAGTCCTCATTCTTGAACTGTATCTAGTGAACCCATGTGTGGCCGAGCAGAAAACATTGATAGTACTATCGGTTGACACCCCATTCACTGGGAGGATTGCATCTCCCCTGGTGTGAATGTTTGTTATCTGTTTCCTGAACTTCTTAATGGTGTGATAGACATTAAGATAATGAGGCAATAAGATATTTACCGACGGGTAATATCGAGAACTGAACATATCGTCTGAAAGGAACTAGATACGGGTCCCATGGTTATCCGGAACTGTGAACATGTATTTGAACTTAACTGTCATATCATATGATTTAACTAAACTGTATGAACTCACCAGCTTTGTGCTGATGTTTTCGAAACTAAAACTTTTGCAGGCAATCAAGGACAACGGTGAGGATGCACTCACAGCACTAGCAACAACTGTAATTAAATAAATTGTAATATGTATAAACTGTAATAATATTTGTAACCACGAACCTTGTAATGTAAGTTTTACTTTTCGTAATCTGTGTGCTATGATGATACCGGATCAAGTAAGTCACCCCTCATGCTCTGAGACATCACCACTATGCTTCCGCTACCCTTTAGATGACATCATTCTCAGGTGACGAGAGGTGGGGGTGTGACAGCATGCGTCCGGAACATGACATACATCTAAACGTCATACTTGCATGGACTCAAATACTCAACTATGAGGAAAAATACAAGTCCAAAGACTCAATTTCACGACTATTCTGTACAACCCTTATGTTGGTATGTTTTATCTTATATTTTATATGGTTTGTAATCTAAAACACCATATGGTGTTTTTACTAATACATATTTTTCCCCTTCTTTACATATATATTTACCAGAATAGGGATACGTATATAAAGAGTGTTGAGCAAATGAACATTGAATTCAACAGAAATATGGAAGCTGTTCTTGGTGAAGTAAACCATCCCAACATAACTGCTTTCGACCTTGTTTTTGTACCAATCATTAACCAGCAACATTACTATGTGATGTGTTTCAATCTCAAAACTCCAAAGGTTGAAATTATTGACAATAGTGGAGCCATGCCGCAAATGTCTGTTACCAAAAAGTATTCAGACTTGCCGGAAAAAATGGTAATTTTATTTACTGTTTAAAAAACCAAAAAATAACCTCTAATTTTGTTCATCTAATTTTGTTTTTTTTTATATGTAGAAAAAGACATTTGCAAACTACTTGATTCAAAATCAACACCCAAATGGACGTCATATATCAGCAGCAAAAATACATCGTCTCGCAATGCCTTGGAGAACTGAATTTAATAAGGTTGATTGTGGTGTTTTCCTAATGAGGCACATGGAGACGTATAAAGGGTGTTTGTTAAATTGGGAATGTGGTTTGTGTGTAGAAAATGAGGACAACAACTTGCAAAAAATTCAACTAAATGACTTGAGGAAAAAGTATGTGACCAAGATCCTTTTGCATGATCTTAATGAGCATTTTCATTGGGTGACTAAGGATTTGATGAGATACCTTAAATTACCAGTTGAAGTAAGAAGAGAGGCGGATAGAAACGCCCATGAAAACATTGCATGTCGTTTGCTTGAACATGCGGACTAGTAAAAAATTTATTGTTTGATGTTTAAAGACCATACTATTCGTTTGCTTGAACATACTGTTTCTTGTTTACAAATTCATTCATGTGCTTACTGTTACACATATCAAAAAACATCATATGCAAAAAAACACCATATCAATAACTTTGTTATTTTTTTAAAAAAACATCACGTAGTTACATAATAAAAAACTTATTAAAACTTAAAAACACCAAATGTTATTGTGGCTTATATCAAAAACACCAACTTATGTGTTATATAAAAACACCGTACTTAAATTTTTTTATTATATTTTTTTTAAAAACATATTGTTTTTACATAATAAAAAACTTATTAAAACTTAAAAACACCAAATGTTATTGTGGCTTATATCAAAAAACACCAAACTATGTGTTGTATAAAAAACACCATACTTAAATTTTTTTATTATATTTTTTTAAAAAACATCATGTAGTTACATAATTAAAAACTTATTAAAACTTAAAAACACCAAATGTTATTGTGGCTTATATCAAAACCACCAAACTATGTGTTATATAAAAAAACACCATACTTAAATTTTTTATTATATTTTTTAAACCTGATACAGTACTTCGTAAATCGCACCTATGTGTTCTATTATTTTAATCTCATATCAAAAAAATTTGTTATTCAATTATTAAAACACCATACTTAAATTCATTTATTAAAAACACCACACTTAAAAAAAATAAAAACATAAAACAAAAAACCATTACTTAATTCATTGTGTTCAGAACACGATACATAATTCATAAAACACTAAAAAAACATACAAAATAAAGAACAAACAACATAACAACTTAGGATCCTACTTCAAAGACTTGAGAAATTTCATTTTAAGATCCATTGAAACCTCAATGCCTCTGATGATTCCCGTTATAATTTTGATCATCTCCTTGTTGTTCCCCTGACACTCAACGTTGAACTTCTTTGCGATGTCTTTAAGCGCATCATCCGGAAGTCCATTTACCAACTTTTCTATCTCTTTAATCCCACCTTCAACACTCTTGATCGTGCTACCCAGCTTATCAACGAAAACAATATCTTTTTTATACTGTTTCATAATGATATCAAACATGTCGTTTCCACCGCCTGATGCTGATGATGATGACGAACCTTGAAACGCCATTTAGGAAATACTAATTGCCTATGATATGATGGTCTGATACTCAACTCTTTATATACTACAGCCTACATTTATTGAATGTTCAGTGTGATAGTTGGTATACATTAAACGCCATAATTACTGCCTCTGTAAAACGCCATAATTACTGCATCTGTAAACGCGTATGCCGCCATAATTAAACGCCGTATTATACTTATAAGATTAAACGTTTTTATACATCGTCTATTCGTATTCCTTTTTTGACAGTCCACTTCCTATTCCATATTATTATATATCCATGCATCCTACCCCTGCAAAAACACACACATACCACCTTCGAAAATAATCACAAATGGCAGAACACTCCAATGCCGATCAAAAAACTCTTGATGATATCAAATACAAATCAACAAAAATCAGCTCGTCAATATCAGAAGCCATCAACAACATCTACTATTTATCTGTCAGCAATGAACTCCACAACACCAAGATCATCAGCAAGCTACTGGAAATGCCGCAGACAGAATCGAGGGACAAGGCACTGCAATACTACTATGCACAACAGGGAATGGACGAAGCGCTTAGTTTTTCGATCAAGCATGTTGTTGACAGGAACGTCAACAACATCAAAACCCTTGCTGAATACTAGTTTCTACATCCCCATCCCCTTCCTCTGTTTTATTTTATTTTGTTTCTTATGGTTATCTTCTATCTTTCTTTTTTTTTATAAAAATGTAATCTGAACATATATTAATGTAAGTATTTTCCTTTTATAACTTACTCTTCTTATATGTTGTTAATATTAATAACATGTAAAAACAAAAACACTCTAATATGTGACCATAATAAACAAAAAAACACCATGATAAAAAAATGTATTATTACTGATCATTTAATGTAAAAACACCATAATATTTAAAAAACACCATACCACCAAGTCTTATTTGACATTGTTGTTCACTTTACATGTCGATGCATAATGACCGTATCCTTTGCAGTTTTGACACTGCCTTGATTTCTTACTTGCTTTTACAATAGCCTGCTCTTGCTTTGATTTCATTCGTTTGTGAGAACCTGATCCTTTCGTTTTGTATACAACTGGAACTCTCACTGAATGTTTGTTGTTTTGGTTGTGACCAAGCATTTCAGATATCCTGTCGCGTTTGCTGGCAGGTGGTGCAACAACTTGTAATTCATCAGCTTTTTTCATGTATCCTTGCACATAGTCTTTGTAGATAGAAAGCTCACTCATGTTGTTAGATAGGCGATTCAATGTATATTCTGTAGCAAAAAATATGTCACGCATCATCGACTGAACATTATCATCATCAACTACACTATTTGAATTTTTAATATGTTCTCTTTTCGGTACTGCTTCTCTAGTCCATCTTCTCATTATATATTTTTTTGGGAACTCTCTCACATCAGACAACTTTAAAACATAAAAAATGTGCCTACACAAATACCCAAATTGTTCATATCGTCTACAACTGCAATATATCGTCATATCATCCTTCCTAAACATAACCTGTTAACAAAAACACCATAAAACAAAATATATATGTGTTTAGACATCATAATCATTAAAAAATAAAAAATAAAATTTGTTGAAAACCCCCATCCTATTATACACAACACGTAAAAAACACCTGTAACAACACCATACATTATGCAAAAAACACCATATGTTTTAAAAAAACACCATAACTATACCATTACCTCAAAAAACGTAGAACATGGCTGATCGAAATCTTTTACAGAAAACTTCACAAAATCCTCAACCTCCTCAATCTTTGCATTAATGCATTGCCCAATTGCAACAATCTCACTCTGAACATCAAGAAAAATGATCTTTGTATATATCATCATAGCTTGTTCCTCCAAAACATAATCCGTTTTTATATTAGGATTTGTGTAACGAGTATCATGATCATTCTTCATGTTAGTATGACGTTGAGCTTCGATAGCAGTTTCATAGTTTGTCAAAAATTCAACCAACGTAGCCTTCGGATTGAATACTTGTCCAAAAAAATGATTTTCGCTTTCGGACCTGGACGTAGTGCGCATTAAACCAGACATATCTTCATATCTATAATATGCTGGTATCCATGAATCTCTCAGTTCAAAAATATCATCCAACCAATTGTTTTCTTCTAATCCAAAATCTTCAACTAACTCTTTCCAAGAATCCTCAAACTCTTCTGGTGTTATATCATCAGTCCACACTATGTCACATATTCTTTGTTTGAAATCCGTGCTATTACATAAATATGCCCCAACCTGTAACAACAAAACCATATATATAATAAACACCACAAGTTCTTATGAATACTATGTAACATATATTACAAAAAAAAGAAATAACCTTCAATGACAATTTATGCATAACATGTCACATGCATAATCTATGTCGACTGTTTTTAAACGTTTCGGCTATTGCCTTTTTCATGGCTGGATCCTGATCAGTAACAACAACTTTTGGTTCGTACCCAAAAGCTTTAAGAAAACACCTCAATAACCAATTATATGTATCAGCCGTCTCAGAATCCAATAATGCGGCACCAAACGATACATTGTTATAATGGTTATCAATTCCAGTGAATGGCACAAACACCATTGAATACCTACAAAACAAAAAAATATTTTTTCAATAAATATTAAAACACCATAACAAAAAAATAACATAAAATATGAACACCATATATTTAAAAAACAAAAAAATATCTGAATCACACACAACTAAAAAAAACATAATTGTTTCTGATGAACCCACTCTAAACACCATATCTATATAGACTCCACACCCTTAAAAACCTGCATATATCAAGGCTAAAACACTGTAAAACTCCCTAACTATAAAAAACACCATACATATAAAAAACACCATACATATCAAAACAGTATTGTTAGCACACCTGTTTGATCGATACGTGGCATCAAACGACATAACATCTCCAAAGGTGAAATAATTCCTCTTGGCATCCTCATCAGCCCAAAACAAACCCTTTAGTCGGTCTTCATCATCTGTGAAATATTCACAGGAAAAATTCGGCAAATGTTCCTTTTTTTTCATCAAAAAGCTAACAGCCATTTCAGCATCATATTCACCAATAAACAGATTTAGTTCTCTCTTAAAATTCTTGCAGTCTTCCTTAGTTACACCAACCTGCTCAAACCCACCAAACATAGTTCTCATCACATTAAAAGCCTTAACAGGTCCAAGATTTATTTTTGACATACTGTGAATCATATGTTTCTGTAGATGTGTCAACTGTCTTGATGATGTTAGAAAATGCATATCCTGCTGCTCAACAAAAAAATGATTGTGATCTTCTACAAATTTGTATATTTTCCATTCATTATTAGTGAACTCCAACCGAATGTGTGCATTACATCCTGTTCGTTTTGACGAGTTTGATCTTGTGACCTTTTGTTTATAATATTCATCCATTGTATCAATCTTTTTCATTTTGTTAATTCCCTCTTTCGAACAAACATAGTATTTCAGCTTCTTAACACCTCTTGGATCACTGTATTCGGTACCCTTCCGTACACCAAAACCACCAACCGAAGCATATTTCTTATAAAAATTATATGCATCATCAAGTGTTTTAAAAATCATGCCAAACTTAGGCTTACTCGCATCTTCAACATCAGGAATATAAACCTTCTTTCCTGATTTTGGTGATACTCTTTCTATTCCAATATAATTAAAGTTTTCCATACCTTGTTCCGGAAAAAAATAAACAAACAATCATTACCATATATTATATAAAACACCATATAATATTAAACACCAAACAATCATTATCACAAATAATTATCACACATACTATCAAACAACAAAAATCAATTAAACTCCTTACAAAATAAATTAAAACAACATATTATAACGTAAATTAAACAGATTATTATACATCGTATGTATCATTAAAACATCACAGTAAAAAAAACACCAAACAACATTTTCTAAATATAAAACGCCATTACCCCTGAATCGTACACAAATTCGAAAAAAAAATATCAAAAAACAATGAATAAATTCGAATCAAAACTCAATACATATTCGCAAAAAATAATAATAATTACCTTCTGCATCATTTCTATTCGAATTATTCAAATTCTCATGTTTCTAATATAAAAACACCATAACTCACATACATAACACTATATAACGCCAAACTAAAAATATATAAAATATCTTCATTACACATCGTTTAATACATGTATCATTAACATCACAGTTAAAAAACACCAAAACAACATCACAAAAAACCAACATTTTCTAAATAAAAAACGCCATTACCCCTGAATCGTAGACAACTTCGCAAAATAACATATCAAAAAACAATGAATAAATTCGAATCAATACTCACTACATATTCGCAAAAAAAACAAATTTACCTTCTGCATCATTTCTATCCGAATTATCAAAATTCTCATTGAAATTCGCTTGATCCATCGATCTTCTGTGTTTTTCGTAATGATTTTCTGAACAAAATTAATAAAACTGCAAAAAAACATAAACATCCACCGATTTTGTGTTCATAATCTTCTTAATTACGATTAGGTTTTGAATTGAAATTAAAAATGGAATGATTGTTAATTCCGGAACTGATGCGAATATGGTTACGATTTGTGTTTTATGGTTACGATTATGTTTTTCGAAATTACCCGCTAATAGTCTAAATTACGTAAATGTCCTTTTTTTAAAATTTTAATCGCTGCCACGTGTCATTCTATTAAACCTTCCTACACTTTTTATGGTTTTGGTCCTTTGTATTCTAACCCTATAATATATATAATTTTCTAAAAATTATTTTTTTATCATTTACTGTATCCGAGTACTCGCAACTCCTCAGTCGATAGACCTCCTAGCGACTTCTCCAACCATGTTCACAAATTTAAAAAACAATTATAAACTACCTCAGCCCAAAATCAAACAAACATACACACGTAATTAGTAAATTCTCAAAATTTTTTTAGTTTGAGGGGAGGGGATAAATAAAGAAAACTTTTACCTCTATCTTAATATGAGAGATAGAGGCTGCTTTGGAAGATACCTCCAACTCATGGTTTCACCTATTTTAGTTATTAAATATATGTATATAGATATGTTTTCGAAAGCACATTACGAACACTTTAACATACTTAATCGAGCAGATAATCACATAGTCGTATAACACATACATATAAATGCATAGAGTTAATAGTAGCACATAAAAGTCAAACAACATAATACCAAAACACCAAAAGATAGTATAAAGTCATATATAATATGCATCACACACCACACAAGCAAGTAGATATCATATATACTAAACAAACATATCAACAAGTGTTATATTTACAAAAGGGGCCCTTAGAAATAAGACTATACCTAAAATGGGTTGAAATGTGTAATACTTTAACACAATGCGGGTAAAGACGAGTAACTTAAAAACTATATGAATATAATGTATTTAAGCAAGTAAGAATAATTCATAATATATTTGATGATAAAATATTTAAAAATTATTCAAATAAACTATTTGAATCATTACAACTCATTTAACTTAAATTAAATTAATATTTTTTTTAAAAGTGACTCATTTAGACTCACACTAGCTAATTTTTTTCTCAAAACTCGTCCTGACCCGCATTGATATTAACTCGCACCCGTTCTGACCAATTACCAACACAACCCGTTTGTCATACATACTAGTGCATGAGCGAGTGGTTAGACATGAGATATACATCGTGCATTGAGTTAGCCCACACCAGATTCCTTGCAGAGCCGGCCCTGAGAATCAAAAAATACTTTGGGGCCTGGGGCGAGAAAAAAAAATGGGCCCTTTTAGATACGACCACGACCCTAAGAATTAAGGTAATCAAGACAAACTAGAAAAAAAAGACCCTCTAGCGAATACAAATACTAAATTAGAGGTGTTCAAGAAAACCGAATAACGAACAATATTCGTAACTGAAAAAACCGAACCATGTTGGTAACTGATAAACCGAACCAAATTTTGAATTCGGTTTTCGTTTTGGTTTCTCACTCTGAATTCCAAATTCGGTTTTCGCTTCTGTTTCTAACCGTATCCAAATTTTATTTTTTTTTGTTCAGTTATCGTTCCAATTTTTTTTTTAATTCGGTTTGTTTGGTTAACCAATTATAACGAATTCAGATTTAAATTTGTTATTTTATTAATAATATATGAGATTGAATTCGGTTTATTCAGTTCGGTTTTTTCGGTTTTTAACCGATTTATTTGGTTTTTAATCGGTTTATTCAGATCGGTTTATTTTTATTTTAGCCGGTTTATTTGATTTTTAATCGGTTTGTTCGGTTTTAACCGAAACTTAACCGACTCTCAAATTTGGTTCAGTTTTTTGATACGGAAAAAAAATTGAAAACCAATTAAACTGAACCGAATAAACCATTAACCGATTCTCTATATATACATATATATCAAAATTTTGTCTTCTAAAAAAATTGGGCCCGGAACAGAGGTCGAGTTTGCCCCTTCTTCGACCGCTCATGCACCCTTTTAAACATTGATATAATATATTTATTATATAAATTTTATGTATATATAATATATATATTTTTTTTAAAAATTTCGGGCCCCCTAAATTGTCGGGCCCGGCGCGGTCGCCCACCCCGCCCCTCCCCATGGCCGGCCTTGATTCCTTGGTTACCAATCATTTAAAATCCAATACTTGGTAGAAAAAAATTGTACGAATTGTTTTTAACCCAAAACCTTTTTGCGTCCAAAAGATCAAATAATTGAACACCAGTTTACCAAATATAATTACAAAAAATATTAAACTTACATAAAATTTAAAATTTTCCTATTTAGATATTTAATAGTGTTGTTAGACTTAATTTGACAAACAATTGACCATTCTTATGCTTATGGTATGTTTAATGTTATAAATTGAGGGGTATGTGATTTTACATAAGTATAAATTGCGATACTCAACCTTTGATTTGAGTGTAGACCCTTTAAATATTTATGATGTTTGATAGACTGTTAAAAATTTATCATTTCAAATCCTTAAAATCAAAAAAAAAAATATATATAAAAATCATTTTATGTCAAATCACTAAAAGAGTATGGTGTTTGATAATAATATAATATTGTTTCTACTTCCTTTTAATGGGTTAAATATATGGGTATATTTCAAAACCTTGTATCGGATAATTGATGTGAGTTCAATGAAAGATCTCTTTAGTGTAATTGTATCATTTATTCATTTCTAGCAGCTTGCTAGATGGGATCTGCTCTTATAATAAAATATGGTTGTCAATCAAAAAAACTAAAATAGTCTGGTAAATAATTAGGAAGCTTTTAAAATCCATTTAATTTGCAAAATTTCTTTGATATAGTGGCGTAATGGTGCTCTTGTATCATAAGTTTTATCTGCATAAATTATAAAAAACATCCCTATTTTTTAATCCACAAACTCAATACAAAATATTTAAAAACCTAAATGGTTCAGACCTCCATTCAGACATTTTGCTCCATTCAGATGTGTGGTTCCCATTCAGACTTGTGAGATCTGAATGGTTCAGACCTCCATTCAGATGTGTTTATTTTCGCGAAACAAACGGTCTGAATCTGAACCATTCAGATTCAGATTCATTCAGACCTATTAAGATGCAACCAAACAGTCCCTAAGTCAAAAGATATCATGTCACAAAATAGAATAAAATACTTTTAAATAATTAGTAATTGTTTGTGTAAACTGTAAAGTAATATCATTTAAAAGAATACTTCTAAAGAAGCAGATGATGAAGAAAGAAACCATAACCCTAGAATTTCACAAATGTGATTAATTTTTTTTGAACGACAGAGGGTCTCGTCATGCTACCTTCAGTTCTCCTGAAGTTTGGTAACTAGGATCGATTTCTCGATCGTCGACTGTGAGACCGTACCCCCTGATACGCGGAAATCCCGTGGAATAGGTAATTAAACTCTCGCTCTCATTGATTAAGCTTTTAGCAATGCAAGTTCATGAATCTAATAAAATCTACTTCAACCGTCTTTAATTCAGTATCGTATCAAAAAAAAAAAAAGTATTGTCATGCATGCTTTGCATTTATGGAGGAAGACAGTCATGTAAGGGGTACACATATATAAAAAAGTACTGGGGCAAAAAATACATATGAAATGGTAGAGGGACTAACTTTAAAATTTATTCAATAATAACACACATCAAAAAAAGAAAAGGAAGTGTAGAAAAAAGTTAATGGTGGGTGTCCAAGAATATATATTTTGGAAAATAAGCCACTTTATGACCCATTTACTAGAAAGGCAAATGCTTTTCTTAGAAGAAAAAAGAAAGTATAAGCTAAAAGAAACTTAAGTCTAACCCCTTATATTTTTATCGGTAGAGTTGAGTATGGACATGATATCTTTATTTAAAAACAATTAACTAACTTAATTAGTAAAGGTTTTATCTCTTAAAATAAAAACTTAAAGCTAAGCCATTGTCTATCACCAATAAAAAGCTTCAGGTCCAAGACACAACGTGTCATTACAATACAATCGTTAAACAAGGAACAATGTTGACTTAGAGGTTAAGGAGGTTAACTCCTTAACCTCTATAAACACCCACTCGGTGAAACAAGTAATTATTATGTTCTCTCATACATTAACACGTACCATATTGCTCTCTTTTTGTACACAAGGCCTCACTCTTATGAAAATGATATTAGTGCTATTTTTTGTGTCATGACGGACGCAATTAGACCTTTCAATTAAACAAGACAAGTATTTCTTCTTGTAACACAACTTTTAACATTATTTCTAATGACTACATAATTGACCTTAGTGTTATGTAGAATTGTAGATGTATAATAGTAATTAAAAGAATAATACATTTGCTCTTAATCATTTGATGTTTTTCACGTGACTTGATAACTGATTAACTCTTAAATTGTAATTTTAAAAGTTATCTATTAATAGTAACATTTGCTACATACCAATATAAAATTAAAGAAATAGGTGACACAAATTGTTTGCCACACATTATAAATTAAAATTTATAAGTTTTCTTAAACTTTTAAAACACAAAATATAATATACTTAAACCTTAATCAATGCTTTCGTTATCACGACACAAATACCTAACTACTCGCCGATTGTCTCGCCATTTCCTCACCCAAACCGTCATTCCCTCTCACTCTCTCACGTCCTCCCTTGTCATCGTCTCTTTTCTTGAACTATCTTATTTTATTTTATTTTATTTTATTTTATTATTTTTTTTTATCAATGTATGAGTTTAAAAGAAAAGCAACATATGAATTTTGTTTGAAGGTAAAGTGGGAATATTGGAAAAGCAAATCCAATGAACGGCGTGTATCATCAAAACTTAAAATAAGCTAAAGTACACAAACTGCACTAAATTTCTGCCGGTTTTTAATTGCAACTATTTGCTTATTTGGGGGAAAGTTTAGTGGGAGAAATCAAAACCATTGTTTTGGTATTATGTATAAAAAGGGATTTATTCTGTTTAATGATTACTTCCTAATTTGAAAGTTTGTTTATTTTAAAAGCTATATGTAATCCAATATACGTGTTTAAAATAACATTTTTTTTTCGAAGCAGTTAAATTACATCATATCTGTAAGTGGAATCATTGATCACAAAGGACCCAAATCATACTAACACCTAACTCTATCGATGTTTGCCAACTAGAGCCAATTAGAGGTATAGGTTAACCGGTAAGGGATTAACCGACCAATGCTACTCAATTTGTTTTTGACTATAAGCAGTTTTCAAATGCTAAAATCCTAACTTATCAATAACAAGATCGGTTAAACAGTCAATAACCATTTTCTCATTATAACTAGATTGGTTAACCCGTAACATTACTTCCCAACAGTTCATGCACTTGAAATTAATAACTGATCACTAACCGCCAGTTAGATACAGATCTATAATTGGTTCGGTTAAAAAATCGATTTTTTGCCTACTCTAGACCTATCCATAGGTAATTTTATGACAATATACAAAATATATCGGTTATTACTTGTATGTTCAGCTATTAGATCATTGTCTCTTTTAGAGTTGTAGCACACAATCATTTGAAGATAGCAAGAAAAATAATATATTCTAATCATGTCAATGCGCGTTTGTGTTGAATTACATATTCAACATAAAAATGAAAGAAAAATCTACTCTAGTCTACTTCAATAAAAATACAAAAAAAAAATAGTTAAAAATAATATGTAATTTTATGGTTTCTTTCCAACTTTGTTTTCACGTCTCTCTCATGTTAAACAAGAAGACGTCATTATCTAGTGTCCATGGGCGGATGTAGTTTATTGGTATCGATGTCACCGGACATCATTGATTTTTTTGTGTATATGGATATTTACAAACGGTGTTTTTAAGTGACAGCATCGGTTTTTGGACTAGTGACAGCACCGATTGCAACGGCTAGTGTTGAAAGAGTTTTTTTTTAAATGAAGCATGTGAAAAAGGAACTATGTAAGAAGATAGGAGATGAGTATATGTATGATTCTTGTATTTGTTATACTGAAAAATGGTTATTCCAACAAGTTTTGGGTCGAATATGTAATGCAACATTTTAAAAAAATGAAAACTCATAAGAAAAAACTCTAAATATATTTTTTTAGTTTGTAAAATCTATCGAATTTATATTATGTGTTTTTTAATTTCTATTCGCGATTTTTATTTGATCGTTTTTTAATATGTGATGTGCGTTACCCGACCCGAACGGTAAAACCAACCCGAAAAATTTAAGTCTGGTACTATAAAACTAGAACATACAAATATAATGACATCATTGAATAAAAATCTTGGATCCGCCACTACTAGTGTCTTCCTATTTTCTCATTAATTTATCTTATTAAATACTAGTAATATTAAAATAATACATTTTTAGACATTTAAACAAAGTTAATTTTAAAAAACAAACAATAAAATTTAATCCCGCATTTCATGACAAGGAACACTGGTTTTTTTTTTTATTAAAATTTAAAGTAAACGCAGATAGTGCAGTAAATTAGGGCTGTCCAAAATGTTCGTCGCTCGATGCTCGCTCAAAACTCGCTCGGAAAAAACTCGTTCGAATTTCGCTCGGTTTAAAACGAGCCGAGCACGAGCCAATATAAGCTCGCTCGCCGCTCGCTCGGATAGTCGCTCATTTGGCTCACTCGGTTATGTATAACTAAATTTTACACGCGCGCGCACCCACACACACACACACATATATATAGAGGAATACTAAACAAATTTATTAACACTAAAATGTTACAAATTTTAACAATGAATGATGATGTTAGTATTTTCGAACTAATAAATAATGATATTAATAATTTATTCAAATATTTTGAACGTTTTTATGTTTTCGTTATTCGTATTAACACAATTTGTAATTTATGAAATTTATTTTTGTTTTGGATTTTTATATGAATGAACTTATTATTTTTTAATTGAGCTTGAAATTGATATATATTTTAAATTTGCATTAAATTTTATTTTGACACCGAGCCAAACCGAACCAAGCCGAGCCGCTCAGTTTTAAAACGAGCCGAGCAACGAGCACAACATTTGGCTCGATTTTACAAATCTGAACCAAGCCGAGCCGCTCGGTTTGTAAACGAGCCGAGCACGAGCATACGGTTTAACACTACTAACAGCAAACTTAAAATGAAAATATATATTAAAAACAAAATCACAAACAAAAGGAAAACTAAAAAAGTAATTGAGGAAATAAAAAAATTACAATTGTTACGTAGCAATTAAAAAGAAAAGAGTATTACAAAAACACCTAAATTTGTAGTTGCCTTGTATCAAAACCATGACCTACACACAGCGGACACGTACTTAATTCAATCAGTCTCTCCAACCTTCAAGTTGTTAACAAACCAAAAACTACTTGAATTTATCAAAACGTAAAATACACAACTATGAAAAAAAAATAAAATATGCACCTCAATGAAATGAATATGCATCTCAATTAAAAAAAAATGGTGAACGCCACCATTAGGCGTCCCTCACCGACTAGTCCCACGGCCAATATGAGGGAGGTAAAAATGAATATGCACCTCCATTAGAGCATAACTCTTAGCTATAGTAGTTCGGTTCGTATCCGGTATGGTTTATTTATGGTTGGTTTGAATTATTATAAGTTATTTTTGTTGTTTATACTTGCGCTATAACTTTGGTTATCATGTGATTGGTGAGTAAATCCCATAAGCTAATCATTGGTGTTCTCATGTGTGACAAGTTGGCAATGAACTTAAACGTTTATACACAATTTAGAAGACCCGTTTCCAAACGTTAAATTTATCACATGAAACAAACTATTTTTTTTCTTACTTCTTTTTCAAACAACAAATACATATATATATTTAATCTATTGTAACACTTGTTTATGACAAGATTTAAACCCTATATTTTTATAATAAAAGCAGACATATTAATCATCATAATTAAGATCTCCTTGAATATATTTTTCCATATAATAATGTGTCTTTTATAAATAAAAGAGTTAATTTTTTTAACAGCCTAGTACGACGATACACAAGACGGGATCTTAACCGTCCTCTTGGGTGTGACGCTCTGTGGTGTACGCTTAAGTCCACCTCAAAAGAAACCTGATAACTGGGCAAACCCTTGGCATTGGCTTAACAAATATGTCTAGGCCTGAATTCAAACCTAAGACCTATCGTACAGACGTCAAGAAGGTAACCAACCATTAGGCTTAAAACCCTTGGTTAAAATCCCGTCTTAAAAGTCGTCATAACAATCTGTAATGTTAAACATTACTTTACAAACGGGGAATTTAACCTCAAAAGGGGTGTAAACGAACCAAGATAACTCGTGAAATACACGAGATAGGATCGGTACAAAGCTCGAACGAGGCGAGCTTTAACAAGCCTGAGCCCGAGTTCGAGCAAGAGCAAGTGTGGCTCGTTTATTTATCGAGCCCGAGCTCGAGCTTTACATATCAAGTTCGAGCCGGCTCGCGATCCTTAACGAGCTTTTTGTTTATATAATTTTTATTTATTATATTAAGTGTTTATTTATAAAATTAATTATTTTTATATATAAAATTGTGATAAATATATTTATATCAAATATTTTATGTTAAATTTAGAAAATATATTTAGAAATATAATTAAATTAATAACTAAAGTAAATACATTAAACAAATAAAATCTAAATGAGCCGAGCCGAGCCGAGTCGAGCTCGAGCTCGAGCCTAAAAATTTTTTAACGAGCCGAGCTCGAGCCAAATAAATAAAGCTTTTAACAAGCCGTGCTCGATCTCAAGCCCTAATTTATCCAAACGAGCTGAGCTCGAGCCTTAACAAGATCGGGATCGCCTCGGCTCGTTTACACCCAACCCAAAACCGACCTTGGGTTACAAGCCTTTTGTCATAAAAAGGTTATTAAAGCTTCTGCCAAAGTTAAAGGAAGGGATCCAATCATTCTCTACGCCCTTCCCCAGGAGTGTACTCCAAAGCAAGCTTCAATATTTAAACTCACTTTCCTAGGAAACTTACCGTGGGCCTCAGTGCGCACAATACCCCCACCCCCCTTTAAAACCCTCACTCCCCCTTCCGTTCGCCCAAAACCTCACACCACCAGTCCTCCGCCACCCACCACCACCATGCTACTCTCCGTCACCCTCGCCCTCTTCCTCCCCTGCGCCGGCATGACCGTCGTATTCATCGTTTACATTTGCCTCATATGTTACGCCGGCCGCTACCATTATCAACCCGATGTTCCGGTGAAATCCACCACTAAAACTGGCCTATCGTCCGCTGAGCTCGAGAAACTGCCGGTCATCACCGGAAAAGATCTGATGTTGGATATGGAATGTGCCGTGTGCTTGGACGATGTCGAACCCGAACAACTTGCTCGGATGTTCCCCGGTTGCAACCACGGGTTTCATTTACAATGCGCGGATACTTGGCTGTCGAAGAACCCGGTTTGCCCCGTTTGCCGGAATATGCTCGACGCCAGTTTCTTTGTTCCTCCTGAATCGAACCCATGTTGAAACAAATTGAGCCTCGTGATCTGTTTCTGCAAAGTTTTGAGACTCCATTTCTGTAATTTAAGTTCTCGATCTTCAGAACGTAGAAGTAGTGATTATGATTTGTTAATTGATTGATTATTCTTATTATTGTATTAAAAAAATGAATTTATGCGTCGTTAATTTTGATTTTATACAACTGAATGCAAAAAACAGAGTACCAGGATGAAAGGTGGCGGTGGACCGGTGGTGGCGGTGGTGGGATTACGTGAGTTTAACGCGCCGCTAGGATGAGTTAGTCTGTTAATTAATTAGCGTAATTACGTTTGTAAATAGTTGGGATGTAGCTGTCACTTGGTAAGGAGTGAATGGGAGATGCATTAACATACAAAAAAATATCCAAGTTTTTGACAATTTAAGTAACGTTATTATTTGCTTTTATTTCGTGAATATAAACGGTTCAATTTAGATCATAATTAATGCATTCTTTTGCTTATTTGAATTCTCTGGGAATAGTTATAAACCTCTAAGTTCATTTATTCGTGTAACTATTAATAACTATTAGAGTAAATTCTTTTAAAATAATATAAGATTATGAGTGTCACATGTTCTAGTTTTTCTTTGATCGATCGTTCGCGGGCAACATTTGTCTTTGAGAACTACATTAATTGCTAAGTACTCCCGTTTATCTGGTGGGTATAATCTCACGACAGTTAGTCGGTCAGGGTAACCAAACATTAGTAGCATGGCTGATGGCCTGATAACTGGTAGTTTACACGTTAAGATCCTCTGCTGTTAAAAAGAAAAAAGAAAGAGATTTTTAAGTCTATGTTTGATGGATGATTACATATATGCTTTTGATTGAGAGATCAGGTTTATGTTAAATCTAAAAAATAAGCTACTTTAAAGTAGCGTTAGATGTAAACTTCAAGCTTTTGAGAGTAATGTGACATGATGGCCTAGGCCTAACTTAACAAGCCTAAATTTCATTCTAAACTATTATTTTCAAGGCAATATCATACATGAGAGATAAAGAATTGATTTTTAAGAGTGGTTAAGGTTATGGAAGAAGCTTTAATAGGGCCGGGGGTGACAGCTTCCCTCTTTTTGTGTTCGTAATGTTAATTTTTTGGTGGAAATGTTACTTTTTGTTAAATATATTGGTTTCGACCGCGATGTATTACGGGTCCCGTAAATTTCCAACCCTTCAAAACGTTTAAGTTCTGTCACTGGTTAAGGTGAAACTCTTTTCTATCCTAAACGTTTTAACCCTAAAGTAATTAGAACACGACACATATTTTGTAATGAAATATGTTATTAATCATTCTTACTTGTATGAATATATTATATTCACATAATTTTTAAGTTACCCATCTTGACCCGCATTGTGTTAGAGTGTTACCTATCTTAACTTATTATATGTTATAATGTTACCAATTTCAACCTAAAATACAATAATTCTTATCCAAATCTACCCATTTATCTTAACATGGGTTAAGATTATCAGATCTAACTAGAGGCAATGCGGCAGAGCTCCAGAAGCAACCCGTTTTCCACCCCAAGATTAGGAAATATTGTATAGATCAAATGGTTGGGAGTCTTGTTGAACAAGTAAAGTATATAATTTGTTTCAACGGTCACAAAAATGTTGGTTAATAATAATAATAATATCCCAATGTTTATGATCCTTCAAATTGTACAACAACAACCTTACCCAGTAGTTCCCACTTTTCAGTAGGGTCTGGAGGGAAGGATAGAGAGCCTGCTCCGAAAGAGTCCCAGGCTCAAAGTTATTGTTTGAAGTTGATAATCCCAATGATTTTAACATTATTTTCACAAAATAATTGAAATAACGTTAAAATTAGTGCACTTTTACTTTTGCTCCTTAAAGGCCCACACATATGTACATTATATGCGTGTATCACAAATGGGACGTTATCCTTCCAATTGTAGTGAAACAAATTTTGGTTTGAAGAATTTGTGTGCATGTAAAAAAGTAGAGAAGAATACGAGATGGGAAAGAGAGCAGGGTATCACTGAGGCTAAAAGGTTT
The DNA here is from genome assembly GCA_009363875.1 of Mikania micrantha. Taxonomy (NCBI): domain Eukaryota; kingdom Viridiplantae; phylum Streptophyta; class Magnoliopsida; order Asterales; family Asteraceae; genus Mikania; species Mikania micrantha. The sequence goes on from CM018697.1 coordinate 15,132,886, forward strand.
GGAATTGTTGCCATATAGCTGTAAAGAATATGATGGTGATGATGTGGGTGGGCCGTCAAAACTCGACACAAAAAACAACAAAAGTGGTTATTAATTAAAAACAAAAAATAACTTCTAGTCAAGTAATGCTTTCTTAATTTTTTTTATTAAAAGTCTTGGGTTCGAGAATAAGATGAACAAGAGGTTTTTCTAATGTTTGTTTACTTATGAATTGATCAAATATAGATGTTGTGATTGATGTACTAGTATTTCTTCAAAAATGTGTCAACCAATCGACTGGTAGCGTTAATTTTTTTTTAATATTTTAAATGATTTTGTTGATGTATCCAGGGGCGGATGTAGGTATAATGTAGTGGGTTCTCCGTTTCGACTCGTTAGTAGGAAATTTTTTTTCAAAAGAGTTAAACAATAAGATGAACCCATTAAAATTTTAGGGGTGAATCTTGAGGTGAACCCATTAAGATTTTTAAGAGTGAATTCTTAATGTAATTTTCACGACAATTTATCAACTTGATTGTGACAAGTGATATTTGTTAGAGAAATCTCGATAATCAATGATTAGATTTCTATATGATCGTGTTAAATCACTTTCCGGTCATATAAACTTAACAAGCAAAATGATAGTTATTACTAGTTAAACTCTCGGATCAAGTTAATTTTGGTCATACAAACTTAACATATTTCGTTAAGTTTTCGGGGCGTTGCCCCGAACCTTACAATAGGCGTTACCCCCTTGATCTATGCATGTTGAATGGCCAGCAGGACCACCACCTTGGACCCAGGGGCGAAACTTAATAGAGGCAAGGGAGCGACCACCCCCTCTTTTCCCGCCCGCAGTGTTAATTTTTCGGTCAAACTGTTATTTTTAGTTAAAAATAAAATAGTTGTTTCATCCCCTTGCTTCAAAAAATTAACATGTATTTTTGGTTTCAAAAATTTTCGTCCCCCTCTCATTTTGCCCAAGCTCTGCCACTGCTTGGACCCCGCAAGGGATCATGACCCCTTGACTCCCGTTTGGTCTGGAGCTTAGAAATCTTAAACGAAAATGCACTCTGTACCTTCGAACTTTTTAATGACGACGTTTTTTTTTAATTTTAATCATTGACTTAATATATCGCATTGTTATTACATGAAGAATATTACAAGACCTAAAACGTTAACCCGACCCGAAAATTTTTATGTCCGGTTCTATTTAATTAAAACGTCAGAAAATGGTGAACCCACTGAAAAAAAGATCCGCCACTGGATGCATCTTGTAACTTGGTGGGAGCAATGAGGATGACGTTGATGTAATTAATAACATCAATCAATACCGAGTCTAGTCCACGTCATAAGTTATGGAATCGATCTTAGTTATCAACCGTCAGGATAACTGAATGTACCTTATGTTGTTTAATAAAGTAGAGTTATTTTTTTTGTTTTGAAATTCTAATAGGAATGATGATGGGCTCTTGAATCATAAGCCTCTGATTTTATTAAGGTTCTTTGACTGACTCTACACCCTCCATCTCCACTTACAAAACAAATTGATGGAATCCGCCGGGCAACAAATGACCAATGTCTATTAAAAAATATAAAATAAAAACTTTATTGCACTTTATGAATTATAAATAAATGAATCTGGCCTCATTTGGAGTCCGCATCTAATGTGTGTGTATATATATATATATTGACAGAGACAAAAGTACAATTACATTAATTTTAACATTATTTTATATAATTTTTGTCAAAATAACGTTAAAGTCATTGGATTGATCGGTTAATTAAGCATCATGTGTCGAAGTCTCATTGAATCAGTTTTTCCATTCCTACGGAGTAGAGGTAAAACTGTTTAGATCTTATCTTACTCAGACTGTACATTAGCTTTGTTAACGGTACAATATACTAAATCCAATAATGATGATGTAAAACGAAACATATTTTATTAAACAAAAATGTAAAATGATGATGTAAAATGAAACATATTTTATAAATGAAACATATTTTATTAAACAAAAATGTAAAATGTCGTCTAAGAAGTAAAATTTTATTTCTTTTGACTACCGAATTTTCATCGGTTACTCCAAAGCCATCTTTTTCAAACGGTAAAATATATGGAAGTAAGTTTGGTTATCATATGGAATAAAATTAATGTTTTGGTTTGGGTAAGGGGCTCTTGGTTCACAGATTCCACAACAATTAGAATTAAAATTTGAATTAATTCCTTTATAAATTGTGTATGGTTGGCATAAATAGAATTGTATTGGAAATTAGTTTCATCATCAATCTATCTGAATTTAACATTCCTTCATACTAAACCGAAGGAATTCTTAAGTTATTATTGGAATATTAAGTTTTCATTGATTCTTACTATCAATTAAGGTGTGCATGGTTCGGTTTTGACCTAAAACCATAACCATAACCGTGATGTCGGTTAAACCAATATGATAACAATAACCAGTCGGTTATGACGGTTTCGGTTAAGCGGTTATAATTGTTATAGTTGGTCGATTATAGGTCGGTTAACCATTAAATATATTCAATAATACTAATATTAATTAACAAAACGATATTCATGAATTCAAACAAAAACGAGAACAAAATGATAAAATCTAACCCATAAATTCAAACAAACATTCAAATGTTGAACTGCCAAAATTCCGATAAAATAGGTGTTGTGGACGTTTAAGTCCAGTCTTCATTATGTTAAGAAAGTGATACAGAAAATTAGGAAAATATATTTTGCCGACTGTTTTAAGGGGAATCAAAAAGGCGCCATATATTAGTCATTTATTTGAACTTTGGTATCTTCTAGAATGAGTATAATTAAAGATTTATATATTGTTTAGTGATTTAAGCGGTTCGGTTCGGTTATGGCAGTTATAGAAAAATAGATAACCAAAAAAGAACCACTAATTTCGGTTATTAAAAAACTATTTAACCGAACCGTCTGTTTTTCATTTGGTTCGGTTTTTTTGGTTCGGTTTTCTCGGTTATACTGCTTACGGATCGGTTAATTCGGTTTTCTGCACACCCCTACTATCAATTACTCATTCATCAAGGAACACCATTCAGAAAATAAAATTAACACTTTTCATATTAAATTATTTGTACAAAAAAAAAAGAAACAACACAATAAACAAATTAGAAGATGTTGAATAAATAGAACGGAACAAGGTTTTGGTTGAGGATTTTTGTTCAATTGACTTAGTGAATCAATATGTTTTTAGGGTACAACTGCCTAAGCAAATTGTATTGTCGGGATCAACCAAGCATAAAAAAACCCTTGAACCCGTGTAGGCTTGAAAAAACAGGAAAATCTTCATAGCTCGTGAGTGACTTTTGAAACATATTTAAGAGTATTGAAATATTTAAGTATTCAAAAATTTTTCTCATGTCATAGACTTCATTTAAAGTCTTAACGTTTATAAGATTTTTTATATTTTAAACAATACACATAAGTCTTTTATTTATATAAGAAAATGGATATATAGTCTAACTTTAACAGAAAAGAAACATGAGAAGTTTAATTTTAAACTAAGGATATCAAAATTCTTATGACAACCAAAAATCTAAGAATGATCAAAATATCATATTCACAAAAGTCTCTAACACAAGACAAAGAATTTGGGCTACATAAATTTGGTGCCAAGTCATAAATCCTAAAAACCAAAATCGAACAATCCAATAGTGATAAACCAAGGAATCGATCTCACCTATTATATTTCCTTCTCATGTTTATCTTTGATCATATTTTTCTTCATGGAATCGCATCGCGTGCTCATTGTCAAAGACGAAATCAAAGATCAGACCATCACATAACTTTTAAATCGACAGTCGCATGGATGAAATTTGTTGCCTTTTGATAAAAGCAAACCATAAGGCTAAAACGATTCATGATCGACCCAAGATCAAGAAATCCTTTGGGGTAGAACCAACAGGTGTGGAATTATGAGCACAAGGATGGCTGGGGCATGTGTTCAAAAAAATCCGCATCTGAATCCGAAAATCCAAATCCAAAATATTTGAAAAAATCGGAAATCCGGAAATTTGGATACCTATATTGAAAATTTTCGGATACTTCGGATATCCTATTTTTTCTAGATATTCGGTTAATTTTTCGGATATTTCGGATAATTTTTTGGTTATTCGGATATCCGAAATATATATTTTTTAAAAAATTTTCAACTTTTTTCCTTAGTTAGAATATCCGATTGTATATCCGAATTGCCAGATATCCGAAAATGAACACCGCTAGCAGGAGAAGGTTTTCACTAGAAGATATTAATTTAGACTATTTAGTTACTTAAGTTTTTAACATTTCAATTAATTCATTTGTTAGATCTACAAATCACACATCATATGGTTTCAAGGATTCAATTTAAATTCTAATTTCAATATTATCAATAATATGAGAAGATGACTTGGTTAATTAGATTAACAGTTGATTGATTGCATCACTAATTCAATTTAGTCTCACGTAATAACTCTAATTATGTTTTCAATCAAATATGTAAATAAGGTTAACCTACTTGGTTGAAGGCTATAAGTCATTATCTTTTAGTTAGAATTCTTGTGTTGTATTCAAGCTAATGGTGTAATTTAGTATGGAAAATTTTTAGTGGTAGAAATAAGGTAATAAATTTGTCAATAGAAAAATAAAGAATAAAAAACCTATCAAGGAAAACATAAAGATAAATAATATATTACATAAAAAATTATGATATCACTTTTTTTAGTATAATATATAGTTTAGAAAAAAAATATAAATGTTGGGTTTTAATAGTGGCTTATTAGGTCATGTGTAATGAGGTATTACAAACCATGTGACACTTCAATCATGCCGAATCACCACCCCTCTAGGCATGATATGAGAAGCTATTAGGGCATGAATGTAGGTGATATTTTTGATTTTTTTTTCCCATCAACTATAATGCTAAATTATATCTTCTTTATTTAAATAAAATCATATTAACACGATCAGTATTTCTTACTTGTTGCTTAGATGTCAATAGTTTTTCATCACTTCACTCAACCACTATGAAACATCTTGAAATAAAACTTAGGTGTAAAGTAATCATAAATGAACTATCCTTTTTCTATATATTTTAATTATTCTGATTTAATATTATTAGTCAATGATTCATTTATTTGATATTTTTTTCACTCACAAAAAAATCTACATAACAAAACAATACTAGGCTAAGAAAACACCTAATTCAAAAAGTCCAAAACTTAACTTAAAAAAATATAACAATAATTATGAATGATTACAAGGCTATGAAAACATGTCACCAAAAAAGTTCAAAACTTTCAACATCACAGGAGAAACTAAAAAGAAAATCATAAAATAAACTAAAATGTTCTAGCCTTCTCGGGCACAAGATGCCCCCCAAAAGACAACAAATTTCAGCACCAACTATTTAAGCTATATCCTGATGAGATCAAATCGTTGAAGACTTGAACCGGGTCAAATTTAAACAAATTCAGTTTAAATTCAAGTTAAATTTAAGTTCATTTGGTAAATGAATTTGAACCGAGGTTGAATATGCTTCAAAGCCTAAACAAACCTAGTATTTATATCAATATATGAGCTCTACAAGTGTTTGGAAACTTATCCATGAGTTGAGTCTGAGTTTTAAACGAGCCAAACAAAAACACTTTTTATTGTTATTATTACTATCATTATTGTTATTGTTATTGCTATTACTATTACTTTGTGTTTGGGGTAAAAATTTACAAGACTAACTTTTAGCAAAACCAAATTAATTAAGTGGGGTTTTGTGTTTTACAATCAAGAAAACGGTTAATATGTAAAATTCGATAAAATTATCCCTAAGGATCCCTAGAGATATTGAAAATGCAAAATGAAACAAACAGCTCAACACATGAGATTTATACGAGGAAAATCACTTAATCACTTAGGATTGCCGGCATAAAAACCTCGGGAGGTGACAATCGTCACCCTGCCTTGTTCTTATTAATATAATAAAACAAAATTAGAAATAAAGAGCGCAAATGATCGATTGCTAAGTGTTGCGAGACTTTGAATACTGTGAATGCTAATGAAAAACAAGCAGAAGTAAGCTAATAGTGTACGATGTGTGTTCCTAAATCGATCATTGCCTCAATTTATATTACAAAATTAAACAACGGCAAAGTATGCAGTTCCACAATTCCCGCTTCACTCCTGGTCATGCGCCAACTTAGCCCACATAACCGTTAGTGGCTTCTCCGTTTAACCCGCGTTTTTCTCCTCAATTCGTCAAAATAGGAATATTAGTTTTATTCGACCTGTTGACTTAATTCAAACATTAGCAGCACATGTTGAATTAATTAATAACAATAATTAATATAAAATCATTATTTATTAATTAAATCATCAGTTCATGTAAATTTGTATACACAAATATTCCTATATATCCGGAAATATTCTGTATCTCAAAATATTCTTAATTATAAGACGAAATTTTCTAGGCACAACATTTTGCATTTCGGTTTCTTGGCATTTATTTTTACGGCTGAGTGCACTTTCAAGTTTTACGGTAGAGTAGTGCTCACATTTATGACAACGTATGTTTCAGGGTTTTGCAATGGACTCATAAACATTACAATGTTTATTATTTTTGTTTATGTATTTATGATCATGTTGGTTGTCACCGTACATTGATGGTAAATAGAGGTGGCAATTTCTACCCATGTCAAAGGAAATGAGTTGGTTTGGGTAAACAATTGTAGTATAATGGGTTAAAATGGATAACATAATAATATTGAATGGGTTGAGATGGGTAGCACTTGAACACAATTCGGGTCAAGACGGGTAACAAAAAAAGAATGTAAATGCAATGCATTCAAACATTTAAGAATGATTAATAACATATTTGATGAGAAAATCACTAAAAATTATCCAAATGGACTATTTGTTTACTTATAAAACATCTAAAGTTAAATTAAATTGATGTTTTTAAAGAATAATCCATTTAGACCCGAACTGATTTTGCTTAAAACCCGTTTTGACCCGCACCCATCCTGACCCGAACCCGTTCTGACCCGTTACCCAACCCGCCCATTTTGCCAGGCATAATGGTAAACCACTAGTTTTATTAAAAACGACATACTTGCGAAAGTTTATGATCATGTTAGTTGTCACCGTAATGCATGGCTTGTAAACCACTATCTTCATTAGAAACGACATACACGTGATAGTTTCCTGCCATAACGCACGAAGGGGAAAACCTAGTTTAGACTTTAGATCAAAGCATGAGATGTGCTTATGACTTCACCAAAACATTCGAACGGGCCCAAAGTTCGATCATGATTCCGATTTCCGAATAATACACTCGTTACGAACGGACCAAATGGCCCAAAGTTCGATCATGCTATTTTTGGGTCATTCAAAAAGAGAGAGACAGAGAGTTAAATACTTAAATCAAAATCTCTCAAGTCTTAACCGATCATTTTGAAAATTTTAGTAAACCGCATCCTAAAGGAACCTATTTAATTTAAGCCTCAACTACAAACAAAACCGTTTTTTAATTAGTAATGTATATTGATCGGGTAGTCAAACACAAAAGAAATTAATGAGTTAAGATCAGTTCAAAGCAGAGGTGGTCAGACTATTTTTTATTTTTCTTTTTTAGAACCAGAATTCCTAAATTTAAATTACATACCCGATAGAACCGGGTTCAAGAACTGGTTCCGGATTCAATTTTTTTTAATTACTGATTGAATAAATATAAATAGCAAAAATGCATTTTTATTTATATTTAAATAATTTGACAAACAAAATAAATACAAAAAAAATAAAATATACAAAAGAATCTTTGTAAGTTCTGTTGCGTAAGAACATGAACAATGGTAGGGTCGGTATTGGAACCTTGACGCATAGAAGATAGGGGTGTTCAAAAAAAATCTGTATATGAATCCGAAACCGAAATATCCAAAAATTCGGATTCGGAAAAATTCGGTTTCGGATTCGGATAGTAGTTTTGAAAAATTTCAGATAGTTCGGATATCTGAACTATCAACTATCCGAAATAATTGTTTTTTCGGATATTCGGATGTTTTGGATATATATATTTTTTTAGAGTTCAGATATCCGAATTTGAACACCCCCAATAGAAGATGTAGAACGAGTCATTGTGTAATAGAAGAGAAATTATAAATAGAGAGAGTAAAAGGAGCAACAAAAAACAATAAAACTATCGGAATTCGGAAATGTGTAATGAGAGCGTTTTTTTCTTATAGTGTGTGTTTTCGGTTGTGGTAGTAAACCAAATCATACCACAACCATTTATACCAAGTTTAGCACCCAAAAAAAAGGCTAGAAAACGTTAATAAATCGGTTCCAATGACTAGATATCAAAAAATGGCTTCAAACATTTAGAACAAATTCCAGAACCGATTTATGTGGGTCAGGCTGGAACCAGTATAACTTTTGAAATGTGAAACCGGGTACGAAACGCCAGTTATCTTTGGCTCCGGACCGGTTCTTGTCAGTATCGGGTCCGAATTGGTTCTTGCTCCAGGTCTAACCTTTGGTTACAGTTACAAAGCCGGGTTTTTTTCCCCTCTCTAGTTCACAGCCAAAATTTGGGCTTCGATTTCTATTTGGGCCTCAGAAGCTAGTTCTGAATAGTGTATGTCTGATCTCGTTTTTTTTAATAATTTTTTTTCCAGAAACAAATTATGAGAAAGTTACAATCCACTCGAATTTTAACATAAGATTTTTTAGGCTTTTGTTTAAGCTGCCTAGGAATTTTAGTGAGGTTTCACCGTGGCTTGGGGTGAAACCGTTTCTAGTCGGATCCGAACCGTCGGTTTGGGACTTATTCCTAACCTTATATGATGAAACCGGTTACAAACCCGAACTGTACTGGTTCCAAACCTGATCCAACTCTATTTAAACCGGTTTCAAAGTACCGATTTTGACTTCTGTTGACCTAAACTGAACATGTTTGAGACCTGATCCGGGTTGGGCCAAAAAACTGATTTGTGCACCTCTATTTTCGGGTGCAATTACGAGTTATAGCCACATCATGATTTTGATTGGATACATGGTGAACAAATATGTATTCATACCGATTGGCATCCCTAAATGCATAAAAGAAGTTTATCACATCTCGATTTGAAACAAGTAAATTTAGTTATATAATTTTTTACTTTCATATACAAGTGACATCACTCATGGTTTGTTGGTTTATATATGACTATATGTCTATATGTATTTGATAATCACTTTAATTTTTTAAAATACTACCTATTAAGTTAAATAATAATCGGTCGAATTATTAAATCTTATAATTGGAACAGATTATGAACTCATCAGCTTTTGCCATTCTTTAACCCATAAGGGTCATTATATGGTGACTAAATATTTACATTATAACCCTCATAATTATTTATCTAATTGATCAATTACTTAAATACCCATTTAGATAGTTAATTCATTGATGGTCGTAATTACTATTATTATCCTAATTTAGGTTTCCCCTTAGGTGTATATATTCTTACTTGACTAATGCTCAACATCACTCACGAATTCCTTAGTAATAGAATTTGTAACCCTCTCTCAAGTCTCTCCAATCCATTCTAATTATACACCCTAAACTGGAACTAGACATGATCTGCTCGATAGAATCATGTCAGGAATCAATATTACGCTTACTAGATTCACATGTTATATCTGATTTGTTATGTTTTCGTATACATCTTTATAACCATATGAATCGATCAACGTATTGTTTATGTTTGTTCACTTGTTTATTCATTTGATATTCTATATTTGATCATTTGTAGGAGGAAAAAAAGAAAAAAAGAAAAGAAAAATGTATGTACGACAATGTCTGGCCAACTTTTCTTCGGAGTATAAGACATGCAATTATATTTATAAAAGTTTTATGTACTTTCACATTAGATTTTATTATGTATTTTTAGTTTGTTCTCACTTTTTTATATAATAATAACTAGGGTGAAACCCGCGCTTCGCGGCAGTAATCGGGCCAATTGATAATAAAGTTCTGACATAAATGTTTATCATTGTAAAAATGAGCATTGGAAACATGAAAACGAATCTATAAACACCAAATAAAAAATCCGAAGATATTTAAAAAACATTTATATCCGCGCTTCGTGGCTTTAATCGGGCCGATTGATAATAAATGCAAGACTTGAACCAGATTTAAAAAAAATTATACTCGCGCTTCGCGGCGTTAATCGGCCAATTGATAATAAATGCAAGACTCGAACCATATTAAAAAAAAGAATTTATACCCACGCTTCGCGGCGTTAATCGGGCCAATTGATAATAAAAGCAAGACTCCAAGCAGATTAAAAATATATATATACCCACGCTTCGCGGTGTTCATCGTTGCAATTAATAAGAAATACAAGACTCGAAACAGATTAAAAAAAAGAATTACAACTTTAGCAGCGTCGGATCCTTATAAAAAAATACCACTGTTCGGATATCGTTACAAAAAAATGGGATTACAAAAAAAGAAGGAAATACCATTGTATCGTCATACATTCTAAAACAATAAATCAAATCGTCTGCAAAAGTTTTGAGGGTTTGTTAATTAATTATTGTTATTATTTTTATTTAATTATTTTATAATAATTAGTATTAACATTAATCATTATTAATTTTGACTTTGGTAAAAAGAAAAAGAAGTAATTAGGCCGTTTTTTTTTACTTTGGTAAAAAAAAACCCAATTAGCACTGTAGATACGCGGTAATCGGGACAATTGATAATAAAGTTCTGACATAAATGTTTATCGTTGTAAAAATGAGCATTAGATACATGAAAACGAATCTATAAACACCAAATAAAAAATCCGAAGATATTTAAAAAACATTTATATCCGCGCTTCGTGGCTTTAATCGGGCCAATTGATAATAAATGCAAGACTTGAACCAGATTTAAAAAAAATTATACTCGCGCTTCGCGGCGTTAATCGGCCAATTGATAATAAATGCAAGACTCGAACCATATTAAAAAAAAAAGAATTTATACCCACGCTTCGCGGCGTTAATCGGGCCAATTGATAATAAAAGCAAGACTCCAAGCAGATTAAAAATATATATATACCCACGCTTCGCGGCGTTCATCGTTGCAATTAATAAGAAATACAAGACTCGAAACAGATTAAAAAAAAGAATTACAACTTTAGCAGCGTCGGATCCTTACAAAAAAATACCACTGTTCGGATATCGTTACAAAAAAATGGGATTACAAAAAAAGAAGGAAATATCATTGTATCGTCATACATCATAAAACAATAAATCAAATCGTCTGCAAAAGTTTTGAGGGTTTGTTAATTAATTATTGTTATTGTTATTATTATTATTTAATTATTTTATAATAATTAGTATTAACATTAATCATTATTAATTTTGACTTTGGTAAAAAGAAAAAGAAGTAATTAGGTCGTTTTTTTTGACTTTGGTAAAAAAAAAAAAAACCCAATTAGCACTGTAGATACGCGGTAATCGGGACAATTGATAATAAAGTTCTGACATAAATGTTTATCGTTGTAAAAATGAGCATTAGAAACATGAAAAAGAATCTAAAAACACCAAATAAAAAAGTCCAAAGATATTTAAAAAACATTTATACACGCGCTTCGTGCGTTTAATCGGGCCAATTGATAATAAATGCAAGACTTGAATCAGATTTAAAAAATATTATACCCGCGCTTCGCGGCGTTAATCGGCCAATTGATAATAAATGCAAGACTCGAACCAGATTAAAAAAACGAATTTATACCCACGTTTCGCGGCGTTAATCATGCCAATTGATAATAAAAGCAAGACTCCAAGCAGATTAAAAATATATATATACCCACGCTTCGCGGCGTTAATCGGGGCAATTGATAGAAATACAAGACTCGAAACAGATTATAAATAAAGAATTACAACTGTAGCAGTGTCGGATCCTTACAAAAAAAAAAATTACCATTGTTCGGATATCGTTACAAAAAAATGGGATTACAAAAAAAAAAAGGAAATACCACCGCATCGTCATACATCCTAAAACAATAAATCAAATCGTCTGCAAAAGTTTAGAGGGTTTGTTAATTATTATTGTTATTATTATTATTTAATTATTTTATAATAATTAGTATTAACATTATATAATAATATTAATCATTATTAATTATTAATAATTATGCCGTTTTATTTGACTTTATAGTAAAAAAAACACAAAGATTTACAACCGTAGATCCTACGTGTAAATGTATGTATTGTAATATAATGAATTTTAGTTTATTTTTCATGTTCGAGTGCACCTTTTGGAGACAAAGCAAAACACAAATTTGAGTTTTTTTCATCGAACCTATTATTGAAAATCAACACAGACTGAATTTACTGTAACTTTGACTATATTTGACAGTATACACGTAAACTCAAAACTGACATAATTTTTAATAAAAAAGTAAAAAAGTTTGTTAAAATCTCTTAAAAAAGAAAAAGAAAAAGAAGTAAATGACAGCCTGTATTTTTTTCTCAATAGCGAATGGGCCGGCCCACAAATAAATTGAGTGGCCTATTTTTCTTTGTTTTTACTTCCGTACTGGACTAATGGACAAACCACTCTCCCTTTTGTCAATAATCTGAATATGCGATGTGAGAAAAAGCCACCTCATTACTATCGATTAATTTAGTTTTAAGTTTTAACACACTTTTAATTTAATAAATAGTTTTTTTTTATTTAATAAAGTTCAGTATAAATTTAACACCCTACTTTTATTAAAATAAGGATTTGGGTTTCCTTTCCCCCATATAACACACAGATTTTAGAGAGAAACAAACCAGAAAGGAAAGAGATTGACCATATGGTTTTGAGTCCCCATTGTTGGCTATCAAGAAGGGAGTTCATAAGGGTTCAAGTCAGGGTTTACTTCAAAAAAGATAAGAAAAAACCCACACCTTTAGATTTACTTTAATATGTGTCCTAAATTAATAAGATGTAGTTATTCGGTTAACGCAATAAACATGGGTTAACATTTGATGATCTCCCCATATATATATATATATATATATATATATATATATATATATATATATATATATATATATATAGGGAAGGGTTCAAATAAATACTCATTACTTTGGAGAAACTAAGAAAATTCGTGCTAAACAATCAATTTAAAAAAAAATTCATTATTTTTTATATTTAGCTTAGAAATGGTATAAACAAAATTTTTTTTAATAAAAATATGTAAATTACGAAGTTACATATATGTAACCAATATATTTACATATATGTAAATATATGTAGTTTACAAGTTACACATATGTTATAACATGAGTTACATACATTTTTTTTATTTTTTTTATTTTTTTTATTTTTGTAACAGATCTAACCTTATAATAAAACAAAATGTAAAATAAAAAATGAAAAACGAAATTGATTAATAACAATTGTGATTAGTTTTCTAAGTTTTCTACAAAATGGAGGTTTTCTATAGAACCTCCCCTATATATATATATTGAATGGCAATGTATCATACTTTTGCTCCTAACATACTCCTAACTAAACAAATTATTGTCTACGTTTGAACTGTAACATCTTATTTAAAAGACAGTATCTATCAATTGAGAGCAGCCTTGACCCGAGCAGAAGTGCGATGTGTCTAGAAACTCGGGATCGTAAATGAATTCGAGTGCCATTATGATATTTCATTCAAAAATATTACTAGATATTTATCGTTAGAAAACTAGTGATTAGCTTATTTATTTACTTAATAGATACAATAATCTATATAACTAATTTATTATTTTAACATAAATAATTTATTGCATAGTTATTAGAGATGAACAAATTTAGCGAGTGAATATTTTTAAAAGATCATTTTTTAAATTAAAATAGATATAAAGTTTGTTATGTATATATGTGGGCTTGCTACACTAATTACTGGCATAATAAATATATTAAAAAACTCTTTTTTATATCAGAAAAATAGAAATAGTGAATTCTTAGTTAAAAGTTCGATGTTTTGGGCTGTTAATAACTTGGACAACTTGAGAACCAAAGTTGTTGATTATTCCATTAGTTAGGGTTTAGCATGGGTCGATTCGATTTTGGCCGGTTAGGGACTAAAACCGCTCAACGTGGAGCCATAGCCGTAGGTGTGGATCATGTATCTCTCAAGGAACTGATTCTATATTTCTATGTGTGAAGATTTTAAATACTTTGTAGTAAACCCTTTTTAAAACATTAGCATAAATTAGTGAGACCCGATCATGATACCCCTTATAATTAGATAAAAATTAAATAACACGCTTTCGCCTATGAGTTATAATGGTAATTCTTCGCCTATAAATAAAGTCACAAACCAATGATCCTTAGCTCAAGTGGTTGAGGGGAGGTACTATGTGACTTCAATATTGGAGAGGTCACGGGTTCAAGTCCTGGCATGGACAAAATAGGGGTTCCATGGATTTCCATGCTGGGCTAGAGGGTTTTCTCTCACCTATAGTGGGTTTCCTCCTATCAGGTGTGGATATGATCGGGTGGATCTATGATCCGTCAATGATCCAAATTGCCGTTCAAAAAAAATAAAGTCACAAAAACATAGTATTAGATAAGCTATTATAGGAATAAGTCATATGGGATATAATGAATTGTGTTGTCATTTGATGTGGATGGCATGATGTTATTTATGAAAAAAAGACATGCCCATACTCTTCATTCTTTTCTTTTATTATTGCAACATCATAACATCACACCACCATCATTCACCCACATACTAACATTACGATGGAAATTCGAATTACTTGATTAATTATCAAATTTAATTTGAATTAAAATCAAGACTATTCATATTACTTAATTAAATCAATACTCTTCAAATTACGTGTATTTATTATATGTATTATGTCAAGACTTTTCAAATTACATGTATTGATTATATGTATTATGTCAAGACTTTTGAAATCACCATCTTGTAGTATAAATACAAGACAATTGTTGTCTTGTTTTTTGGTTGAAAAGAATACTACATACCATCTCACACAAATTTTGAATAATTTTCAACTTTCTCAACTTTTCAAGCTATTGGTTAAGATATCTTTTTCAGGTGCTAGGTTAATCCCGATAGTACACAAATTGTTTCGGTTGTTGTACCCTGGGAGACAGGCGTTCATCTTGAAAAGAGGCGCGAAATCTGTTTTAAGGGAGCGTATTGAATACGTGCCTCAACCACAATCGTCAAAACGTTTAATCCATGTTGTAGTGAATAATAAATGAAAGACACAGTGGGTGGAAAACATCGTCAAGATGCTTGATTGAAGACTCGACATTAATCATGCTCTACTCAAGAAAGCTATTTGGAGTACCCAACGAAGACATGGATCAAAACAAGTTTGGTAAATAAATTAGTAATTTATATTCTTTTATTTTAGTCTTGTAATTGGTAATATACTAGATTATTTCTTACTAATAACGAGAGAATCGTTATTATTTATATTTGATTATTGTTTTATAATAAAAACGTAAACTCATTTCCTACACATTGCTTCAACGGATCCAAGAAAGGGAGAAACATTTATACGAGGGTCACAACTTTTGAATATTTGTATGTTTATTGTGAGGAATTTTTTTACTAGGATGGGTCATCGAAACTTTTCTATAAGGTAGGAGGTGAAGAGAGATGTGAAGATCTTCAAGTGAAATTAATTTTACATATATCCCTTTAATAAGAATATTTGTTATATATTTACCTAACCCATGAAATTAATTACGTATTTCTCATTGGGAGAAGAAATATATAATTAACTAGTTTATTTGTAGGTAGTAATATTTTTATATAAGAGAAACATGTAATTGAGTTTTTCATAAATAATATTACGAAAAAAGAATGTAAATGTCCCATTATAGTAATAAAAAGTTCAAATCAACATTTGAAATTCTCTTTGTCAAATCACTACTAAAAAAACAAGTATAACACAACATTCTTAAAATAACATTTAAAAAGATTGAATTACTAATAAAAAATTTATACAACTTGTTTAGATTTAATGCAATCAACTTTAATAAAAGGATACTGTATACATAATGAAGCATTTTCAAAATCAACCTTTACTTTTCACTAATTATCAAATTATCGTTTGTTTTGATTTCCAAAATATTGACACACCAACCCTTTTGGTTTGGGTGTTACCATTAGTATTTTTTATAATTCATTATAAAACCTAAAGGAATGATTGGAGTTTGCTTTCAAGAGCCATATCACTACTTTTTGGTTTGAAAGATCACAAAAGATTCCTATTTATTCGTTAACTTGAAGGCCTTTTGAGTGTGTTTGCTAATGTTGATAACATTATTGTTTGAGGTAAAAATCAAGTGACTATTATTCAAATTGTCTATCATCTAAGTGATTTTTTTTTTCTTTAAAATATTTTGACCATTATATACAATAATTACTAATATAAAGATTAGATGAGTTGGTTTAATCAGTGGGTAAAGAAGGTGATAGTGGATTGAAACCCTCATCTCAATTTATTTTAATTAGTTTTTTTTCTTTGTAGTTTTACCTAAGATGTTGCGTCCATCCATCTTTATCGTGTTAAAGTGCCGGGTTAATTAGTCAATCAACACAAACTTGAAAAATCATGGCATGGTAGAATCTGAACAAGAATTCAATATGTGCAGCTGGAGACGAACATGATCCGTTTGACCCAAAAAAAATTATTTACTTTTATTTTTTATAATATTAATAAATACTCTAAAATTATAACTCTAGAGGAAAAATATATATGCCTATAAACATATCACATTTAATAATTTTATCTAATTTCTTTAATTTGTTTTATAATTATTGTAAAAAATACCCAATCATGTTAACTTATTTGACACAAAACACATTTGAAAATAATAAAATATACATAAATGGTTAAAACAGTTTAACCCGTAAAGTTGTTCAATTGACATGAAAACAACTCATTTAATCAAACTGGTTCACAAGTTTAACCTGAATTGACCCGATCCTTTTATACTAAATCGAGACTGTGTTACATTCGTATTGTGTCAGAAATCACACCCCTACCTCCCTCCTTTCCATCGCCTTCCTTGGATTTTTTTCTTTAAACATTAAAATAAAAACTTTTGCTTACACCTTCTTTAGTATACTTCATTTCATATAATATTTTTTTATCTACATTTCACTCTCTGTAAACGAATTGTCACGACTTCATTTTTTTCTTTTAGTTGTATCACCAACCACAACACATGAGTTTTAATATTTGTATCATCTCGTCACAATGTATGGGTAACCAATTTGCTCGTTTAACTTATATTCTTGGCACAAAAATTATGTCATGTGGCAGGTAAATTACTTTCATAACACAAGTAAATTAAAGAAATTTTACAAAAAAAAAAAACAAGAAGTAAATCTCTCTTATTCTAAATTGACTCCATGTTGGTCTCTAGACTCAACTACCGCTTTTGTTGTAAAAAAGATGATTGTGTGGCACATTTAGGTCCCATAAAATACTGCTATAGTTTGTTAGTGCACTTCGATATATCACTTATATTGTCCACATTTAAACGCATCTAATATCATTGTTACTCATGATCTTTTTGACAAGAGGGAAATGGTTGTGCTTTCTTGAAAGTACTCTTGAAATGTGGATTGGGGTAGTGATTCAAATGGTCATCCATCTACTAAGGCTATGTGTTATCATCAAGCCCCCATCACTCCACTTAGGCGTCACGTAGACGCCACATAATCAACCAACATCATCACCCATTTATCACTTCACGTCATCATCACATTTGTTATCATCACCTCCTCATCATGTCCACATCACCCCCTCATTTTTCCCCTTTCTTCTCCTTCACGCCGTGATGTTGGTCACACTATTGCCCCTCATGCCCCTTCACGCCTCTGTGTAGTGGGAGGAAGGTGCCACCGGGGCGTGGCCGGCCCCTCTCGCGCCCTACTCACACACCATAACACATAGCCTAATGGTTTTACAGTCTACTTAGTGCATGCCAACCGCATTTAATAGACAATCATAAACATCAAATAACAATTTCTGGATCATATGTAAGGGTGTTCAAAATATCCGAAACTCGAAAAAATCCTAAATCCGAATCAGATCTGAAACCCGAAAAAACATTGTTGGATCGGGTTGTTTACCTCAAACAACACTTCACAAGTATTTCTCTCTTACAATCTAACAGATGCGGAATATCTGTTAGAAGTATCTCTCAAACACTCAATGGTAAACAAATAATCTTTGAATAACAATAAGAACACAAGAACAAATTTCAAGCTCAAAGATATATTTCTCTCAAAGTATTACAAGTGTTACAAGCAGAACACACAAGCACACTATACTAGTTTACAATGAGAGGTTATATAGCCAAGGCTACAACCGTATACTCTTAGGAATACAAGTTGGGTATACTAGACAATACATAAAGTAAAGCTTATTCTAATATATAAAGTGTCTTAACAGGCTAAGACACTAATTACAATCATTACAAATATAGATATTGACTTTACAAAAGACTAGCTAAAATACAAAAGGCATTTAATGTTGTTAATCTTCAAGACTTCAAATGATCTTTTGCATTTAATGCTGAGGAAGGGAAGTAAGGTGCTGTGTCTGACTATCGGTATGTTATCTTTGTTTTTACTCAGACCAGCATGTCTTGTGTCAGTCCCTTTTGTACTATAAAAGTAATCAGCTACAGTCTTTGTCAGAGGATTATCCTCGGAAGTCTTTGTCTTTGTCTTCGGAAGTTGCCGAGGAGAATCTTCGGAAGCCTTTGATCTTCAGAAGCTTTATTGTCTTCGCAAGCTCTGAAGCTTTATCTTTGTTAAGTGTTGGCCTTCCGAAGTGATTTGTCTTGTACAGCCTTCAGCAGGAGTGAGTTACCCAAGAGTGACTCCTTCCTTCCGAAGGCTGTTTGTCTTTATAGTGTCTGGTACTTAGACAAAATTGAAGTTTGGTGAGTATCAGCCTTTACAAACATCATCCGAAATCTAATTCGGGTTGTTCGGGTCGGATAATATGATTTAAGATTCGGGTCAGGTTTTGCATATCCGAATAAACCGAATAAAACCAATTTATTCGGATTATTCGGATGTATGAATCACTGTTTTTCGGGTCGGATAATATATTTTGAGATTCGAGTTGGGTTGGGTTTCGGATAAACCAAAAAAATTTTCAGATCTGAATAACCCGATTCAAAAAACCCGAATAACTCGTTATCTGACCCGATGAACACCCTAAATTCATATGTTACATTGGAGAACAGGGCTCTTGCTTATACAACGTGTGTCTTTTTCAAGAACACGAGTTCAGGAAAAAAAATTTTGATTGCGTATATTTTTACGAGTTGCTGTGATCAAGTTTTGATTTATGCTTTATTTTTAGATAATACTTATCTGAATAGTTTATTTTGTTTTTTATTTTTTTGATAAATTTGTATTTAGAGATCTCTTTTATAATTTAATAAAATATTTTCATTGTAGCTTAACGATGGGTGATTTGACAATAAAAGTGAATATATCGATTTAAAGCAAATTTTTTTATTTGGTAACTATGTGACCAAGTTTCTTCCTTTCAAGTATCATTAGACACCTTATCACCATGGATAAAATCAAGTTATTATGAAATGATATGGATGAAGATGTTCAACGCCCTCGTCGTCGATCACAATGCTCGAAGGATATACAAAATCCTAACGAAGCATGCTAGTTTATGTTGATCGATTCATGTGATTTGATTATCAGACGTTTATATATACAAAAACAGTACCAATGATAATAATATGAGATTAGAGGAAACATGTGGATCCAGTAAGCACAACATTGATTCCTAACATGGTTCTTAAGCTTTATCGGATCGAGTCCCCGTTTAGGATGTATGGTTAGAATGAAATTATGGAGAGCCTTAGAGAGGGAGATGCGAATTCTAGAGGTTAGATATTTGTTTGTGAGGTTATCATTAGCCTAATTGGAAACCTTAATCTCTTTTATATACACCCAAGGAGAAACCCTAATTATGATAGTAAAGGTAATTATGTTTATCATGTAATTACCTATCTTATAAGGATTATTAACTAGTTGATCAATTTGATAAATAATCATGAGGGTCATATAGTAAATATTTAGTCTTACAGTTTAGTCATATACTAATTGTCTTTTAGGTGTCCTCTATTGATGTTTGGGATTACTTATTTAACTTTAAAAGTAATTTTTATCAGAAGTGCTTATCAACCTATGACTTTTTGAAATGAAGTTTTAAAAATATGCGTAGATTAGCTTTTCCTAAATGACCAAGAATCACATTCTTATACTGACAACTATTTTCAGGTTATGAGTAGCGGTGGTGGGTTGCGAAAATGATGGTGGATTGCGAAAACAGTGAAGGTGGGTGGTGTGGTGGTGATGGGTGATAGTGGCTCGCGGCAGTGGGTGGCGGCATTTGCGGTGGGGTGGTAGCGTTGGTGGTGAGTGGAGGCGGCTGGCTGTGGCGGGTGATGATGGGCGGTGGCGGGTGGCGATGTCGGTGGGTGCCATTGTCAGTGGGTGGTAGATCTGGTAAATGGTAAAGAGTGGGGTATATTTGTAATTTTATGCCAATAAGCCGTAAATCATTTTGAAATTCCATAATTTTTAGGTTTTGATAAACAACTTATTACCCTTTTACAAAAAAATTATTTTCAAAAGTTATTTTTGGTTTGCCGAACAAGTTTTTAATTTATTGACTTTTTAAAAAAACGAATAAGTTAATAAGTCGTTTTAGAATGAAATCCCAAACATGTTCTAATAATAAATAATAAGGTATATTAGAGAATCTAGGATTAAATATCCATGTTGGTTTATGATCATACACATCTTTCGTTAATTATAAACAACCTTCGTTTTATATATATGTATAGCTCTATATGGCCAGTATAGCTCTATACGGTCATTATTGTGTTTATATATGCTCAGTATACGTCAAGAACTATAAGAGATATATTTTTTTTAAATTGACATGTTAGAGTCGCAACTTTTGTCACTTTGACTAATAATGGGGCCATATAGGCCAATGCACCTATATAAAAGACAGCGTGACGATGCCCAATAGTAGGGGTAGCGTGTGTGTGTGTGTGTGTATATGTATAATTGTATATTAGGACCCTTGATCTATATATATCATTAGAATGAGCATGGCTATATATATATAGGGGAAGGTTCCATTGTTAACCCTTCCTTATAGCGTTAACCGCTTAACCCTAGCGTTTTTTGCCCGAATCTTAAAATTTTTTTTTCATGGTTTTTATTTTGTAAAAATAAGGGGGGTTTCTTTTTTGTGTTTTTGCTAATTCATCACCGTTTAGAAGTTATTGTAAGTGTAAGTTACTTACACTTACTTACAAAACCGTATCTGATGCAGTAAATGTAAGTAAGTGTAAGTAACTTACACTTACAATAACTTCTAAACGGTGATGAATTAGCAAAAACATAAAAAAGAAACCCCCCCTATTTTTGCATAATAAAAACCATGAAAAAAAAAATTTTAAGATTCGGGCAAAAAACGCTAGGGTTAAGCGGTTAACGCTATAAGGGAGGGTTAACATTTGAACCTCTCCCTATATATATATATATATATATATATATATATATATATATATAGGGAAAAGGCTACAAACAATTAGAATAAAGTTAATTAATAAGGATTAAATTCATGTACGTAAGCAAGGAACCACAAACTCATCAGACTTTCATGCATTTTAATGTGTTCTCAAGCTAAACGGCAACATCTACGTGGAGCACACTAGTTTGGACTCAAAGTGATAAAAGGGAGCGGAGGAAATCATTTGGTAAGAATATCATCAAGTTGGACACTATTGAGAACATATAGACATGTAGATGGTTTCAGTGGTGAAGCTTGACCATAATCTCAGGGGGGCGAAATAAAAAATTTTTTCCCAGGGGGGGCGAAATAAAGGTTTTTAAAAAATTTTACACTACATATCGGAAAATTTACACTATTATACGAAAAAACAGGGGGGGCTAGTCTTAATGAAGCTGCGCCCCTAGATGGTTTAAGTGTTTTTACTATTTTAGCCCAAAATAGAATCTTCTATCAACTCAGCCCATGTGGTTTAGATAGCTATCGATTTTAGCCCCTCAAACTTAACTATTATAACGGTTTTGGCCCAAAATCTACTTATGTTTGGGGGCCAAAAACGTTAGTTGTCTAAACCATAGGTGCTAAATTGATAGAATGTTCTATTTTGGGCCGAAATAGTTAAAACGCTTAAACCCCAGGGGCCAAAACTGTAATTTACTCTAAAACATAAGAAATTTCAAGTCTACTTAGGGCAAAGAATTGCAACGCACCCACAGTGTTTCAATATAAGGATGGATCCTCTAAAGGTGCGCTAGAGTATCAAGAAAGTTGGCACCCAGTCCTAGTAGAAACATATATGGATAAGGGTTTGCACTGACTAAGACCAGTATGGTGAAGAAGATCGATGAGATATTGCTATCGAGAAAGATGTTGCATGTCTTTAGTGAATGTGGCATGTATTCCTGGAAAGAGACTCAAGGTCCCTAGATCTATGCACATGAATTGATAATGTAAGCTCTTAACCAAATTTGAAGCAAATGTGGTAGAGGTTTCAATGATGATATCATCAACATAGCATGTAAATGTATCCATGTACTAAACAAACAATGATGTGTCTAAAAACACTTAATAAAGCTAAAAGTGATAAAAGTCTAGAAGATTATGGAAAACCAAGCTCTAGGGACTTGTTTAAGTCGATGAATAACCTTTTGAGACGACATACATGATGAGGATGAGTTACATCAGAATTACCTAAGGGTCGGGACATATACAGTCTCAAACATATCACCATAGAGATATGCATTGTTGACATTAACTTTGACAAATCTCCCACCTATAAGAGAAAGTGACATATAAAACCAACCATACAATTATTACTTTAACTACAGGGCTAAATGTCCCTGTGTTAGTAAGACTATGTTTGATGAGGAATATGGTTTTAGCATACACCTCATACCAAACAGGACCGTTTGGGAGCCCAAGGCAATTAAAAAAACCGTGTCCCTTTTCGTAAATATTTTTCTAGTGATATAAACAAATAGTGACGGAGCTTGAAAGTTTTGAAGAGGGGGCGAAAATTTACAGGACCCATAATACATGTTAATTTTTTGAAACGAGTAGGGGCAAAACCAATGTCTCTAACAAAAAAATAATTTTACGGCCGAATAATTAAAACTGCGGACGAAGAGCCCTATGAAAGCTTCATCCATGTAAACAAATAATATAATTCTACCTCAATTTGTTAATCAATTGATTACGTCATTTACCACCAAAAAGTTTGTCTAAATCTTTAACTCGTACCATTGATAAAAAAACTTATTCTAACGTTAAGTAAATATGCGACAAAAACATAGATGATGTAATTATTTGGAAATAAAGAACCTTAAACAAGCTTTCTTTTAAAAAATACAAGTGAATTATTAAATTTTCCAGATTCAAAACGACAAAATAATAACAAGGATAATAACCCGAACTATTAGGGGCCCTAAGAATTTAGGGCCCTATGCCCTTGCTTATAAAATCACAAAGAGAGGCCGGCCCTCATACCAAAATTTATAAGGAAGGCTGGAGCTAAAAAAACATGGCATGAGCAATTTCATATAAGTGACGATTTTTCACTCAGCCACCAAATTTTATGGAGGTGTTTAAAGGCAAGAGATCCAATATGTAATCATTGATTTGAATAGGAATTGTTATAATGGGCCTCTATAAGTATAGATGCACTATCACGTTATAAATATTTTATAGTGTATGAGAGGAGTTTTTCAACATGAGTCTTAAAGTGACGAAATGAATCAACGACTTGAGATCAATATGATAAAGGTATATCCATGTTAAATAGTTAAAGTCATCAATAAATATGATGAAATGTCAACGCCTAGATCAAAATGTGGTGGGGGACGACCCCAAATGTCAAAATTAATAATGTATACATCTGATGTACTGTGATATAGGGATAAAGAAAACGATAATTGTTTTTATTTCGATATTTAGCAAGCATTAAAAGTTTTATTTGAGGACTTATGTGAAATGTTTCAAGAAAAGAAAAATGCTGGAAAAAAATGATAGATGTAAGCAGGGGCGGTGCTTATTGAGGGCCCGAGGGGGCCTCGGCCCCCCTGTTTTTCCGGCCAGAAGAGTTGATTTAGTAGTATTTCGTCAAAAAATCCTTCGGTTTCTCTCGTTTTCTTCCTAAAAATCCTTCGGCCCCCTCCGTTTTTCTTCCTAAAAAACCTTCGGCCCCCTCCGAGCTTTTTTTGAAGCTCCGCCACTGGATGTAAGAGTTAAGAGCGTCACAAGGCCCACAACTTATGAGAATTTGTTTGAGTCGTTAAAAGAGAGTTAGGTTGGTGTAGTTTAGTCAGAATGTGTGGAGAGTTTGCCTCGTTAAGTCTGAATGGATAAGCCAAAACATGAGAAAACAACACTAATAAGGTGAACTATAATAAGATGTGTTATTATATATCAAATTCTTAGTTAGAAAAAAAAAAAAAAAAAAAAAAACTGTTCAAAAAAAAACTGTTCAAAAAAAAAAGAAACAACAAAAACATTTTAAAGTGTGATTGTATAATGTGATAATTTCACTATTGAATGGCCTACATGAGAGATGTTAAGTGTGATACCATTACCAACCACAATCTTCTTACCCCATTGTTAACCAGAGTAAATGAGTAATGTCAAACATCATATGTGCCATAGTTCAATAGCCCACTTGTCACCTTTTGACAATTATTAAAGCAATGTGTTGTTAAACAAAAATATGAAAAATTTTGTTACGAGGCTTAAGAATTAGAGTGTGTGGACCCAACTAGTTTCACTTTGATTAAACTTAATAGTGGCTTATGATTTGAATGGAACACTATAATATTGAAAAAACCTGAAAACCAAAAAAATCGAAAATTCGAATCGTAACCTTAACTAAAAAAATCTTAAATCTTATTGATATATTTAGATAGATTCGGATTGAATACCTATTTTCATTATTTATTTCGGATCAGAGATCAAATATTTAAATTCAACCTGAATAAACAAAATAAAACTTATTTATTCAAGTTATTTAGATACACAAACCATGTTTATTTAATTTATTCGGATATATTTGGACCGGTTAATCGTATTTCTTAGTTCTTATTTGGGTCGTTTCAAGTTTCGAATAGAGTTCTTAGTTCTTATTTGGCAGCTACCACCTTGAAAATTTTTTTTTTTAGTATATATATGTTAAAATTATGATATCCCCATGTAAAATTTGGAATCGTCCATACTAAACTTGATTTCTAAGTGTTAATTAATTAAACTAAGTTGAAATAAGCCCAACTAATAATTTAAACTCAATTTAAAATCAAGTTTTGTATTAATTATAATAAGTCAAACCACCAATAGCCTATTTTAAACAATTTTATTATTAATTTTAATAACATATTAACATATACTTGAATTTAGATTTGCATAATTGGATTGATTATGAAAATTTAAGCGATAG
The DNA here is from genome assembly GCA_009363875.1 of Mikania micrantha. Taxonomy (NCBI): domain Eukaryota; kingdom Viridiplantae; phylum Streptophyta; class Magnoliopsida; order Asterales; family Asteraceae; genus Mikania; species Mikania micrantha. Next base: position 15,158,427 of record CM018697.1, read on the forward strand.
TTGTATTTGTTTTATACGTAAAGAGTTGCTTAGTAAAGTTTCTCAATACGTTGTTTGGAATATATATATATATATATATATATATATATAGGGAAGGGTATAAAAAATAACCCTCATCTTTTGCTACAACTACATAACCCATTTAAACCAATCATAAACTTACACATAAGCATTACATTAAAATATTAAAAAGGGCATCATAGTCATTTTACCCCTTATAAGTTTCCCCCCCCCCTCTTTTTTAAACATTAATAACTTTTTTATAATATATTATTTTTTAAAAAAAATTGCACCATTATATTCGTCTCATTTTTCTCTTTAATTCCGTTATAGTCTCGACTAATTTTTTTTTACTTTTTTTAAATGCTCTATATTTACATCATTGTAACGAGGTTAAATATAACAAATTTATTTGAAATTTTTTTAAAAATGATAAATTACAGTGATGTAATTTACATTGACGTAATTTATCGTGATGTAATTTACATTTACGTAAAATTCGGTTTCGGTTTTTTTCGGTGAATTTGGTTTAAATTATAGTGATGTAATTTACATTGACAACAAATTAGTTTAAATTTTTTTCGAACAATGATAAATTACATCACTATAATTATCATTATGAGAGAAAAAAAATCAAAATAATGTGTTCTATTACATCACTGTAATTTATCATTGTAATTATCATTGACGTAAAATTCGGTTTCGGTTTTTTCGGTGAATTTGGTTTAAATTACAGTGATGTAATTTACATTGACAACAAATTAGTTTAAATTTTTTTCGAACAATGATAAATTACATCACTATAATTATCATTGTGAGAGAAAAAAATCAAAATAATGTGTTCTATTTACATCACTGTAATTTATCATTGTAATTATCATTGTTAGAGAAAAAAATAAAATAATGTGTTACGTCACCGTTAATTATGTCATTGTAAATTACTTCATTTTGTGTTACATTACTTCATTTTTTGTTACATTACTGTAATTTACCATTGTTAGAAAAAATTTCTAATTAATTTGCTATCTTTAAGCTCGTTACAATGATGTAAATACATGACATCAAAAAAAAAAAAACTAGTCGAGACTATAACGAAATTAAAGAGAAAAATGAGACGAGTATAATGGTGCAATTTTTTTAAAAAAATAATATAGTATAAAAAAGTTATGAATGTTTAAAAAAAATAGGGTAAACTTTACTTAAATAACAAATGTCTTAAATGCCCTTTATATTAAAAAAAAGAAAAAAAAAGAAAAAAAAAAGGAATCTGACACGTGTCACCATCCTATACACTTACATTTTTAAAGTAACCATTGGATGATGGTTAATGGGTTGTAACAAAAGAGGAGGGTTATCAAAAATTCCATGCCCTATATAGGGGAAGGTTAAAAATATAACCCACTAAATGTGTGCTAACCCAAATAACTTTGGGAAGATGAACCCGAATCTTGGATTTTTTGTTTTAAACATCATTATAACACATTTTGAACCCCATGTTCTTTTATGAGTTTGGGCTAATTCTTTTTCGTTTGAGATCCTACATCATTGTAGTGTGTGCTACAACACTGTAAATTTACAGTGTTGTAGCACACACTACAATGATGTAGGATCTCAAACGAAAAAGAATTAGCCCAAACTCATAAAAGAACATGGGGTTCAAAATGTGTTATAATGATGTTTAAAACAAAAAATCCAAGATTCGGGTTCATCTTCCCAAAGTTATTTGGGTTAGCACACATTTAGTGGGTTATATAAAATTCCATGCCCTATATATATATATATATATATATATATATATATATATATATACTCCGTTGTGAACAACTTTGGATGTATTTTATACTTATTATGTCTTTATATATGAAATTTAATTTCATTGTCTTTTTTAACATGACCCGATCTAATCCGTCCCTATGAGAAAATTTTATAAGTACGCCACTAATTACTAGGCTCAACATCCATTGGTTGATATGATCATGCATCAGAACCTCCTGCTTCAAATTTAGTCCATGGACTAAAGGTATTTTTAGTATTATTAAGCTAAGGTCTAATGCTTTTTGTCAATCTGCCCTGTCAATTTGCCCAATCATGACCAACAACACCTCTCTATTAGCGGTGACGCCTCATCTTTGTTGAATATTTGGCTTATTCAAGCTTTTTACCACTTCAATCTTAGGTTTTTATTAGACGCCTTGATTCATTTACAAACATACTTTTTTTTTTGTTTCATAAACTGATTCTTGTGAGTTACAATGATTATGGGTATGAAGTTACATTAGAGAATTTAGTTTTAAATGATTAATATTTTTTATCCATAAATATATCAGTGAAATAAGGAGACCTATATATTTGGCTTATTAAAGCTTTTTACCACTTTAATCTCCAAGTTTTTATTAGGCGCCGTGATTCATTTATAAACATACTTTCTTTTTTTTTTTTTGTTTCATTGACTGATTCTTGTGAGTTACAATGGTTATGGGTATTAGGCGCCGTGATTTAGCTAATCCTTCTCATATGTATTCCTGTATTCTAGATCACTATTTTTATTTTGTTTTGCAGAAAGCTACGGGCCTCACATCTCTCCCGCATATTCAGGCACTCTCCCGAGTGCTAACCCCACATGTAGTCACTTCTTCCCTCCCTCTTCATTGCGCCCTTTCAAAAAATTACATTCACCTAGACTAACACTTGAAGGCAATCTTAGCTAAAGAAAATTTACTTGAATAGTCACCACTATTTAAAAAATATATATATACAAATAATCTTTTAACTAATCATCCGTTAATTTTTGTAAAAAAAAAAAGATTTTTTACCCCTATTACTAAAAGTATAAAATTACAAAAAATTCAATTATTCAATTATTTAAATTTAAAAGTTATTATTATTAAGATTATGGGCCCCACCACTCCGATTTGTTTTCTTCATCATCCCCACAGCAATGGCTTCAATCCAGTGCCCAAGATTCACTTTCATCTCCCGTAATAAGATCATCCTTAATACTCATTCTACAGAAATCTCATCCTACTGAAATTTTCTATCACGTCATCATTCCACTGAAAATTTTAAAACTCTTTAAGTCACCTCACTGAAAAACCTTCCCCACTTAGAAACGGTTATCTTCGAAAAAAGAGAGAAAAGTGGACTGGGAGAGGGGGCCGCTAGCTCGTGAAGTGAAGCCGCCGGGGGAGGGGGCGGTGTTCCCGTCGGGCCCCTTGATACCGCCGGATCCCACCTGAAGCGCGGGGGGAGTACTGCGGATAGTCAAAGATTCACTTTCATCTCCCGTCTTTTATTCAGTGATGCATCTAGAAAATTTTTAATTGGAGTCGAAAATTTATTTGAATAATTATTTATATTTTTTTTATCAATTCGAATGTAATCGGGTCGGATCACCAAAAAATGATAAAACTATATTAAATTACAAATACATAATAAAATCAAACTAAATTATCATCTAATTGATTAGGATGATATGATAAAATTGTTTTTTATCGACATGATTCGAAAGAAAACTATTTTTTTAATAAATTATAGATTAAAAGTAGGTGAATGTTTAAATTTTCTTTTACATATTACTTAAATATACAATTATACATAAATCAACTAAATATTTCAATATATAAATTGTGGTTGTTGTGATGTGGAAGCCAACAATGTATAATAGTAAGTTATTGCTCCAGTTTACTTTAAGGAATAAACCGAACATGAATTATGAACATCAAATTCAATGACTTAATATACAAATTAGGTCTTATTACTTTTTAAGTAAGCTATGACTGATTAGGTATTTAATTAAATTATTAATTACTAATTGGATTTAATCACAGGTAATACATATTGTGTTATTTGAATATTGTTTTATTATTTTTGGCTTTAAAATAATTATAAATTGAGTTTCATCTGGATCGTCAAATTTTCATAAGGGTCGGAGCAAAATTTCTTGGGAGAGTAGCAGAATGACAAAAGATATTGTCGGGTGTGGAGGCTTGTAAGGGATTCGACCCTGACTTCTACATAGTTGTGATTATGGAATGATTTCCCTAATTATAGGGCTGTAAACGAACCGAACGAACACGAACGAGCCCTTGTTCGTGTTCGTTCGTTTAACTTTTAACTTGTTCACGAACGGTTCACGAACGCTTACCGAACGAAAATTCTTGTTCGTGTTCGTTCATTAAGGATTTAGCTTGTTCACGAACGGTTCACGAACGCTAACGAACACATATTATTTAAACAATAAAAATCAACATTTTTAATCTCAAGCAATGGAGATAATCATTTATAAATATATAAATAAAGATGTTATAGTATTAAACTAAAAATAACTTTAAGTATTATGGTATTAAACTAAAAATTAAAAATAAAAAACACATTTAATGAATAAATATAAATGAACTTAACCGAACGTAAACGAACGTAAACGAACATGTTACCGAACGTTCACGAACACAAATGAACGAACACGACCTCTGTTCATGTTCGTTCGTTTAACTAAACGAACGGAATTTCTTGTTCGTGTTCGTTCGTTTATTAAACAAACGAACATAAACGAACTTCCCGCCGAACGGTTCACGAACTGTTCGCTGAACGTTCGGTTCGTTTACAACCCTACCTAATTACGTTATCTTGTTTAGCAAGGTCAACAACACTAGTATTAGTTTTTAAATATAGATCAATGTACTTGTAATTCCTTTATAACACCCGAATAATATAAACACTAGTGGCATTATATGAAACAATGATTGGGTGTTATTAGTTAGTTAGTTTTGTAACTTAACTAGTCAAATTAGATCTAAACCAATGTCATTACAAACATCACCCTCATAAAATGAACTCGACCCACTATGAATTTTATTTGTAAGTTAAACTAAACTTGACCTATTATAAATTTTTATTGGTTTTGTAGAATGAAAAATTGAATGAGATTATCAAGGAATTTTTGAAGGAAAAAGAAGAAGAAAAAGAAAGATTAAATCCCGATCAAAAAAAGAAAGAAACGTAAAAAATGCTCGACCATTTGCGGAGTTAGAGACTGAAAAGGAAACTGGAAAAACATAAGGCAGAAAAGATGCTATGAGCAATCAGATGTCAAAAATTGAAGATATGTCGAAAACCTTGGGCCGGAAATAGAGTATAAAACACTTTTAGTTTGATTGTTTAGACTTTTATTATGTTTGATGTGTAATCTGTTTCTATAACTTGAGATTTTATGTTTAGATTTTTGTTATGTTTGGTTATTTTGAAATTTAAGTAAAACTATGTTCTGCTATGTGGGAATGAAACGATCAAAGGTGGTTTTAGCAGGTTTTATCAATGAAAAAATGTATACAGGTGGCAACTATGTATGGTTTTGGTAGCAAATTGGTTGTACTAAAACTATCGAAAATGGTGGCAAAATGGTAGGTATAACGATAAGATACTAGCTATACTAATATGATGGGAAAATGGTAGCGAGCAATATGGTGGCAAAATGGTAGCAATAAAAGTGGTCGCCATATCGTTGCAATAAATTTAAATAAATCTATGTTCTGCTATGTGGGAATGAAACGATCACAAGTGGTTTTAGCAGGTTTTATCGATGAAAAAATGTATACAGGTGGCAACTATGTATGGTTTTGGTGGCAAAATGGTTGTAATAAAAGTATCGAAAATGTTGGCAAAATGGTAGGTATAACGATAATACGCTAGCTATACTGCTATGGTGGGAAAATGGTAGCAACCAATTTGGTAGCAAAAAATAATGTGGTGGCAAAACGGTAGCAATATGTCATTTGTTACCAAGGTTTTCCTCACCATCTTTATGGAAGCAAATTGGTCTCAAAATGTCAATTGCCACCATTTTGCAACCGTAATTCTGGTAGCAAATACCGTGTTCTTAGTAGTGAAAAGGCCATTTTAAAGGTTAATATTTTAAAAAGTTAATTCCTATAAAAATATATAATTTATAAAAATTTAGGTTTTAAAACCTGTGTTGTTTAATACTAATATTTTTTCTATATTAATAATTCTTTTTGTAATTGAAAAATATAAATAATATAATTAATATTTAATATTATTAATATAAGAAAATTCATTTAATAAGAGAGACGGAAAAATTAATGTAAGTATTTTCTATACTAGTGACGTATGTTAAAGTTTATTTTTATTTATTAGTAATAAAAATTATAATTATATTTTGGGGTAATTAATTTAGATTTAACAGAAAATTTACTAGACATCCACTCAAAAGATCATTTGTGTTGGACCATTTGTAATTTTTCAAATTAGAGAGACCATAACTGTAATAATATATCGAATCAGATGTTGCCCGCGATGGTGGCCTAGTGGTAAGGGGATGTGAATCCATAATAGAGGTATAAGGTTCAAAACCCGTCCCCACCCAATTTCTCTGGGTCACGCGATTTACCTCCCTCATGTTGGTCGTGGGACCGTTCAGTGAGGGACGCCTAATGGTGGCGTTTACCATTTTTTTATAATTAACTTAAAAATTATAAATTTCATATATAGTATGTATTAACAAAAATTTAAAACTTGTGGATATAGTTCCTAGGGTTAGGTTAAACTAAATAAGCTTCTTATTCTAAAAAGTTTAAGTAGGATCTTGAGTCATTAGATCATTAAACAACGGTTATGATTAAATCAAGTTGTTGAAGGATATTTTAGTAATGACTACTTTTGTATACTTTTTATGAAGTTCATAAGTTCATTAACCTTTATTAAACGTTCATAAATTTTACACATGAAATTATTCTTAGAAAAAAATATATCATAAAAACGGGCATTTTTTTATCTTCAAAATTAATATAATGTTGCTATCGAAAAAAATGTTTTTTAGTTTATTGTGTCTTTTGTAGAGGTCATTTTGTCTTTTGTATAAGTAATTGTGTCTTTTATACATAACATGTGTATTTTGTACAAGTCATTGTGTCTTTTGGTTTCTACTCAATGTTGTGTTTTCCTGAACAATTTAATACATAATGATGGAGTATAAATAACACAATGATTTTTAAAAAAGACACAATTACCTGTAATAAAAACACAATGACGAGTACTGACAATTTTGTGTAGGTCATTATGTCTTTTGTATATATAGAGCATTGTGTCTTTTGTGCATTTCATTGTTTCTTTTGTATTTCCAGCTCAATGTTGTGTTTTCCTGAACAATTTAAGAAACAATGATGTAGTAGAATACATAATGTCAAGAAAGGTAATGCTATTATTAAATCCTTTGAAAATAATTACATTTTGTTCATATTATTGTCATTAATGTTTACATAATCGAATTAACATTGAATTAGATGTCTTGCTAGTTTAGTAGTCGGTCGTTATTAACTGAATTGAAGAACCCAATGACATCATAAATACTAAAAAAATACCAAACAAAGTTATAAAATTATAAAAATATAAAAACAAACATAATTAATTTTTTTAAACAAATATTCATGCTTTTTGGTATAATGTTTAATCATCTGAATTTTAGAAAAAAAACAACCTGTCCATCCGATGTATGGTTCGCCGGTTCAAACGATACGATCAGTGAATGGCTGGTTCAACTTTCAGCGGTCCAGAGACATCAAACCGAATGATTCTATCACTGTTCTTGGTCTGGCCGGCAGGTTCCCTTGCGTTAACAATGGTTGTTTGAGAGTTACCAAATCTTTTATCTTCTCCATTTTCCTTGATCTAAAATTAAATAAGTTTGTAAAACTTATTTACTTAAATATATTGTTTTGGTTAATATAAACTTTAAATGGGTATATAAATTATAGTTTTAATAAATTATATTATCTTATAATTATTTATTTTTCTGATAATCGCAAAACAAAATGTTTTAAAAATCACGGTTGGCTCAAGTTTTTTGGTGGTCAAAACGGAGTAAAAAATTGTAATTTTTTTCTACTGATCTTTTATCTGAGTTAATAATAAAAAAAATATAGATAATCATGAATGAGTAAATTAAAAAAATCATAAATCAAAAACAAAATATGTAGATTAATCACAAATATTAAACCAACAAAAAAATTTACAACAATCGAACTTTAAGTATGATTTGTGTTTTCCATGAACCGAGTTTCTAAAAAATTAAACAAAGGCTCAAACACAATAAATCGAGAAATAAGACCAAAAAACGTTGTTTTTTTTTTGAAAAATAAACTAGAAAACATAGTAAAAAATAAGAAAAAAAAAAACCTGTCAAGATTCAAATATGTGTCAGCTATTCAGCTGCATAGAAAAAGCATCAATTCACTCCACCAACAAAGAATTTTAGCTATGTTTTCATATTTTAGTAAATTAGGTGGTTGAGAGTTGAGACTATATATGCGGTTTTTAAATCTTAAGAGACAAAATCCTTAATTTAGATTAAACCACGCTACCATCCGTATAAATATACTTAAAAATAAAAAAAATAAATAATAATAATAATAATAATAATAATAATAATAATAATAATACTAATAATAATACTAATAATAATAATAAGAGTTAAATGCTAAAATGGTCCATGTGTTTATATCAAAAATGTCATTTTAGTTCCTAAATATAATTTGTTGCCATTTTAGTCCTTGTGTTTTAATTTAGCTGCCATTTTAGGGACTATATTGGCAATTAAATTTCAAACATAATGATTAAAATGGCAACAAAAATTTAGACGAATGACTATATCGGCAATTAAATTAAAAAACAAGGATTAAAATGACAACAAATTTTATTTAGGGACTAAAATGACATTTTTGATATAAACACAGAGACAATTTTGGCATTTAACTCTAATAATAATAATAATAATATAATTATTATTATAATACAGATCTTTTCTGATTGTTTTGGCGAAATAAATGAAGAGAGACAGGTGTTGGGTTAAATAGAGTTAAATTTTTCTCGTTAGGCCCACACTTTTCAATGGATGCGTTTGGGGAGAACACGCATCCCCCCTTCTTCACCAAACAAAAAGTACTACACCATGCTTTTCCACATCAACGTGTCAATCCATCCTTAATTTAACATCCAGGCTTATTATAATTAAAAAAAGAGACATTTTATTTAGACACCTTATTTTTATATTTTAACACTCCTGCTGGCTAAGATGGGCCGTACTGTTGAGTACAGACAAACATTCTAGGGAATTCCTTGGAATCAGTGAAACATTCTGTGGGACGGGCCGTACTGGCCAGTACGGCCGGTCTTGGCCCAAGCTTATTTTTCCAAGTCATTTTGGGTGTCAACCAGTTTTGATACACCTTGGTACGGCCCGTACTGGTCAGTACTGGCCGTACTTGTCAAAATTTTAACTTGTCCGTCTCACCCAAAACCAGGCCGTCTCACCCCAAAACCAGGCCGTACTGGTCAGTACTGGCCGTCTCAGGGGTGTATTTTTAAAAAAAAGTGGGTGTGAGAATAACAATGCCCTTAAAAAAATATAAAAAAATGTTTCTTTTCTCTTAATTTATTTCGAGCATTTTGACTATTTTCAATTTGTCTTTATAGTTTATATATAAAAGCTCGTGTATTTATACGGATTGGATCCACTAATAAGAGATTTTTTGCCTAAGAATATTAAGAACTAATATGAGTTTGACATGTGGTATGTTAAAAAAAATAAAAACAAAAATCTAGTACAAAAAAAATATAGTACAAATAAAAACAAAATCCAGTACAAAAAACAAAATTTAGTACAAAAAAAATACAGTACAAAATTAAAAAAACTGCTATATAAAAAAATAAAAATCTAGTACAAAAAATAAAAATGTATTACAAAAACAAAAATCTAGTACAAAAAAAAATATATTATAAAAAATAAAAATCTAGTAGAAAACATTAGATGTTATATTTAAATTATCATGACATATGTCAAAATTTTAGTAATTCTTACTCTTATTAGAAAAAAATCACTTTTTATTTGACCTTTTCTCTATATTTATTATATATATTTTTACGACAATAGTATCCTACTCATGCTCTTAAACTACTAACAAATATTTCTTTTTATTTGGATTTGAACTCAGAATCTTCTATCTAAGATATAACGCCTCTATTAAGTAGGCTAGCCTATATTTATATAATGATTCATGCATAATCGAAATTTGTAAAATCACGAATGAAATGTATAATCACTACCTGGTATGTAATCATATAACAGAAATCACATGCTAGGTACATAATCACGTGTCATGCGTCTATATTAAAACTTTTAATAAAAATATATATTAATATTATACTTAAATTATAAATAATTTTTTTTTTCTTTTATGACGTTTTTTTTAAGGAGGGGTTATCTACACACCCCAAAATTATATTTTAACACCCCCTGTCAAATATATGTCTCGTACTGGTCACTACGGGGCGTTTAAGGGTCCAATCATTGACACTGACACCCGAATCATTGGTACTGACACCTAATGATTACCCCTCAATACTCCCCGTAGTGGTCACTACGGGACGTATTGGGGTCGTATTGACCAATACTGGGCGTTTTGGGGTGTAAGATGTGGCAGGTGAGGTGTGTGAATAACACCACCCTTTTTTTAAAATGATGAATCATATAGAGTTATTTGATTTTAAAGACTCGGTAAAGTTGCAAATGAACCGAATGTTCAACATTTATATTTGTTAGCTTAGTAAATGAGCGAACATGCACATGAAATTGTATTCATTTACTTAAATAAACGAACATAAACAGATGTTGTGTTTGTTTATTTATGTTTATTGATATTCAACATTGTGTTCGCTTATATTAATTTACGTTCGTTTACGTTTGTTATTATTTTAGTTTAATACCATAATATTTAAACTAGAATGTAGTCATTTGTAATTCAAATATTACAGAAAACATATTGATTTAAAAGTAATATTTTTGAAACATTATTTAGAGTAATTTCAATTACTATACGATTATTAGTATTAATTTTTGGTTTTTTAGTTATAATTATTTTTCTAATTTTTGTATCAAGTGTTTTATATAAATGATTATTTCTAATATTTGAAATTGAGAATTTTGATTTTTATTGTCTAAATAACGTATGTTCGTTTGTTTTCATTAAAAGGTAAAATTACTTAATAATTGAATACGAACATGAATTTAAGTTCGATTAGTGTTTGTCACACCCCCAAATTCTCACGTGTGGTGTCAGTCCACTTGGGTGTGACGTGGCCAGAATCACAGATCATGGTCATATAGAACGACTCTATATGAGTTATACAAACACAAAATTTTGTAAACAAATCCAAGTTTCATAGATTAAAGAGCGGAAAAAATAATAATAGTTAAGCAACGGAAAATATAAGTGTTGCAACGGAAAGTAAATTGTAACATACAAAACATGGTTTAAATTGTGTCAAAACCAAACAAATGAATTATAAGCCTAGGATTAGAGTCTATATGCATGCAGATCTCTTGTGCATCTTCGTGTGCATCCTAGCCCGTGTTGTTCAGTTACCTGAGAATACATGTGAAAATGTGTCAACATAAAGTTGGTGAGTTCACATGTTTAAGTAATTGAAAGCAGTAAACAGATATATACTGGGTAGAGTGTGTCAGTTCATCTTACCGAAACTTAGACTTGTTGTTTGCCTCCCTGGGTTATCGCGGTACCTAGCATCAGATCGATATTACACTCGTCATGACCTCCAGTCACCATTGTCTCCGAGTTGGACTTCTCAAACCCAATAGTACTACGTAATAACGACTCGTTTGTTACACAACTAACAGTAAGGGTGTGAGGACTTTTTTTGCGATACAGTTACACTCAAAAAGTTGTTTTACAACATACCAGTCATACATATAAAAACAGTTGCATTGTATTCTCACCCCATAGTTTAACAAAACAGTTAAAGAGTAAAAGTGGAGCTGTAAACTCACCTTAGTGAAAATCAGAAAAAGATGGCATAAGCTCCGGTTCGCCGCAGGTGACTCGTAACCGTGTTCGTGTTCATTCTCGTGTTTGTGCTCAACAACCCTCGGTTGTTATGTTAGTCCATGTCGGTCCACATTGACCGTGCTTGTCCGTGTTTGACCGTGTCAAGTCAACGACCCGTTGGTGAACTATGTGTCGGTTATAACTCGTGTAATCATTCGTGATTGTGCTCATTGTGTGCAAAACACGCAAATCGCGTTTGTGGACAACTTACTATTTATAGTAAGTTTCCATTTTTAGCAAGCTTCACAACACGTTTCCTTTTAATGATTCTAACATGCTTATTAACCTTACGTGATCATGTTATCACATAGCACGTTGTCATATGCAATCAAATAAACACATAGTTCGTTTTTAGTCATTAAACTTTTCTAATATGGAAAGTTTCTAGTTTTGACATGTTTAACAACAGTAGTCACAATATCTATTACACATTAGTCAAATCACCTATTGTTAAGCCATTTAGCATGTACAATCATGTATTTAAATTCTTAGTTCATAAACTCTAATAACAAAGTTTCCTAAAATAGCAACTTTCCCTTCTAGGCATCCACTTAACCAATTTAATGCATAATATATGATAATAATTCCATTAATGACAATAACGCATCATTTTAACTACATGATTCACCAAGTATCATCATTTAACAAGTTCTTACGAAATAAAGTTACTATAAATAGTAACTATGTTAAAATACATGTCAACGATCATTTTAACTATCTCTAACCCGTTTTCATGCCAATATCATCATAACATAACATAAATCATCATTCAAAGTGGCATGCATGATCAATAACCATCATTTAGCTAATCTTGTAGTTCAAGAGTAACTAAAAATAGTAACTATGTCACATAATCCATTTATGACCATTTTAAGCATAACAAATCATCACATATATCCATATATCATCAAGTATCATTTATCAATATCCAAAATCATTCAAAGTACCATTGATCATACACGCATGTAAGTGTTCATGAACATCTTATAGGTTCATGACCCCAAATCATACTTTCTTCAATAAAATACATCATAGATCATCAATAACATTAAAATCAATAGGAATAGCATCAAACCCAGATCTAAAACATCATAAAAGTCGTGCATGTGTAGATCTAGTGTGTGCATGCAAGCTTTGAGTCTTGCATGTGTGTTTAGAGGTGTTGTGTGTGTATAATGGACATTAGAACTACCTCTCAAGCTCTTGAATCACTGAGAGGAAATTGTAGCAGCTCTAAGACCCTTCTGGACAGCAATGATTTGCAGGAACAAGGTGATGATCTTCAAGCCCACTAATCTTCTTCTTCAATCTTTCCAAGTGTTTCAAGCTCAAGTATCACAACAATGGCTTCCCAAATGGCTTCCTTCTGTTCTAAGTTTCTAATGGTTGCTAGCAGAGGATTTTGGGAAGGTATTTCGTGCTAATTGCGTATGAACTCGACTAAAATGATTATATTAGGCTAGTAATGATGTTTGTGGTAACAAAGAAGATTAACTGTTGTGACGTTCACCAACGTTCGCGACTTCTGACACGTGTGTGCGACTTTTCGATAATTCCTCAAATTATCCTGTTGTGTGACAGTGTATGTACTGTCGTGTCACGTGTCACACTAAATTAAGCTAAATCTTGTGCCACACAAATGTAAATTAAATAAACATTTAATTAAAATAGAATCTGACATGGATTTTGCGGGGTGTCACAGTATTCGTGAACCGTTCTTGAACAAGCAAAAAGTTAAGCGAACGAACAGCAACAATAACTTGTTCGTGTTCGTTCAATTCGTTTATAGCCCAGGTGTAACTTAATTTAACCTTCAAAAAAGTTAACAATGTGGACTCATGCAGCTTTAAATACAAATTTTAGTCTATTTGATTTTAATCACTTAATTTCATTAATCAAATATCCAAAATATTTCATACACTTCTCATAAAAAATCATTATATTTGATCTCAGAAGTTAAAATTATAATCATATAGATGTTAAAAAAGATAAAAATTAGTAAAAACTTGAATAATTTTAAAGATGTTCAAGAAGTTAAAAAGCCTTAAATTAGAAACTAAATTAAAAAAAAAACAAAAAAAAGAAACGTGCGCATTTATATCCATATATAGACATAAGTAAAATATAATAAGTTAGCTGAACATCTGTTACACATATATTTATTTCATGTGCCCCTATGGTGTTGTAGGGGCAAAAAAATTAACATATTAACCGAATTATGACCAAATTAATCAACAAAACCAAACCAAAATAACCAAACTGAACTGAAATTTTTGGTATCATATATGGTTGTACTATTGTACTAGATACCGCCAATACCAATGGCAAGATCTGACTTTGTTGTACTTTTCTCGAGACATCGCCACTACCATTGGCGATGTCTCGAGAAACATTTTTTTTATTATTTTCGTTTAAACAGAGGAGAGATACGATGCTAAGATGGTAAAGCCACATAAGATGTCGCCATTCACAGTGGCGATTTCTGACAAAATTAGCAAGCTAATCAAATTAATTAGGAGATATCGTCACTAGTAGTGGCGAGGAACCCATTTCTGCCAAAATAAAATTTTGCACCCCACTTGTGATGTACTGTTTGAAAAAAAACCTATTTCTAAAAAAAATTCAACTTAGTTCCTGATTAACGTAGAATATAGAAAGTAAACGGATCACTTTACTGATTATTTCTTATATTTTTATTCAATATGTGTAATACAAATAAAATAAATCTTGAATTTTATCAAGCTTTTAACATTTTATTATTATTATTAAATTAGTAACCCGTGTAACACACGGGTTGATATAAAGTTAAGATGTAATTCACAAAAAAATTAAAAAAAAATGATATAATTACAATTGACATAAAACATTATGAATTCAATCATTTTACCTAGTTTTTTTTCCATAACCGATATCATATATGTATAGTTTTGCATGACATAGTAAAAGATAAATGATAATCAATGCGGATAAATTCAAGAAAATAAACCATTATTATTTTTTTATTATATTCATATTTACATATATATCATTGTATTTTTTAGATGTATTTTAAAATATTGCAAAATTAGTGGATAAATTTAAGTAAACAAAAATGTTGAAAATTTGGAATTTAAGGAAAAACAATATAATTTTTTATTTATTAAATAATTTCTCTTATATTTTAAGTAATAAATATTGAAAAGAAATTGGTCTAATCATATTTTAATACAAATTCTAATCCATTTTAAATGTTCTAATCATTTACATTAATAAATGAATAATCAGTTAAAGTTTTAACACATTAATTTAAAATATTAATTTATTACAAAATAATTGACACCACTTGAGTAGTTTTTTTTTTACTTTATGAAATTATTAAATATAAAATAAGTTGATTATATTAAAATTTTAATAAATTTGCAATGTAAAAAACTAATTATGTTTGTTGGTTTTTTAAATTGCTAAAATGTGTTATACGTAGTTTTTAAATATACAAGATGTTAAAAAATAATTATATGTAAATATAATATTATATGTATATTTGATATCATATGTAATTTTATGAAGTGTAAGATATTAGTTTCAATTATATAACAATTAAATTTAAATATAATAATTGCAAAATATGAGGACATTTTATCAAAAATATACGTCAACAATTTTTTAATTATTATAAAAAACATAAAACATAATAGTTGGATTTATTAACAAAGTTTGTTTTATATTTTAAGTTATATAAATTTGATGAAAATTTGTTTAATAAAACTTTTAATCATTTATTTGTTTTATTTATTTACTTTAATAAATCAATAATATATTATTCTTTAATTTTTAAATTTAATATAAAAGTAAATTATGAGATAATTAGGCTGATAAAGTTATGTTTTGTGTTAGCGGAAACTATTGGATAAAAATAAGTAGCTTATTATTGTTTTCCAGACTTAAATTTTGAGAATTTTAAAGGTTTTTTTAATTTATTCTGCATGTTAGTTTTTTAACATAATTTAATTTAAATAATACAAAATGTTATAAAATAATTATATGTGTAAATAACATGATATGTAGACTTAATATTATATGTAATTTTATTAATTGCAAATATGAGGTCATTTTATTAAAAATAAAATACGTTAATTTTTTTAATTATTATAAAAAAAACATAAAACACATGGATTTATTATCAAGGTTTGTTTTATATTTTAAATAATGAAAAATTGAAGGAAACTGTTTAATAAAAAATTAATACAACTTTGAATAATTTAGTTGTTGTACTTATTTTTTTAATAAATCAATAATATGTTATTGTTTAATTTTTAAATTTAAAAATAATAGTAAATTAGGAAACAATTAATGCTAATAAATTTGTGTTTAATTATAATCGAAATTTTCAACTTTATTGTGGTGATGACATGTGTATAATAATCTTATGTGATAACTATTTTAGAGTGACATATGCATGGCATCTAAAGAAAATATACATGTTAGTAAAAGGACACGTGTCATTGAATTTTCTATTTTATTAATAGTAGAAGATTATTATTATTATTATTATTATTATTAGTATAAAGGATATGACCGTACGGCTGCACAAGAATATAATCGAACTCCACAGCACCTCGGAGTTCTATTCCAGGTTTCTTTTTCGTTATTCTTCTCATTATTCTGGAGTGAGAAAGTGATAGAGAGAGAAACAAAAGATGACTCAACAGCTGCCGCCGATCAACACCACGTCGTTGCCGGAGACGACCGCCGTTCTCAACCGCCACAAATATTCATCTCTATTCGCCTCCGATCACCGGGACTTCCTTCTTTCTCCCACCGGAGCTCAGGTGATCCCCTCTCTTTATTTCCCTTGATTTTCTGATGCATGAGAATAAAATAGTAAATCAAACATAATTAAAGGATGCTTATTTTAATATATTTATATTTTTTAATCTTTTTTTATCAGATCTAGGTTAATTTGGATGTTTCTAGGAAACAATTATATTTATTTAAAATAAAAATAATATAACCAGATTAACTTTGATGGACTGGAAGAAATTAATTAGTTGATGCTTGATTATGATCTTGATACTGCACCTTGAGCTGTACGGTACAAACAGTTAAAACTTTTTTTTTTCCATATATAACACTAGCTTATTAACTCATGTATTACATGGATTTAATATATAACCAGGTTAATACTCCGTGTGTTAAACTGGTTAAATAAAAAGATATAATATATAAATACTAATGGAAATTTATACAAGATAAGATGATTTTTTAGTAATATAATTAAAAATTAGTATAACTTAATACTTTAAATAATAAAATAATTATATTATATCTTAAAACCCTAATTTTTTCAAAGTTCGTTTCGTTAAACATTTCATTTTTTAAATTTAAAATTTATAGTATTTTTTTTTAAAAGTGTGTACTTTAATATTAATATATTTTTGATGTATTAAAAATCTTTTTTAATTTAATACATTTAATATGAGATACATTCAATATGAGAGAGAGGTGAGAAAATAAAGTTGAGAGACTCTAAAAACATGATATGTGTCCATCAAAACCTTTATTTATTAGAACCAAGGGCTTCTAGCCTAATGGTTACCTTCTTGGCTTCCCCTGTGGGAGGTCACGGGTTCAAATCCCTCCCAAGACGAAATAGGGGTCCTTGGTAGGTCAGGGGGTTTTCTGGTGCGGTTTCCTCCTGGGGTGGTGGTGGGATCTCAATGGAGGTCATGGTAACTAGACCTTGATGACGTGGCCTGGAAATCAGTGGTTCACACGTTGAGATCAAATGCCGTTCAAAAAAAAAAGAATAAATAGATTAGTAATAAAAATTTAACAATTATAAAAGGATATTTTTATATAAATGACATATTAATAAATATTTTAAGTAATAAAAAATAATTAAATACTTTAATCACTATACAAATGATATATGACATTTTAATGTGTAATAATTGATAAAATATAATTTTTGTAATTATTAAAGTTCAACAATCTAATTTAACTTAACGTTAAACATAACGGACAAAAAATTTAATTTTTTTCTATCAATTTTTATTATGATCTTGATACTGCACCTTGAGCTGTACGGTACAAACAGTTAAAACTTCATTTTTTTTCTATATATAGCATTACATGGAAATAAAAAAATTAATAAGCAGTTTATAGCGAATTCTAGAAATTCTAGAATGCTAATGAATTTAAAATAAATTGACTGGTTTTGGTGACATCATGTTTAATTTTATGTTTTTGAAACATTCTTGTTTAATGGTTTTTTTTTTTTTAAATTGATGAAAAGTAACCGATATATATAATTCACTTATAAAACCATCTTATTAATATTCAGTAAAAAAAACTAGTTTAACCAAACAAGTGTAACTTAAATAGTTTTTAATTAACAGAAAAGACAAAATTAATACATTAATAAAAAGAAAAAACTGGCCATTAGTTTAATAATATTTTTACCATTTAATATAAAACATATATGAGATTTAGTCATAAATTTGATTAATTAGTTATGAAACACATCATATATACTGTTTCCTTCTCAAAATAAGCAATTACTACCAATAAATCCCAAAAAAATTCCCTTGTTACATCTTTAAATTTTTATTTACTAGAACGTACGACAATTTTACCCTTTGATTAATTATTAAATATTATATTTATGGGCTTTGTGAAATTACGGGTACAAGAGAAACTTCATCAATTATATCCATAATTTTTTGTAGGACTACATGTTCGAAAATACGATGAATAACAATTTTGAGATAAACACCCACTATGTAAATTCTACTTTCAAAATTCAAACACATATGTTACATGAATTAATACGGACCGGTTATTTACACACCGTTTTTTTTTTTTAACTTAATACCCACCCACACTATATACATCATATAGGCCTAACACACTGTTTCGACAAACACTGAAAAATTATATCGAACAATTATTAACACATATACATGTCGTATAGACATATACAAGACGTATATAATGTGTGAAGTTTGCGGGTTAAGTGTGAAAATATAACATGACCATTTTAATATAAATAAACATCATATGTTAGTAGCTAGGTTAAGAGACAAACAAACAAGTTACATCTAGATAATCATCGTTTACCATGTAGTGGTTTTCATACACTTAAAAGGGGCATAATATATGTCCCACTATCATCAAACAAGTACATCACGCATGCTTTATTGTACCTTTTCTAAGACACGTACAGTAGACTTCCATAAACCTGCTATCCAGATACTACTGATCATATGATATGAGTTGTACAACATAAATAGAATCCCATAAATGTTTAATGTGCCTCTTACTTTCAATCACCCTCAACTTTCCACTGAAAGTGGGTCTGCAAACCTTTGCATTATTTATTTATGGGTCCATTTTACACCCTCTATATGTCTCGTATAATCGTATACAGTGGCGGATACAGGATTTTTCTTTAGTGGGGGCAAGCAAAAAAAACTTCCATAAAACGGTTCCAAAGTGGTTGGGTTAAAACCAATCTAAATGGGTCGATAAAATAGTCAAGTTTGTTAAAGTGTAACTCTGCTTAACTACATTAATGTCACCTGCACAACACGCGTAATGAAACTCGTAAACACACCGTATCACGTGATGCCGCTTTTAACTTTTCTTATTTTCTTTAAATTTCTTTTTCAAAATTCTTTTTATCAACATTTCAACTTCACCGATTTACCATGGCTTCATATGTTCTTTTAATCTTAATATTTCTTTTGTTGCAAGATTTAGAAATTAAGCAGGATCATGATTAACGATTAGAGAAAAACTGGAAAATGGAAAATAGAACAATGTTACTCTATCGGTGCAATGATTTAGGGATCTGAATTTTTATCTTTCCTCAATGCAAAATATAATGAATTAGGAATTTAGAAAGGGTTTGTGAGGGGCTGTTTTGTAATCGAAGGGGGCATGTTTCAATATCAAAAGGGAGCCTACTTTATTTTTTAAAACTTTCATACCTGGTTCAAATTTGAGTGGGGGCCTTTCCCCCCTCTGAGCTAACTATGAATCCGCCCCTGGTCGTATATGGCTATTAGAGGCGTATATGGATCAATTATTGATTGTTAGAATTTGTCGGTGTCAATAATTGAACTCTTATACGTCTCGTAAAGGTTTATACGTGACCAATCATTGAATGTTAGAGGAGGCAATACGCAAGACTTATAGGGTCAGCAGGTTGTTAAAATAAAAAAGTTGGGTGTGTAGATAATAATCCGTTATTTATTTAAAATCTCAAAACTTCATAAAATTTGTAGTAGATATTTTCTTGCACGTTTCCTGATCATAAGATTACCCCACTCAAAGCTGGAATTTAAAATATTCCAACATACAGTTGTCTGGATATCTTTTTAAATCGTACGGAACTTATAAAGATTTTCTTCGTCTTTTGTAGGGACAACATCTAAATCCCTAAGTTTTGTAGTTTGTAATTGTCTTCATAATCTTGTTAACCGTAATTCTATCGCTTAGAATAGGCGTATATGAGACGTAAAACTTAGTCCTATGTTTTAGTCCTATGTTTATATCAGGTAACTATCACAATGTTTGGTTGACATCACACCATATTTCGTATAAGAGCATGTCAGTTGAAAGTTAATTTGATTACCATTATTTCGGTTGTTGTGGGCCCACTTGATTACCCAGTAACGAGACGACCCAACATGGGACTCTGCCTCCTTGAACCCCCGAGGTTTCTTTTGGCTAGAAATCTTGGACAAACATGCACTTCACACCTCCTAAGTCATCTCAATATTTAAACTCATATCCCTCGTGTCTCGAGTGAGTTCAATAAACTAAAATAATTTGATGAAAGTAAAATCACCACTATAATATAAGTTTAGCTGAGTTTTTTTTCAGAAGGGTGTTGATGTAAACTTATTTGCTAAAATGTGTGATTTGAAAAATATTTATCAAAATGAGTATTTTTGATGTATTTCTTTATTTTGAACTAACTTATTATGATTTTTTTAATTTAATCAACATATTTCATAGTTGGTTGATTGAGAAAAAAAATAGAAAAATATTATAATATGTTGATTGAACTAAAAAAAATAGTTAAAAATAAATAAATAAATGAAAAACATCATTTTGGTAAATATTTTTCAAATCACTCATTTTGGTAAATATGCTTTCCACCAACACCTATTTAAAAAAAAAAAAAAAAAAAAAACTCAAGTTTAGCTTTTTGTTTTCCTGCAAGTTTTATGTGACTTCACTCATTTCAGATAAAGATTTCGGATCTTGAAGACAAAACCGTGGGCATTTACTTTTCTGCAAATTGGTACCCACAATGTCAATCTTTCACCAAACTTTTGATTCAAGTATACAACCAAATCCAAGCTAAAAAAGAATCAAAATTTGAAATCATTTTCGTATCATCCGACGAAGACTTGAATGCATTCAACGACTTCTATCAGTCATACATGCCATGGCTCGCGATTCCATTTTCTGATTTAGAAACGAAAAAGGCGTTGAACAAAAGATTTGATGTTGATGGGATTCCATGCTTGATCATTTTACAACCCGATGATGATAACGATGTAAACTTGTTACACGATGGAGTTGAGTTGATTTATCGTTATGGTGTCGACGTGTACCCGTTTACTAACGAGCGGTTGGATGAATTGTTGAGGATACAGAAGGAGAAGGATGAACATCAAACTTTGTTGAATTTGCTCACAAATCATGATAGAGATTTTGTTTTGGCTCATTCGGGATCAAAAGAGGTTAGTACATGTTTTTCACGATAAATTTGTTGTGTTTCATGTTCTTTTATAGAAAATGTTGATAAAATAATCATAAGGATTAGATAAACTAAAAAGTAAAAACAAAGTGTTTGTCTAAAACCATAAAACAACTATTTTTTATACTAAATTTGTATTTTTTTTTACTGAATTATGTTTTATTGTACTGAGTTTTAAATACGGTACAAAAAAAAATAAAATATAGTGCAATACAAAAAAATAAATTTAATACAAAAAATAGTTGTTTATATTTTAAAGTAAAAATTTGTTATTATTTGATACTCTTCTTTTAATCATACATGATAGGAACTATGCTAAGATTCTAATCATAAGATTTTTCATGCCCATAGTACTACATCAATGTAGTATAAACTCCATAAATAAATATCTATAAACAAATAATCTCATCGAATAAATAATTCTCTTTAACTAAAGGGCTTCTAGCCTATGGTTACCCTCTTGACATTCCTATGGGAGGTTTTCGATTCGAATCCGAGCCAAGACATATTTGTTAAGGCAAGGTCAGAGGGTTTATCCAGTTGTGCGGTTCCTTTGGAGTGGGCTCTGGCGTATACCTCAGAGCGTCAAATTCGAGTGGGCGGTTGAAATCCCGTCTTCAATGTCTGAGATTCAAACCGTTAAAAAAAATATAATTCTCTTTGGACCTGACTTGTGTAAAGACGTCTAAGAAAAATAGATTCTAATTGAATAATTAATTTATCGATTAATAAATAACCTTATTTAAAGCATATCTTTTTGGTCATTAGAGTATTCATTTACATACTTTACTTTATTATAACATGACCCTTGTAAAAGAGTAAAATTTTAATTACGCTTTTTGTACTTTGCAAAAGTGTAACTATAAAGTATCACAGATAAGCCATGAAGAATTTAAAATATAAAAAGAAATTCTCTCCTAGTTAAAAGTATCAAAAAAGGGTGCTATCACGTATTTATTTTATCTTTGGTTAAACTATAGTCATATCGGTGTATGTTGGGTGTTCTAATAAAAAAGGTTTTAATTTGTAAATAGTTGTTATTTATTTTTATGTTTTGTATATTAAAACTACACAATTGTGTCATTTCATTATTGTGTTTTTTAGAATTCATTATTTTGTAAATCACATATTATCTTAATTTTTTTTTAAAAATACATTTTGGTAAATCTGTTTTATTTTTAGGTCCTTGTATAATATATCAATCATTATGTTTTACGTTTATGTTATTAAGTAATATGTATTTGTCATTGTGTTTTATGTTTTACCTTATTTAGTGTTTTTTTTTTATTATTTTTATATTAAATAAATTTGTTATTTAATTTTTATTTTTACATATTAGGCTATCCATAGCGGTCACCCCATTGAAAATCCCTCCCCACCGAAATTTCCTGCCACGTCATCACCTCACTGAAAATCTTAAACCCCCACAGTGGTCACCCCACTAAAAACCTTCCACACTATTCCATTAGACCAATCAGAAAGCGAGAAAGAGAGAAAGAGAGCGGGGAGCGGGGGCCGTGGAAGGGCTTTGGGTGGGGGCCGCTGAAGGGGGGCGGTGTTCCCGCTCTTGGCTGCTGAAATGGGCAACCCCGCGGGAGAGGGCGGGGGAACCGCTGTGGGCGACCTTACAAGTACATAATTGTATTATGTCACCATTTTGTTTGTTAAAACTTAATATTTTTTAGAAAACATATATTTTAGGCCATTGTGTTATATGTATTTACCATTGTTTTTACCTTTTAGTTCATTTGGTGTTTTATCTTGGCATTAATTTTTATGTATTAGATTAATATGTTGTTTTTTTGTATCATTAAGATTTACATATAAAAGAGTACAAGATTGTGTTCTTATACTATTTTTTTTATAAGTCATTATTTCTAAAAAAATTGTAAGACACAATAACAAACAGAAAAGACAAAATGACGCATTACTGCATTAGAAATAAAATGTGTTTATAAATGTGAATATTTTTCATTTTTTTGTAAAACAAAACTATACTTGTTGTAAAGATTAAAAAAAACATTTGTTTTTTTTGTATAATTTTTTAAAAAATAATATCGTATATAAAAGTTATTATCATTTAAAAAAAGTAAGATAACATGAATTCACTCCCAAGTTGATCTCCATTTACCATAAGAGCTATAAATGTACAATACTTATAAAGTATGATTTGGGTAAATATGTAAATGCCCTTAAATCTAATGTTGTAATTTTCATTAAAAAATAACAATGTATATAAATTTATGAATGTTTTAAAAATAAGAGGGTAATTGTTTTAAATAACGAGTTGTAATTACATCAATGTAACAATCAATATTGAATGTTACAACTTAATTGTTACATCATATAATTACAAACACTTTGAAAATTTGACAAATATACTTCAATTAAAGATAAAAATGTAATTAATTTTATGATGTAATTTTTATAATAAAATAACAATGTGTATAAAAGTAATGCATGTTTAAAAAATAGAGGGGGTAAACGTTTTTTTTATAAATGAAACTAAATTAGTCATCAAATGTCCAAATACCCTTTAATATATCTTAATCACTCATTTTTCCAAAATTATATATATATGGTTCTCAGTCAACTCAACTGTCTTGAAAGAAGATCTGGGCCGTTTAAAATGGCTCAAAATAAATCTCAGTCGTATAAATTCAATTCGGGAGGTAATTATGAAAACAGTTTATCCCACTATCCCATTTATCTCAGTTAAACAATTATTATTTTTTGTAGATTAAATTTTACTAAATTTATTCGATTATACGATTGTACCCGGTCATCGGATGGGTATAAAACTAGTTAATATAGACACGCATTTCAAATTACATTCATCCAACCACAAGACACACACATATATTGAAAGGTACTTTATCCTTTAACAACAATATTATGCAGATATCAGTTTCTTCCTTAATAGGCAAAACAACTGGGCTATACTTTTCGGCCCAATGGTGCCTTCCAGGCCATAAATTCACTCCCAAGTTGATCTCCATTTACCATAAGATAAAACAAAATATAACTAGACAAGAGCTAACAGAAGAACAAGAAGACTTTGAAATCATCTATGTCTCAAGTGATCACAACGAGCTAGAGTTTAACTCCTCAATTAGTGTAATGCCCTGGCTAGCTCTTCCGTTTGGGGACTCGACTATCAAAAACCTAACCAAGTACTTTGATATACGAGGTATCCCTAGTTTGGTTATTCTGGGTCCAAATGGCAAAACTGTTACAAAGAATGGGAGAAGTTTGATTAACTTGTATGAAGAGGAAGCATACCCTTTTACTGAGGCTCGGGTCGGGGTTTTAGAAAAGCAGATGGATGAGGATGCAAAGAATCTTCCGAGTGTGAAGCTACATTCGGGCCATCGCCATGAACTCATGTTGGTGTCTCAAGGGAACGGCGGGGGCCCGTTTATATGTTGTGATTGTGATGAGCAAGGTTCGGGTTGGGCTTACCAGTGCCTTGATTGTGGATATGAAGTGCACACCAAGTGTGTTAGGCCGGTGGTTTCGGCCTCTAGTGGTTAGACAATGGTTATACTTTAATGAATGTATTAGAGTGAGTGGCACTTGAAAACTTATTCTAATTGTTTAATATTTGCTTACCAAAAGGACTAATTATGTATAATGATCTTGAACTGTTGTCCCTATTTGGTGCTCATCCAAAATTTGTTCCAAAAGCATCCCGATTAGATAAAAAGTGTATCATGCTAATGCTAATATAAATTCGACATTATGTATGCTTTTATAATTTACCGTGTGTCTGTAGGATCTGTATTTTATAATAACACATCTTAATTGTAGTAACTCAGATAATCCATCAAAATTAACCCAAATCTTTTGTTTTTTTTTTTTTCCAAAATCATTATTTTACATGTACAAAAGTGTGCTATTTTATTTGTTTGTGTAAATTATTTTTTTTTGTTAATTAATATTATCCGATTTGTAATAATGATTTTAGTAGGTTTACAAGTTACAAACTTCAAATCAGGATGTTACATATATATTTATTTATTTGTGTATATTATCAAAAAGTATGATTAAGTGTATAATGAAGTGCCACGTTTTTTTTAATAAGAAAGCGTTGCAATCACACAAGAAAGAAGGAAACCTACGAAAGGAAATTAAAGAAGATAAGGCACCTAATCCAAAAAACCGTTAAATGATGCGTGGTTTCTTCTGAATTGCATATTCTAGACGCCACGCCAGCTATCCCACTAAAAGTCATATTTGAAAATTGAAATTGGTTCAATTTGTTTTAACATTTTTTTTTCTTTCTAAGAACTATAAGAATTTATGATTAAATCCTTATGTTGTGTTTGGTTCATATCATTTATCATAATGATTTGAAATATAAAGATAATTAAAATTTATCTAGATATTTGAATCTATAGTGCTTTTTGATGATTAAAGAATCGTAAAAGAGTTTAAATCTACAATCATGGGTATTACATATTGGCAGGGCCGGTCTGAAGAATTTAAGTGCCCAAGACGAAAAGGAAAAGAATGTCCTAAACAAATTATTAATTATGTGAACTCTATTTTTTAAAATGACGATTAACATTAAATAATAAACATAGCAAAATCATAGTATTAAAATAACATACTGAAATAGCTAACCCATGATTCGTGAAGCTCGCCTAGAACTAAACCGATTTTTAAACTTGTTTAAAAATTTATATATATATATATATATATATATATATATATATATATATAGAAAGATGATACGTTTATTGTGTTAGCCGAATAACTACATCTTATTACTTTGGGGCTCACACTAAAGTAAATCTAAAGGTGTATGTTTTTTTTTAATTAATGTAGGGCTCACTTACATTAATAAAAAATAAGAAAAAAACCTACACCTTTAGATTTACCTTAATGTGGGTCCCAAAGTAATAAGATGTAGTTATTCGGTTATCATAATAAGGAATGGTTAACATTCGAATCATCTCATATATATATATATATATATATGTTGTTATTTTTATACTTATTTAACGGGATAAAAACACACAAAGAGTTTACCGTTAGAGATGATAAAGATTTGGATTAGATGAACTTTATTATTTTAAAATGTGAAAATCGGAATTATTGCATATTTAGTTATTACTTTTGAATTTTTTTTTAAGAATATGATGATAATTATTTAGTTTTATTTTAATTAGTTTGTGTTTGATCAATTAATTTATTAATTATCTATTGTTAAACATGTTTATATTTTTAATATTGGGTGTGAGAGAAGAAAAAAACAAAAACAAAAACAAAAAAAGTAAAAAAAAAAAAAACCGAAAACCGAATATTTCGTAATAATTAAAAGTTGACTATGTCGGTCTCGTTTTTTTTTTTCCAAAAACCGAACCGAGCACAGCCCTAGATAGGAGTGACAAAACTAACCATGGTTTAAATTAATTGATTTAAAAAATGAAACATAAGTTCTGTTTCGTCCCTGAAGAGAGAGACACCAAAATAAAAACCAAAATTCAAATTCAGTTAGTTAAAATTTTGTTTCATCAAAGTTCATATATACCTGACATCCCTAATTAGATTAATATGCATTGAAATGTATTGCACAACTCAAATATTTAATGAAGGTGTATGGAAATTGTGATTTCTTGTTAATATTTGTTTTTCTGTTATAATTCCGTAATTTCTTTACATAGAAATTAAAAAAAAAAAAAAAAAAAGGTGGCGGGTTACATAAATCTAAAAAAAAAATTCACAAGATTTCGTCAGTAAAAATACTCCAACGACAAAAGCCACATGGCGCACATGCACCAATTTCGTGTCGTGCGTGAACCAACAACGTGTTTAATAAATATAATAAATTAATAAATAAAACAATGGACATATAATATAATATAATATACTTACATTTATCTATAAAAAAGAATAAAAATAATGAAAACGAATTTATGTTTGAGTGATTAATTATACGGTTGTTCTGCATACTGGGCATGAATTGCGGGTATGCAGCCACTGGGATATGCATTCTTGATGAAACTTGTGCTCACATTTTGGAAAAATCCCAGCTGAATTCCCAACTTCAAAATCCTGTTACAATATATACATTTTATCAATACCGCTTTTAAATAATCATTCGCAACAAAAAAAAAAAAAAATCATCTCATTCATTACTTAATATTGATTGCTAGGGTTGTAAAACAGTCGAGTTGAGTCGTGTCCAACTTAAGCTCTAGCACTGTTCTTCTGCTTTTAAAAAAGCTCAAGCATAAGATCGGCTCATGACAGTTTGTAAAACACGAGCTTAGATTTTGTGTATTTATAATTATTTTTATACATATTTAAAGTTATTTTTAAATAAAATTTAATTTACATATAAGAGTAGCTATCTTGTAAATATTGATATTAGCAAATATATAGACAGAAAGCTCATTTAGGCTTACGGGCCAAACTGAAATTGATAGGTGAAGCTCGGGTTCTTTTAAGTTTGTCTCAAACGAGCTGATCTCAACTACCTCAAGAATGGTTTGGCACATTTACACCATGCAGTGGTTTTATTTATCTTAAAATAAAATGCAATCAGCCAATGTGGGATTAGCCCACTTGGTAGAGGCTTTGCCTCTTAAAATAGGAGGTCATGGGTTCAACACATGCAATAGTGTAATTAGTTTGGAAGACGATAACATTTGCCGTTCAAAAAAAAACAATAAATTGCAATCAAGTAGATATATACCTGAAGACAAATTGAGCAACAAATTGCGTTTCCAGAAGAATCAAAGACATTGTGGTTTGAAATTTCAATCTTTTTAAGCTTTATAAGTTTTTCACAACTTGGATCCTGGTCACATCAAATTGAATATAATTGTCAAGGGTCAATGGTCAAATATGGAATGTAAGCCTTAAATGCATATATCTATATATTAAGATATTTATTATATATTATTTTAATGATATAAATTAATTAACTTGGTCTTTAATTAATTACTATACCTTGGTAATTAGGAATATATGTTCCTTGTCTCGAAGAAGCTTTGATTCCAAATCACTTGCTACGATATCAATCTGAAACAAAAAAATTAAAGCATGCATTGGGTTTTTTGATCAAACTTTATGTTGTAATTTACAAATGTGACTAAAAATGTTTAAAAAATAAAAATAAAGAAAATTAAATTTATGCATGATTTAATTAGTTACCAGTTGAAGGAAGCAATCAAGATCATGCTCATCGTCTTGATCAGAATGCATGAAATGATCAAACGTAACCCTAGTGATTTTATGTGACAAAACTACCCCCGACACCGCGCCCAAGATTATATCTTGCAGGAAGTTCATTTTGTTCTTGAATCCGATCAAAGCTCCTCCTACTGCTCCAATGGTGCCCCCGACTACACCCACAGTAAAATATATCAGCAATAGAGTCAAAAATCGCATGTTTGTTTGTATTCGCTTACAAAAAATCGTTAAGAACCAAAAAAATCATTTATAATCACATGATACAGGTATTTAGTATTTAATAGATACAAAGCAACCTTTTTTTACATTAATTTAAAAATAAAATAACTTGTGAACATGAATGATTATTTTAGTTTTATAAAGAGAGATTATAATGAAAAGCATATATTAAGATAGACGTACGTCATAATTAAGCTTAACAAAATGTGCGGGTTGGGTAACGGGTCAGAACGGGTGCAGGTTAGAATAGGTGCGAGTCAGGACGGGTTTTAAGCAATACCAGTTTTGGTCTAAATGTATTGTTTTTTAAAATCATCAATTTGGTTTAAGTTAAAAATGTGTTATAACTTAACAAATAGTTCATTAGAATAACTTTTAGTAATTGTCTCATTAAATATATTATTAATCATTCTTAAATGTTTGAATTCATTGCATTCACATAGTTTTTAAGTTACCACTCGTATTGTGGTAAAGTGTTACCCATCTCAACCCATTCTATGTTATAATGTTACCCATTTCAACCCATTATACAACAATTCTTTAACCAAATTAACCCTTTTTTCTATTTGTGCGAAAATTACCACCTCTAGTCATAATGCAAATACTCAAACAAGAAATAGAGCAACAACAAACAAAAAAAATAAAAGAATAATTATATAACAGATAATAATTAAACTTAATTGGCTAACAATAAAGAATATAATCATAGAGACTGACCGACACCGAAGTGGAAGATGAAGACGAGAAGGATGAGATTGAAGAACACATGAGAGATTATGGAGGTGAAGAGATCTTTGATGAACCTGCAGTCAACATAATGATATCTTTTTTCAAAAGATGAAGAAATCATAGGGATTTTGATAATAATCGATTGATGGCAAGCACTTGTTGATGAAGATGAAGATGAAGATGAAGATGATGTGAATGATTGGTTGTTTGATCTTAAAATTGGAATTTGGTGTTTTTTATATGGATGAAGAAATTAGGAATGAGTCTTGGAAAGTATGAAGAAGAAATCAAGAAACTGCAAGTTGTTATGGATTATGGTCAACGTTGAACGTTCACAGAATTTTGAGGACTACTTATTCAAACCACAAAACTTCAAGTGGTTATGCATTATGGTCAATGTTGAACGTTCACAGAATTTTGAGGACTACTTATTCAAACCAAATTTACTTATTTTTTAAAGGAAATTACCGATGTGGTCCATGTGATTTGTTGGTATTTTACTCTTGGTAACTAGGTTTCATAAATTACTTATGCCGTCCCAAACTTTAGACATTGTAACACATATAGTCTTTAGATCACTGAATTACTTTCACATAATTGACAAATTATCCTTACATAAAAACTATGTGTTACAAATGTTTAAAGTTTAGAACTACATGAGTAATTTATGAAACCTAGAGAATATGAGTGAAAGAATAGCATACCAGGCCTGGGACTATCTTGTAATTTACTCTATTTTTTAAGAGGCCATGTTGAAATATTCTTCCAGGATTATTGTTTGAGGGTGACCGGACAAATATGACAAATTATTTAAAATGTGTTCCCTATTTAAAGAATAGATCATGTTTTGAAATATAAGTTGATAAATATTATGGCCCCAAAAGGGCTGTCCTATAGTACTCATACCTCTCACAAAATAGACAGAGAGTTGTAGCATCAAGTCTGCCGTTCAAAATAAAATAAAAAATAAAAAAATTATGGATTTTACCAAGGCCATGATAGCCCACCGGATTCGGTGGGTTGGTCAATGTTCAGGTTCACCAGAGAGTTTACGAAGCCGTTTTTGAAGCCGGTTGGGACGATGGAATTTTGAATTTGGACGTTTATCAACAGCTATGTAAGCCATTGGGAATATTTAATAAAAAAATAAGGGATAATATCATATATCCCCTTATTAAACATCAAAATTACATATATCCCCAATGTTAAACTAAAATTACAAATATCCTCATGTTTCAAAATTGCCCTTTAGTAAGGAGAAATATGTAAATTGTTTTTAGTTAGTTCATTAAGGGTAAAATAGGAAATACATAATTTGTTTTTTAATGAAATGGATAAATATGTAATATATTTGGTTTAGAAAGGGGAAATATGTAATTTAGTTTTATGATTGGGTAAATATGTAATAAATGGTTTTAGCAAGGGGATATATGCAATTGACCCAAAAAAATAAAACTTACCCTTTTTTTTCTTTTACATAAAACTAATTGAATTAACTTCAAACGAATTGCAATAAAACTTACAGGTAAGCGAGCAATTAGTTGCGCCGCAACCACTTTTGAATTGTAAAACCAATCCTAATAAAAATAGTATTTTGGATCCTAAAGGTCAAGATATTACTATGCATGACCATTTGAGTTATGTTTAGAAAATTCACCTCCGGGCCGAGAACCCAAAAGTATCGAAAGCAAAGGGGGGTAAATACTAAAACACATGTTGGTTCTTCAAACAAATTTTCTTGTGTTTAGCCACTTTACTTGATTCCGCTTTTAACGCACCATGACCCGCCACTAATCCATTGTCTCATCCCAACAAGAGGGAACACTCCTGATACAACACACAAACTTGAAACCATTT
This sequence comes from Mikania micrantha, assembly GCA_009363875.1. NCBI lineage: Eukaryota > Viridiplantae > Streptophyta > Magnoliopsida > Asterales > Asteraceae > Mikania > Mikania micrantha. Next base: position 15,190,104 of record CM018697.1, read on the forward strand.
TTACACCCAAAAAAATTCTCCTCTTTGATCTACTTTTTCTAGCAAAAAATTAATAATAATACTAATAAAAAAACCGAGCAAAGTGAAGGTAGGTTTGAGCAAAAACTTTCAACCCACCAACCTAATATTCACAACACTACTCACAATATCCAACTAAGCAAAACCTGTTAACCAGCCCAGTGAGATGATCACCCCTATCTTAATGAACGCCACCGTTAGACGCCCGTCACCGACCGGTCCCGAATCACACACGTATTTTGGGGAACTTGAATCTTCGTTCTTGTATCTGAGTGTACAAATTTTGGGGGTTACCTTTTCACCTGCAACAAGCTCTCTAGTGAGTAGTGACAGATTCTGTAACAAGCTTACAAAGACAATACTGCTTGTATGACTTGTACTCATGCATCAAAGATTGTACATTGCGTTTTTTTTCCCTTAACATTTCCTTTTGCCCGTAATAATTTGTGGGCTCAAGACAGATTCATAAGTAGAAGCAAGAACTGAAGATGATGAGCTTCTTGTTTGTTTTTAATCATCTGATGTCGCTTTGACTTTCAAAATTCAAATGGTTTCGTCCCACATTGGCTGTCGATATAAACGAAATTTACTATTTAACGACCCTTGCAAGATTGCCAACCACGACCTTACTTGAACAGGATCTGTTCTATAGGTTCGTACATCTGTATTCTTGATTCCTAAGAAGACAGAAACCCATGTCTGGTTGATGAGCCAGAGCCATGTAATCAGAGCGTGATTAACAGAGACGATGGTCATATGACCATGGCTCGGTAGAGGATCGTTGTCTGCCAATCTACTTGGTCTTGACATGGTTACATGGTTGTCTGACAGACAAATCATCTTTTTTTTTTAAGGTACAAAAATTAGGTGTTTGAATTCCGATGATATATCTCGATTAAATTGTGTCTTATTAAGTTATACTATCATAATATCTTATTTTTGCCTATATGGGTTCAAAATTCTTCCAAATGTATGGATTAAATGGCAGATTCAGACTGCAGATCAGTTGTTCGACAATATGTCTGAATCAGATTTCTCTTGTATTTATATGGATCATCATATGGATGAACTCTGGTTATTGGTTCTCAAAACAACAAACAAAAATAATTGCTCTTCGATTTTACATTTTTCTTGTGACATTTCAGAAATCTCATGTTGTGTAATTTTTTTTTTTTTCAAATTCTAATGACATTACAACTAATGGAGGAAATATCATTGTTCAATGAAGGTTTGATTAGTCAAAACAACCTATGGATAGTGCGGTTTCGATCAAATGAAGCAATTTAGCGCGACGAAAAAGTTAGAAAAGCTCGCATTGAAGGTATGCTTCTTAAAAAACAGTTTGAGTTCCTTCTGATCAAGAAAATACATTTTTAAACTGTAAGTGGTTGTGTGGCCTTGCTGACACAAACATTATCGAAGTTTAATGACATGTAACCTTTGCGTGGACCAACATTTGTCATATATATTGATAATGCGATAACATGTAGTTTGTTTGTTGAAGGTTATCATGGAAAATCTAGAACCAACAGAATAGACGAAGGGCTTGGAACAAATGTTCCAGAATATGGACACTGATGAAAGCGGCTTCTGGGCTTCATAACATGTGAAGAACTGAACATGACCGCTGAGCCAGTAATATAGATCTAGGGCCCATAGGCTGTAGAATGTAGCCTAGTCGTATAAGTGACTACCTAAGTAGCACTGATACGGGTACAGGACTGGAGTACGGGGACGATACGGGGACGATACGGAAACAGGAAAAGGTAAAACTCAAAAATTCAAGATATGGGTACGGCAATGGTAAGGCCATAAAAATATAAAAAAATAAAGATATTTATTATATATTATTTTAATGATTTAAATTAATTTACTTGGTCTTTAATTAATTATTATACCTTGGTAATCAGGAATATATGTTCCTTGTCTCGAAGAAGTTTTGATTCCAAATTACTCGCTACGATATCAATCTGAAACAAAAAAAATTAAAGCATGCATTGGTTTTTAATCAAACTTTATGTTATAGTTTACAAATGTGACTAAAAATGTTTAAAAAATACAAATAAAGAAAATTAAATTTATGCATGATTTAACTAGTTACCAGTTGAAGGAAGCAATCAAGATCATGTTCATCATCTTGATCAGAATGCATGAAAGGATCAAACGTAACCCTAGTGATTTAACCCTAGTGATTTTATGTTCATCATATAGTCTTTAGATCACTGATTTACTTTCACATAATTGACCAAATTATCGTGACATAAGAGCCATGTGTTACAAATGTTTAAAGTTTGAGAGTACATGAGTAATTTATGAAACTTATATACCAAGAGTGAAATAATAGTAAACCACTGAGACTATCTTGTAACTTGCTCTATATTTTAAGAGGCCATGTTGAAATATTCTTCCAGAAATATTGTTTGAGGGTGACCGGACAAATATGACAAATTATATAAAATGTGTTCCCTGTTTAAAGAATAGATCATGTTTTGAAATATAAGTTGATAGATTTTATGGCCCCAAAAGGACTGTCCTATAGTACTCATAACTCTCACAAAATAGACAGAGGGTTGTAGCCCCAAATCTGCCGTTCAAAAATAAAAATAAAAATTAATATAAAATTAAAAAAAAATTATGGATTTTGCTAAGGTCATGTAAGCCTTTGGGAATAGTTACCCTGATTTAGTACACAAAATTGAAACCATTTTTACACCCAAAAAAATTGCTTCTTCTTTGATCTATTTTTCTAGCAAAAATAATAATAATAATAATGATAATACAAATTTTTAGACCTTAACCAGCCCAATGTGTTCCATTGATGGATTTTGAACCGTTGTAATACATGTTTTTGATTTTTGTTTACATGGTCGAAGTTCTCAAGCTTCACATGGTCAATCACAATTGTTGAACCATTTAACCAATCATTAGATATGAGCCATCTATAAACCAAAAGAAATGTTTCAAGCTCCAACCAATCATATAATTTACATCATTTACGAACGAATATGTTTGTCCCACGTTTAACCAATCATGTAATTTACAATATATTATGAACCAATCAAATCTTAGTATTCCTCGTGTAGCAATTTTTTTGTGTAACAAATATTTTCATGTGCGTAACAGAATTTTGTATCACGTATTTGGAAAATATATTATTTCTTACTTTTACAAATTTGGCTAAAAACCCTCAAACATTGTAATTTGGATATGTGCTTACGTAAGTGTCTTTATTTATGTTTTTTTTACTAAAGTTAGTTTTGACCACTACTCGAGATGAGGGTGCAACTTCAGTTTTTTAAAAATTGGTCCACCTTGAAAGATCCAAAACAAAGAGGGTTCAATATAGTTGGTAATAAATATGATACGAGAAGAGCATGAAGATCATTATTTTCAATATTTTATCCAATCCCATAAAGATATTTCCAATCATTATATGTCACCTTACTAGAACATAAACAAGAACTCAGACAAGTGGTGTCTACCCAATAACTAGAAAGATTTTTATAATGTTTTTTGTTTTTTTATTTTATTTATGCATCCATCTTTAACGATGGAAAAGATACACACATAGATAAGGATCACAGTCTCGGATCAAACCGAACCATTAAATTAAAGGGTGTAAACCGCAGTTCAATGCTCGATGGAACTTAAATCTTCGTTCTTTACAGCCGAGTCCGAGTCTACAAATTTTGGGGTTTACCTCTTCACCTGCAACAAGCTCTCTGGTGACAGAATCTGTAACAAGCTTACAAAGGTAATACTGCTGCTATGACTTGTACTCATGCATCAAAGATTGTACATTGCTTTTTTTTTTCCTTGATATTTCCTTTTGCCTCTAAGAATTTGTTGGCTCAAGACTGATTCATGAGTAAAAACAAGAACCGTAGATGATGCGCTATTTAATTATTTCTTTCTTTTTTTTCCATTTGATGTCGCTTTGATCTCTAGTTGCGATAAACTGCAAATGGTTTTGTCCCACATTGGCTGCTGATGAAAAAAAATTCACTATTTAATGACCCTTGCAAGATTGACCATCACGACCTTACTTGAACAGGATCTGTTCTATAGGTTCGTACGTCTGTATTCTTGATTCCTAAGAAGACAGAAACCCATGTCTGGTTGATGAGCCAGAACCATGTAATCAGAGCGTGATTAACAGAGACGTGGTCATGACCATGGCTCGGTAGAGGATCGTTGTCAGCCAAGCTTCTTGGTCTTGACATGGTTACATGGTTGTCTGACAGACAAATCATCTTTTTGTTGCATCAAAGGTTGAAATTTTGGAGAATAAATCTTGTGTCCGACGATATGTCTTGACGAAATTGTGTCTTATTTAGTTCTAATGTCATAATAACATCTACTTTTTGCCTATATGGGTTCAAAGTTCCTTCAAATGTATGGATTAAGTGGCAGGTTCAAAATGCAGATCAGGTGTTCGACGATATGTCTGACTCAGATTTTCTCTTATATTGCCATGGATCATCTTACCCATAAATGAAATTAGTGTTTGTTTGATCAGATTTAACCAAGATCATACTATGTGTCTCGTTACAAAGTAAAACGTAAAAAAAGAGATTACGTTATTAAGCATTTGTTGTTCTATTTTAGATTCATCTTGTGACATTTCAGAAATCTCACGTTGTGTAATAATTTTTTTTCGAACTAAAAATTACATTACAACTAATGGAAAAAGTATCATTGTTCAATGAAGGTTTTATCATTCAAAACAACCTATGGATAGTGCGGTTTCGATCGAATGAAGCATTTGAGTGCGACAAACAGGTTAAAAAAGCTCGCATTGAAGGTATGCTTCTTAAAAAACAATTTGAGTTCCTTCTTATCAAGAAAATACATTTTTAAACTGTTAGGTGGTGTTTATTTTTTAAGACGTAAAATGTCTGCAGTATGCGGACCACATCTGCAGACATCTGTAGGAGAAGAGATGGACTAAGGGATTGTGCGGCCTTGTTGACATAAACATTATCGAAATTCAACGACATGTAACCTTTGTGTGGACCAACATTTGTCATATATATTGATAATGCGATAACATGTAGTTTGTTTGCTGAAGGTTATCATGGAAAATCTAGAACCAACAGAATAGATGAAGGGCTTGAAACAAATGTTCCAGAATATGGGCACTGATGAAAGCGGCTTCATAACATGTGAAGAACGGAACATGACCAGCATAGCTTGGATCCAGGCTCGCTGAGCCAGTAATATAACTCTAGGGCCCATAGTCTGTAGAATGTAGCCTAGTCATATTAGTGATTACCTAAGTAACACTGATACGGATACGAGACTAGGGAACGGGGATGATACGGAAACATGAAACGAGAATAACTCAAAAATTCAAGATACGGGTATGGCAATGATACGGTAATAAAAAAAATAAAAAAAATAAAAAAATAAAAATGCATTGAACCAATTCCTAAGTAGATATATATTTGATGTAAAGTCTGAATTTCAAAAGTACTAAATTTCTCAAAGATAATTAATTATAAATAATCAAATTATTTTTAAATCCCGGTTCATCTAGTGAGAGATCGGCAACCTCCAAAAACCCACATTTTCCATTGAATCAAAAGCATCTCCACCCACATCGGTCGACGGTCGTATTGTTGCCTGCTGTTGTCGTCCAATCGTATAGTTGTTGCCGTTCGTAATACAGTAACACCGTATTCAATACGTATGTGTGCTTGCTGCTTAGAATTTGAAAGGTTTTTAAATAAAACCTAAAATTAAATGGAAACAGCCGAGAATCTTTGAGGAAACATTTCCACCGTGTTTCTTACTCACTTCCGTTTCCAATCCATTTCGAGACGGGTGTGATGTCCTTGACTTTCCATGCTTCCGAGGGGATTAACTTTCAAACTAGTGCCTAGTGATACAAAACTATGAAAAACTCTTGTAAATATAGGATTAGGTGATGATTAGGAGTAAAAGGTTTTTACTCAAAAATAAATAAATACGGCTCAATGGCTCATGGTTGGTGTAAGCTAATAATCTCATTTTTCTTGAACATGTACCCTGTGTTTGTGTCTTCATTTAAATTTTTTTTATTACTTTTCATCATTTCCAGACTGATGTTGATAAGAAAAGAAAAATTGATTACATCGACTTTATCTGAAATGATGCCAGAAAGCATTTCAATTCTTCAAGAAGGATGATACTAGATTTGTTTACATATGAATCCTTTTTGGTCATTTCAAATGTTTATATAACTTGTTGCTTGACACAATTTTTGTAACAGATTTATTGCAATAGATGAGTTAATCACTCTATGACAAAATATGAAATGGGAGATGAAGCAACCATTGATGAAGCCCTTGATGATGTAGATACCAATAAGATCATAAATCAATACTCAAATGCAAAATCATAAAATCAATACTCAGTGCAAAAACAATATCCAACACAAGGCTAAATTCTAAAAATTCTTTAAATCGTACTCAGACGATAAGAGAACGTTTGTTAAACATTTGTATCAAACACGACCCGCTGTAACACAAGCAAACATTTTTACCAGCATCTATAATCTTTTGGCTTGTTTGATATTTTGTTTTTGTAAACCGCTTGACAAGAGGATGGGAGAATACACAATGAAGAGTTTGCGGCAATGATGAGAAAGGGACCAAGAACTTGGTTTGAAGTGTTCCTGATAACAATTCCTAATGATTTTGGGTTTTGAGTATTGTGTGTTGTATAATTAGTCAAAAAGTGTAAAAAATAAAAATGCAACACTTTGCTGTTTGCAATAATCACTAGTGTATATCACTCAGATTGTTGTAAATATTCATTTGTCCCACGACTGTTGGTACAACATTTATGTGTAAAGTTTGCTCGTATAGGATTCGTCCATATTGCAGGACTCGTATAAGAATCAAACAAAACACTCTAAACGAAAAATCAATTAGTTGTCTTTGAAAGTTAAGATTAGTTACAAAAAGATAATAATCCAATGGGTACTTGAATAATATATATATAATGTATACAAAACACAACTTACTTGGCTGGCATGATATTATTTGCAAGTATTAAACAAAGTGCTTTTCCAATTTAGTTTTTGACCAGATCCACAGACCACAAAGCCTCTTCTTCTGTATTCAACAGCTATTTCTTTAAATTTTTATAGCCCTTCATACCAAAACTAGCAATCCTTTTAACTGATGATCAAAGGTTCTTCACGTATAATCATCATAATTACTGTCCCAAAGTAAGCGAATGCTGTGAAATACAACCGCATACACCTACTTAAAATAAAAACCAACAAAAAATTACACAACTAAAACACACGCCCGCAACACACACATATTACATTTCTAATTAGAAATGTTACCTTATTGATGAACTTAAGATTAATTCATCTACCAGGAACAATCCTATAGTTAAGAACAAGATCCTCTGGCTTTTTCCATACATAAGCACGCACCGTAGCTAAGCTCATGTCAGATGCCAAGACCTAGAAAACAGCATATTAATGCAGTTATATCAAATAAAATATATATTTAAAAACCTCGAATTCAAAGAATAAAAATTAAAAAAACTTGCCTGATTATTGCATAAAATTTCTATAGCAGGCTTAAGTTTTGGCCATGGTTTCAGTCCGGATCTAAAGGACCCATCTCCTCCAGGAGCAAAAGTTCCATCGATATTCAAGCTATCCAATGGTTTGTCCAAAACCAACTTCTCCAAAACATAATTAACAACCTAATGAAACATAATTACACAAGATTATATATTTGTGTATCGTTAACAAATTAACAAAACATGTATTAAACAATACTTTGTTTATTCTGAGAATACGAGGTGCACTCAGCTTCCCTTGTGTCACAGTTTGGGTAGTTGAACCTTCATAAGGCTGTAAATAGAAGCTACACCTGGATATTGACACTTCTGTTTATTTTTCTAGTGAAAATGCATAAATTTGGTAAAAAAAAAGGTAGAGTTAAATACTTGGTATGTTCTCGTGGGGGTAATCGATTCTGCCAAATGCACTCTAAAACCCAATATGGTAGGTCTTTTTCATCTTCAGTTCCGTCCATTTCGGTAATTTTCTTTCTCCATGGGCCATTGTGGGTCCCCTCAGTAATAATTGAAGGAGGTGAAGTAGTTGAGAACTCAAATGGAGGATAGACTACAGTGTCGCTTTCAGGTGCACCATCTACTTCAACTTTTGAAAGTGTACTGCTTCTACCAGAAATATCCCTGCCAGGTGGCATTTCTCCATTCACCAAAGGTTGAGACCCGGGTTTTTGTTTTTTCTTAGACAGCCAATGAGCCAGTAATCCTTTAAGGGTTTCTCGTGCCAAGTTAACCTGTTTATGATATTGGTTGATTGTAAAAGCATTTAATCTACAAAATTATTTTCTGTTGCCATTTATTAGAGTTATTTTAGATGCTTAATTGATAGTAAAACCTTTCTATTAAAGTATATCTTATATTAAAAAATGCATTTTTCTGTGAGACAGTAATTTTATGTGTTTATCGGCTACCTATTAACAATATTTGGCACATCCAATTTATTTGATAAGTCTAGAAAATATTGAAAATAATGTGAATAGATGGACCCTAAACATGCACTAAATTCTTCACTGAAATGATTTCTCAAGTAGATTAATCGCTGATTTCTACCTATTAATTTGGTTTGTTTTCAAAAAGATAAACACCAAATAGAACTCCAAGTCTCCAATGCACCAAAATTTCACTTTGAATTTTTTACACTGGATGACCTAGACTTGGATGTTAATTTCTAACTATTAATTTGGTTTGATTTTTAATTTGGTTTGATTTTTTACACTGGATGACCTAGACCAAAATTTCTAACTATTAATTTGGTTTGATTTTTTACACTGGATGACCTAGACTTGCACCAAAATATTTAATTAATTAATTTAAAACAAAGATTTGTTTTAATCTTAATTACTAGGGATGTCTAGCATAGTGTTAGGGGTGTAAACGAATCAAGCCGACTCATAAAATACTCGGGATCAAATCGGTAAAAAGCTCAAACGAACCGAGCTTGAAACCAGAAATATGACTCATTTAGTTATCGAACCCGAGCTTTACATGTCGAGCTTGAACCAGCTTGCGAGCCTAAACGAGCTTTTTATTTAAATAATTTTTATTTATTCAATAAAGTGTATATTTATAAAATTAATTATTTTTATATATAAAATTATGATAAATATATTCAAATCATATATTTTATGTTAAATTTGGAAAATATAATTATAAATATACATAAAATTAGTAATTAAAATAAATAAATTGAGTAATTATAAAATAAACGATCCGAGCCGAGCTTGAGCTCGAGCCCTATTTAGTCAAAACGAGTTGAGCTCGAGCCTTAACGAGCTCGGGCTCGGCACGGCTCATGAACCCCTACTAATAGTGTTGCGTTTTAAAACTGTATTCCGAAGAAACAAGGGGGTCTGCTTCTCCAAACTGTGTTTGCAGGCCCAAAAATGTGATATCATGCTGATGCTACAAAGCAACCCCAAACACTCACTGTTTTTTTCCATAACACAATGAATGAGATAAGCAAGCAAGTAGCAATCTCAAACCACCTCCTAACCATACTCAATACGGTACTCACTTTTAAGGTCTCCATTAATGTCTTGTATATTATTTGCAAATTAAGCTTTTCTTATGTTGAATATTTACTAAATATGGGAATTATAAATTTTGTTGCATGTGATAAATAATGTTACACCAATAATCACACCATTTTTTTGTCTTAGTTGGAGATAGCTTACACCATTTGTTTGTCTTGGGACATACATTGGGCTTTGGAGATGGTCAAATTGTATTAATTGCTGTTACATTTAATTAAATTTAACATGAAGCTTATATTTTTACCTTCAAAACATGCCCCTTGAAGTTATAACTTCGTATCTATATCTATACTCTATAATAAAAGAGTAACAATTTTGCCCCTTGTCACCTTTTTACACCACTATTGTCACATGTCACATTCTTATACTATTATTGTCACTTGTCAACTCCTTATCATCACTTAATTCTCTCTCCTATTAAATAATTATATTCTCTCTCTTATTAAATAAATTCTTTCTCTTATTAAATAATGATAATACTAATAACTAATATATTATTTATCTTTTTATTATAAAGCACACATAAATTTTTTATATAAAATATGAAATTTTCTACAATCAAAAATTTTAAAGCAAGAAATATTTTATTTTCAAAAACAAAATTTATGTAAAACACAAGTTATCTTAAAAATATTTTTTCAAGAATAAAATATATTATCAAAGGAGTTTTTTAACAATGAGATTTTTATCATCTAATGACATTTTTTAATTTATTTAAAATCTTAATTAATAAAAATGATAGAGAAAGTTACATTTTTTGTTTGTTATGTTTAACAGTAATTTAAATTGGGTCGTTTAACTTTAATATTACAAAAATTATATTTTATATTATTGATTATAAAAGTTAATTTTTAATATAATAGAAACAGAAGTTTTTAACGTTACTTATTTCAAAAATATCAATTGTTATACATTAATAGGTCATATATAATTTGTATAGTGATTAAAGTTTATAATTATATCTTCATTACTTAAAATATTTATTAATGTGTAAATTAATCATTTTATATCAAAATATCGTTCTATAATTGCTAAATTTACATTACTAAATATTTAATATTTTATATTAAACCTGTGTACTACACGGGTTAATAACCTAGTATATATATATATACACACACACACAGAGAGACATGCATACGGACAAAAAAAACACAGGAAAATAGGCACACCTTGTCATCCTCAGCTTTCTCCGAGATTTTAAGATCAGCAGAATACAACTCTGCAGAAAAGCACTGTGGGGTATCCAAATGCACAGACAGGTTTCCAAGCCTACTATCTACAGTGAACCAAGCAGGAATACTGATCTGGAAAATAACTATAGAATATTAGAGTTAACGAAAAATTCATAAATTGGTACATGCTACAATACATACCATCTCAAACAGTTCTTCCTTTTTCTTTTCAAACGAAATCTGAAAGAATACAGTTCAAAACATTAAGGTGAATGTATATTTACTAATAATATATAATCATTTTAGCTAAACAAGTAACCTGTCCATAGTCCTCAATCATGACACCTCTAGTGATCTCCCAAAGCTTCACAAATCCAGCATTATCCTATCAAAAACACATTTAAAATTGCCATAGAAGTTGACACGAGTTTTTTAAAATAGAACTACCAAAATATTAAGAAAAGGCAAAACTTAATGTTACCTTAGTCAAAACATGCCTTCTGTTATTCAAAATTTCATACTGTACTATCCCAGGAATTCCATCAATACTGAATGTTGGCTCTTTATACACAGGAACCTACATGAAAGTGATATTAAGATTTAAGATCAAGAAACGAAATTAATTTATATCAGAAAATGAACAGCGTAGACAAAGATACTTACAGGAGTAGATCCTTCCATGGAAGCCCTTGCTCTTGAAAAAGATAAATTGCCAGCTAGAAAAGAACCACCTCGTTGAAACACCTTTTGTGGATTTCGGCCTTCAGCGGGCCATCTATGGACGGTAGAATCAGTGGTTGCAACCCAAATATTATCATCATGCATTGCTAGTTGCTGAATAGGATGTTCTTTTGTGCAAAGCAATATACTCTCTCTTGTTGCAAGGTCTGTCAAGTACAACTGCAAGTAGAATATATACAAACAATATGTCTATAAACACAACTTTGAAGAATCATTAAATAAACCCTGCAAATATTTTCTTTTGAGGAATCATAGGATCAACTTACAGAAAGATCTCTTCCACCACTATATACATGGCTGAAAGTTGGAGTGCTAGCAAGTGCCCAAACAGAATCAGTATGAACAGCATATGAATGCACACATCGCTGCTGCCCAAGATCCCATAACCTAAAAAAAATGGAAAAGCAAACAGTACCATGGTTATCCAAAGACATGTGAGAGACACATCATATATATATATAAATCATGCTAGATGTTTACCTTATCATAGAATCAGAGGAACCTGATAAACAGAACCTGCATCAATGAAATTAAAGAGCCATAAATAACCCAAAATAGATTAATCTTGCTGAACAAGCTATTAATTGCAGAAAACAAGAACACTTCGATATAACTTTACTGAGTATGCACAGCAGCATTTCAACATTGGCTTTGAGATAAGAAATAAACTTAAGTGTAAACTTGAACAATTCTCAAAGAGTTGAAGGAATATGAGTGTAAACACAAGAGCAAAAATAGGCTCATGCACTAGGCATAAATTTTTTTGATTCCATATTAAATTAAAACCCAAGTAAAATAAAACACACACCTCCCTGTGGAATCAAGAAGCAAAGCTCTAATATTATCTGTATGCCCTCTAAGCTTCATCATCTTTGACCCAGTTCTTGTGTCCCAAACACGAATAGCCTACAACAAATCAAAGGTTATGAGAAAATTAACTCTTCTAATTATAAAAAAAACTCTGATAGCTATTTAGCTACACTTGCTACCTTTTCTGTTCCACCAGAAACCAGAACACTTCCAGTATCATTCATTGCTAATGCATACACAGATTCTTTATGTCCTTTGGCAGGTAGAACATATCCTTGAGGTAAATTTGTTTGCATTGAAATGTTGTTACTTGAGCCAATAGTACGTAGACTAGAAATTCCCGATCCATTGGTGCCACCAGGACGGTCCTCGTCACCTATCTCAATAGACTTTGTGAGAGGAGCAAGTGCAGCTTCCACATCCCAAATGAACACCTCACCACCAAGTCCACCAGAGGCCAAAATATTGCCCTAGAATCATATACAAAGTAATATCAATTTTCTATCTCAGGTGCCTAAAACCTAATTCAATACATATTAGTTAAAACAACCACGTTTTTTTCTGCTGCAGCAAGACAAGTGACATAATCTGTGTGTTGACGAAAAGTTCTTGTGCAAGTTCCATTAGAAAAGCAATCCCATGCCTAATAACACAATGTAACATACTATTAGTTAAAATTTGTACAAATACTAATTTGTTGATTAAAAATATCCAATCTTACACTGAAAACAAACCTTGACAGTAGTATCTGAGGAGCAAGATACAAGGGTATTACCTCCTACAAGGACTGCATCATTGACCTGCAAACTTTAAAGTTCTATTAAAACTGCTTTTAAGTTAAATAAGAACACGTTTATTATTTCTTTTCCAAGAAAAAAGTTAGAAGAAATGAAAATACCCAATCAACATGAGATTCAAAGGTCGCTGAGCATGTGGCATCATCCTCATTCAATTCCCATCTCTTTAATGTGCCATCACGGCTCCCAGTAAAGAGGTAACTTGAGTTATCTGGCTGTGATGACTTTAATACAGCCAAACAGTTTACACCTGCACAATGCTGCAAAAAAGAGATGCTCCTTATGAGTGTTCTAGCTTCAAAAAATGAGCTTGCATTCTAGAAGACTAGAAGTTTGCTTTTAATTATACTGTGCCTACAAACTGCAAAAAAAGGAGGGGTTTTCACATAATTTACAAAGTGTCACAATTGGAGAACTTATCCAAGGGTTTTTGTCACAAAAGCAAGCTAAAATAATGTCATTGACTGACTATACACTATAAATTCATAATTTTACAATTTACACAAACTTTTTTAGGATTGTAAGTAATAAACAAGTTGTAAATATGAGATATTCAACTAATAAAACAAACACTGACCTTTGTGTCATCAGCATCATTCAGTAAATATGTAAATCTCTTCTCTTTACGAGAACGGACCGAATTAGAGGCACTGCCTGCAATACCCACACGATGCATTGCAGAAATTCCTGAAGAAGATTAACAAAGGCAAGACATAAATCTCGACAATATACACTCTAACTCAATCCATGTTGCACATATGCATTCTATCCCAACCTATTATGTCTGTATGAACTTTAACAAACAAATAAAGTAAAGACAAACCAAAATTGTTAGGTGTAATTGTTACAATATATTAAGCAAAGTCTAAAAACACAATACGAAAGGAATTACAATATCATAGAAGTTAAAATTAAATGCATGTATGAGGTTTTAGAATAATATATCACAACCAACTAAACAAGATAATACAAATTTCAAGATGTGCCATATTTACCCTGAATCTGAATTGAGTTGAAAATTTCACATTTATATCTACCATGACCCTAATTTTTAACACCCATGTAGATTGGGGAAGGACCCACCTGCTTCTTGACTTCCATATATGCACACTTCGTATATTGACTTACAGTCTATGCCCCGTTGCACAATACTAAATCCCATACAATGCTTATTTGGAAAGAGTTTTATAATGCTAGTATTACAACTGAGAGACATGACCTAAAGAAAGTGCCAACAATATCAAATCATGAGCCATGGATAAATGTATACAACTACATAATATTCCTATCACAAACCGATTACAATTTGTTTAAGCCTGAGTAAGGGGCGTATCCATTGATTGGCATTCATGATAACCTCTCAGTACAAATACATAATATTCCTATCACAAATCGATTACAATTTCTTTAAGCCTGAGTCAGGGGCATATCCATTAATTGGCATTCATAATAACCTCTCACCATTATGGTTACTAACAAGATTATAGCATTCATTGTCTTATCTACTGTAGAACCTATTATATCCTAAATATCATGATATAACCTATGTTGTCAAAGGCATGTCGGGTGCGCGCCTGGTGGCAGCCAAGGCTCACACCGGCAACTTTCCAGCGAATTCTAGAAAATCTGGCAAAATTTTGATAATCCGGCAAAATTCAAGAAAAAATTTAACCATAAACCAATCTAAACAAACATAAAAAGTTCTTTTAATTTTTAAAATTGTATATAACCAGATTATTAATTGTTTTATAGCTAGACTTTATATCTTTTTTAAAATTTTGTAAGCCTAAAACATGTCAAACCTCTATAAATGGTAATTTAATACTATGCGCCTAGTTTGAAAAAGCCCTCACGTTTTTTGCACCTTGCGTCTAGGCTCCGGGAGTAGCTTATGTGTCTTGCGCCTTTGACAACTATGGATAACAACCATGATCTTTATTCCGTTAAATTTTCATTTATATTTTGTTTCTCAAATACATGCAAGAAACAACTGACTCACGCAACTTACAACTTTATTCCAACTTGAAAATCATATAATAGTTCTTTAATAAGCTTTCTTGACCTATACTAGTTTGCAAGGCCTACTTCACGAAGCACACCCTCTATCTTTATCTAGGCTACGGACAAGCTTGTGAAAAATGCAATCAAATAATCTAAGGATATTCAAAACTGCAGAATCAAATAATAGTACTCATGGTTGAACTTCTGAAACCATAATCTTAAGGTGGGTGAATAAAATAACATAAGCAACAGTTGTCCTCAAATCACAAACGAGTAATCATTTTTTACATGGAAGGTTTATTACAAGAATACAATCATGTTACATACTTACATACATGATGAACAATTACAAAAGAACAGAGAAACATAATAGGTTTTCTTTGATATTAAGTAAAGTAAGATCTACTAATTTTCCCAACAAAAGTAACAATAAGGGAATGTTGCTATATCTTCCATAAATAACTCCACTATACACTGATACTTCAAGAAATATATCAGAGTGCCAGCACAAATGTCATCTTTTCATTTTGATTTTCTTAACTTGGAAGCAATAAAAAAGGAGATGCAAGACCTTAAGTATAGACCTAGGGAATATATATATTTTCCACACCAATGATTAAACTATATACATAAAGAAAACTATTTACTGTTCAAACATGAAGCAAGTAAAAGAACAATAAGCCACTCTACCCTTGATGAAAACTAAACCACATATGTATACAGTCCTAATTTATCTTGCTTACAGATGCGCATTAGGAGGAAATCTCATAAGTCATAGCACCAATTAAAGTAATAGAGGTAATGGAATAGATTCAATATGCTAATTACCTTCAAAGCTCCAAACGACAGATATAAGAATAACATTTGCCAAAATAAGAATGCTAAATGATCATACACAAAGACACGATTCAGCTATTTACAAAGTAAATGAAATTTCAATTGCCTCCTAATTATTGCAACTACATGAGAAACCCTAAGCAACATTAGGATCCAAAACGACTAGCGATAAAACAAAACAAAAAAACTAATCATCAATCGGATGTCCTTCAAATGTAATCATCGGGAATTAATCTCGATTATTGCAATGGATAGACTTGGTAGAGCTTACCAAAAGATGAATCGATACTTGATATAAAGAAACAGGTCCGCCTGATCCTTCAGAAATTGACTTTAGGTTCTTGAAACGAAGTGAAATTTTCCATACCAATGACGCTCATCTGAATCAAAAGGCTTGATTCGAGCTGGACGAAGTGAATTTGAAGTTGATCTCAGACGACGACGATGATGATAATAATGATGATAAACGAAAGAAGAATCAAGACGTCGATCGGAAGAGATTTGAATCTTGTTATTCCTGTGTTTGATTAGTGTAGCAGTGAGTTTCGAATTGATGTTATTGAGAGAGATTGAGACGAGGGTTTGAGTCTGAGACGAAGAAAACGAGAATGGCCAAATGGTAAAACAGTGTTTCGACCACGTTGTTTAAAGCCGAATGGTTTGACCCGGAGTTTTTCCTAATAATTAAGGGCAGTTAAGGTGTTAGACTAGGAAGGTATTGCCTCTTTAACTTTTTTATTTTTATCGGATAAACTTCACACAAATGTAACCAACTTTTTGAAGTGTTCTAATTAGGTCACTCAAACTTTTTTTGTATCAATTAGATAACTCAACTTATAAGAAATGTTCTATTTCTATGTTTTTTACCTATTTAGGAGGTTACCATGCTGACGTGGCATAGTTTTTTTGTTTTCTTTTATTTTAATGCATAGGTGGAAAATGATATGATGGCTTGGATTTTAATTGAAAAAACATTAAAAAAATAAATTTCTTTTTGATTCTCAAAACCTAAAAAATGAATTGTATTCCTAAAAATTAAAATTTTATTTACCCTTTTACGTAGTTTTAAAGTATATTTTTTCATTCTATTTTTTCCGATTTTTAATTGGAAAAGCACTATTGTTTTGTTTTTAAATTTATCCCCTTTTACGTAACTACATAACTTTAAAATATTTTAAAATTAAAAAATTTATATTCATTTATGATATTTCATTCAAAAATCTATCACTCAAAATGCAAAAATAAATGCCATATTTCATCAAACAAAATCCAAAAATCCATTGTTCCAAAGAGATGAAGCAACATCAAAACCAAAATATATCTCTACTATATAACATTCTCATCATGGATAATACTTGTTGAGTTGACTCTTTTACATCTACCTTTTCTTTTAATTGTGAATGACTCTCAAATTTCATTCCAACAATAGGCTTTATCAATTTCCAATCCAAATTAGGATCATAACAAGGGTACACAACATCATGTTCATGATCTTTTATCATTATTACTCTCATTATCTTGTTCACTTGCACTCCAATCTTCAATTGAAATAACACCATCTTCATTCTCATCATTCTTGTCATAACAAAGTAAACTTAAGAAATGATCATCTTCTAAGTTCATCTTTATTTAACAATCCTAAACAAAAATAGAGCACCAAAAAATAAAAATAGAGACACAAACTAAATTATATAATCAACATGAAAGCACCAAACATGTATGCATATTGAAATGTTAGTTCTCAAAGAAGCAGTTGTTTTCTGATGAAATATTGCATCTAAGAAGTACATCTCAACAAGCACATCCATTTGATTACTGGGTGAAGATTGCAGGGGCTAGGGATTCAAATGTAAAACAACGAGGTAAGCAATAGATTTCAAATCTAGTCATCTTCATTAACACACGATTTTTAAACGAGCAATTTCGAAGGAGAAATACCTGCTAATGAAGACGACGCACAATCTGATCAAACATAGAACCCTAGGAAATCAATTATTTCTTCTTCGAAGGCGCTTGCTGAAGAAGACAATGAACAAACGAAACAAATGTAGAACCCCAGAAAATCAATCGTTTCTTCTTGTTAAAGGTGGAACAAATTGCTTCTCCATGGAAGGTGACGTTTCTTCTTCTCAATGGAACCAGAGTGATTCTTCTGGAAGTGAAAATGAAAGAAATAATCTTTTCATTTTTTAGGTTTTGAGAATTAAAAGAAATTTATTTTTTTTAATGTTTTTTCAATTAAAATCCAAGTCATCATATCATTTTCCACCTATGCATTAAAATAAAAGAAAACAAAAAAACTATGTCATGTCAGCATGGTAACCTCCTAAGACTATCCACAGCGGTCACCCCACTGAAAACCCTTCCCCAATGAAATTTCATACCACGTCATCACCCCACTGAAAACCTTAAACACCCACAATGGTCACCCCACTGAAAACCCTTCCCCACTATTCCACGTCATCAACATTTTTTAAATTTAATTGATTTATTTAATTTTGTTTACAAACTAAAAATAATAAACTTAGAATTTAATTAAACCATTCAAATAAAGATACAAATAAAACTAAAATTACATTGCAAATTTAAATAAAAAAAACCATACAAAAAAAACTAACAATTCAAATAAAATTTAACGATATTTATCCAAGAGTTTCTTTTTTATTTTTTTCATTATTTCACGATCTTCGTCGTCGAGCATGTCGGGAGGCAAAGACTCAAGCGCTCTGAGGTCGGCTCGGAGAGTTTTCTCTTCGTGCATTTTTTTCCTTTCTTCGTGTTTTTGTTTTTGAAAAGTTGTGAAAGCTTGGAGTTGATCAGCGAGTTCGGTTGTTGACGGGTTAGAGGAGA
This sequence comes from Mikania micrantha, assembly GCA_009363875.1. Lineage (NCBI taxonomy): Eukaryota > Viridiplantae > Streptophyta > Magnoliopsida > Asterales > Asteraceae > Mikania > Mikania micrantha. The sequence goes on from CM018697.1 coordinate 15,208,950, forward strand.
CGGTTTGACGACTCGAAGAGGAAGCCCGTTTTGTTGTATCTTGACCCGTCGGTCTAACCGGTTCCGGTGGGGTGTCGAACTCGGCTTCTTCTTCGTCATCCTCGAGGTTAACCGCGTAATTTGTATGTGCGGTCGAACCCCCCGGCGAATACTCGTTCGATTCGGAGTTTTTGGTTCTTTTTGAAGAACCTTGGACCTCGTTACCTTCTTGGCAAAGAACGCGGAATTTTGACGACTCTTTTATCGCCACCCAAACGTGGTAGTGGTTAAACGTTTGGCCGTTACTCTTTAGTTGGTATTCCTTTTCGGCCCATTTCAACACGTTCTCGTCGCTCATCCCGCTTTTTCGGTTGTTGGCGCAGTTGCTATAGATCCCACTAAACTTTGTTAACTTGGTGCACATATCCTTCCACTTTGAATTTAGTTGATGATATGTGCGGTATTCGCATCGAATCCCATCACATTGTGCCAACTAACGGTTACTTTTTTCCAAAAATTTTCACGTTTTTGCGAGTTACCTACAAAAAAAATTAATCAAAAGTAAGTAAAAAAATTAAACCATTTAAAATAATATATAACAAAACTAAGTAATCAACTTTTTACCTTTGGTTTTGTTCTCGGATTCGTCGATGTAACATCTTCCGAGAGCGATTTCTTCATCGTGAGTCCATTGCTTCGGTGCCATTGGACCACTACTCGGCCCTGTTCCGGCCGGCTGTTTGTTTGTTTTTGTTACCTTTTTTGCGTTTTTGAGTGTCTTGTGTCTCCGGCACGACCTCGTTATCATGTTGACTCGGTGACACAAAATCAGATTCGAACCTAGGTTGGGAGTAGGGAGCAAAACCGGGTTGAAAGTTTGAAGGAGATTGGAAGTTTGGTGGATGTTGTTGAAAGTGTTGGATGTTTGGGTTTTGTTGTAGTTGAACCAATAAATTTCTAAGCGATTCAGGATCGTATGAGAACGGGTTGAATTCGGGATTGGGATTGTTAGGCCTTGGATTCATGTTTGTAATTTTTTTTAAAAAAATATAGAGAGAAAGATGAAAGATGAAGAGATTTGGGTGGTTTTTTGGGTAAAAAGGTTGGGTATTTATTTAGTTTAAAAAATTTGTTTTTTTTTTAAATTTTTTTGCCGTTGCCCAACGGTTAAATTCATGTGGCCAATCACATTGCTCCATCTTCGACGGGGAGCGGGAGCCGTTGGTGGCATTTGAGCGGGGGCCGCGGGCAAGGGGGGCGGTGTTCCCGCTGGACACCGCGGCGGGGAAGGGCACCGCTGGCCCAACAGGACGCCCATTGTGGGTAGCCTAAATAGGTAAAAAACATAGAAATAGAACAATTCTTATAAGTTGAGTTACCTAATTGATACAAAAAAAAGTTTGAGTGACCTAATTAGAACACTTTAGAAAGTTGGTTACATTTGTGTGAAGTTTTCCCAAATGAAAACTAAAGTTAAACTTGATCAAAAGTAAAAAAATTAAATGAAAGTAAAATAGTAATAAAATATTTTTATAGAAACTTAAAAACTTATATTTGGAGAAAAAAATTTAATGATTTTAACAAATTATATACATCAACCTCATGTAATACATGAGTTTTAACCTAGTATTAAATATTTAAAGATGCTTCCTATCTTTATTTGATTTATGGGATATGTCACATAATAGTAATCAAGTTTATCAAGTATTATAATTAAGTCATCAAAAGTTTATTTGTCCAAGTCACTTAAGTTTTACTAAGTGTTCCAATAATGTGTAATTTTTTTATAAATATTTAATTTTTTTTAAATTAATATTGGCAAATGAAATTTATTAATAATAAGTGAATTTTTTATTCTAATTAAATTGAATTAAAACACAATCGTGAATAATACAAATTTACGCATTAATAACAAAGGTTCAAAATTGTTAAATTTAAGAGAATTTGAGACAAAATAATAATTAAATACTTATAAATATTCAAATATATTTCATTTGCCTTGATTAATTTAAAAAAAATAAATATTTTTTAAAAATGACATATGATTGGAACATTTAGTAAAAGTTGAGTAACTTTAAAAAAACAAAAAACTTTTGATGACTTAATTGGAAACTTTATTATCATTCTACAAAGTTACCCATTTCTTTATTAAATATTACTATTCATAATTAATTTTATAGTAACCATTTAAAGAAATATTTTCTTTCTTTTTTATTATATAATAATATTATTAAAAAAATATTTCTTTAATTATTTAGTATAAAATTATTATGATTGTAATATTACATTAAGTAAATTACTATTAATTATTATTTCATTTTTTTTTTTAATTTAACACGTAACAATATAGACGATGAGTAGTTGGACAATTATTGTATCAAAGTTCAAGGTAAAACTAGTAAACTACCAGGAAATGCAAAAAATTGTGGATTTTCTCTGTAATCGGTAAACCCTCTCTATGTGGAAGGTAAGGAAATTTTCTGGTGTACTCGGATTTTCTGTTGCAGATGCATTTATGCATCTAATTCCAATTATGGGTTATTAGTAATTTAATTTCTTACAATCAGCGTTTTTACAATCAATCAGAGAGGATATGATATTTAATTTTGATTTATAAATCTAATTCTAAGTTCTATGTTATTTGTGTAATTTACTCTCGAAATGCATGTTTACGTGCAGGGCCAGCTTAACTAATTTGAGAGCCCTAGGCGACATTCAAATATGTGGCCCTTCATCCCTTTGATACGTCTCTTTGATTCATCCGTTCCCATGCAAGCTTATGCGACCCTTTATTAGGGGTGTTTGTGGTCCGGTTTTAAGGTGAAACCGTAAATAACGGTTTATGAGTAACTAAAACCAAAACTGAACATTTAAAAATAAAATCAAACCCAAGCGTCATTAACGGTTTGGTTTGATTAGGTTTTACGGTTTGAGCTTTGTGAGTTTCAACTTTCTGAGTCCGTTACAAATTTAAACCGAATCAAACTTAACAATTTTACGGTTTGATACAGTCTAATCACATTGCAATCCAAATATAATTTTTTTATTGAATAACACCCAAATCATCAACCCTATACATACATACATATATATGTATGTATGTATGTATGCATGCATGCATAAACACACACGGTCCAGTCCGGTTTTTAGTGAAAACCACAAACCAAACCGTTTACTACGGTTTTAAACTTTTGAAATTGATCGACTAAATGTTTGGAGAAAAACCGACCGCAAAACCAGACCATATAAGGCCCCAAAAAATATGGGGCCCTAGGCTATTGCCTCATTTTTTAGCAAAGGGAGCCGGCTTTGTTTAGGTGACGTAATTGATAATTCAAGTTCTCCTGATATCAAGAAACTTGATGCAGCCCATGTGTTTGATAAAATGCTTGGCAGGTGAGCTCTTCCTTTTATTATTGAATTTTATGCATTGTGAGAAAGAAGCAATAATCCTGCCTGCAAAAGAATGTGAAATAGAGTTTGGTTTGGTTTTCTTAGTTAACATATTTATCAAGGTTATCCACTGTTATTAATGGGCCTTTTTGGTCGTCAGATAGAGTTTCTAAGGGGGTTGAATTACTTAAGAAATTAATCACAATGGTATGGAAAGAAATGTATTGAAAGATTAATACTATCTCATGAAAATGTTAACTCGCTAAGATGGAAATTATATGAGGCCGATGTAACTTCAAGTGCTAGCCTTTCGCTCATACGCTCCATGTCATGTTTTAACACCAACCTGGTTTCACCCAAGTAAAAATTCCACTTGAAAGGTGGGTTCATGTGATGAAAGTTATGGTTTAACAATTAACACCAACTTGGTTTTCTTTGTGTTTTTTTTTGAACTACAATCAACCAGGAGTGTCTCGGGGCCTCTCCCTATTAGTATTTTTCTTAGGCGACATATCTGGTCTTTCAGGGACACCCCTGATCTTCTACTCCTCAGAAGGAGACCCACCTCTTAAACTATGCCTATTGGGAAAATCTTCTGCTTATCTAGGAGCAAATTGCTCCCAGAGAAACTCGAACCCAAGACTTCTCTTAAGAGAAGTTAAGGAGATATTGTTAGGCTAGAAGCCCTTTAGTACCAACCAGGTTTTCTGCTAGATGAAAGTTATGGTCTATACATCCTAGTGGCTTTAGTGTTTTTAATTTATATATATTTTTTAATGTGTATGCTCTTTAAAAAATATAATTTGCCGCTATTTTACATATATTTTATTTTTACAAAAAGTTTTTTTAGTAAATGATGGCGTACACTTGATTTTAAATGTTATCATCCTATCTATTTTGTTGCACGATGATGTAGACTTCAGTGGCGGAGCTTGGGCAAAGTAAGAGGGGGGCGAAAATTTTTGAAATTCAGAATACATGTTGATCTTTTGAACCGAGTGGGGGCGAAACCACTATTTTTAAGTAAAAATAACATTTCAACCGAAAAATTAGCACTACGGACAGAAAAGGAGCCCCCCCCCACACACACACAGAGAGAGCTTCGCATTGGTAGTCTTTGTTGTCACACACTCATACTTAAAGGGTGAAAGTATTTAGTTGGCTGAATCATGTAAAATTATTTATCCCATAATAAATATTAATTGATACATGGAAACTCTTCATACTTAGGCAAGACACAAATACAAATCACAATAGAAGTATTGAAAAGCAAGATAATAGTTTATGCATTAGACTATCATATTTAAGAATCTATATGCCTTCTCGTACCCTTTTAATCTTAGCAACTCTCAATGCAACTGCCACGAACACATTATCCATGGTTACCTCTGCAAACATAAACAGCTTTTTTCTCCATTGCTTCTTGAATAACAAGACTCCAATAATACCCCAAAAACCTGTTGCAAATCCACACAGTATGTCCACATAAAACCATAAATTGTTTGGCTCATCAGCATCTTCTTTGTTGTTCTTGCTTGTGGTTGGTGTGTTTTCATGATTGGAGCAATTATTTAGCAGAGGTGCACCACAGAGATCCATGTTACCAGCATACATTGACGGGTCAGCAATTGTTTGTAGTTGATTTCCTGTTGGAATTCTTCCTGACAAGTTATTGTGTGACAGATTCATATAGCTTAAAAAGTTCAAAGCTGCCAAGCTTGAAGGGATCATCCCGGTAAATCGGTTGTCCGATAAATCAAGAGAGTTTAAAGCCTTCATGTATCCAATATTATCTGGAATAGTCCCAGTAAGGTGATTATGAGACACATTTAGACCCACCAACAAAGTAAGTGCAGTTATCTCTTGAGGGATTTGTCCGGTAAGTTTATTGCTTGAAAGGTCCATGTTAAAAACCAATTTTAGGGTGGTTGTATATTCAAGTTCCATTCCTTTCATGACCTGAGTCATCATTTGATTCTCATCAGAAGTGTAACTTCCATTATGAATGTCTAGCCCTGTTGTCTGAATCATCCCATGCAACTTTCCAAAGCAATGGGGGATGGATCCTGTTAAGTTGTTGTTTGCGACATCTAAAATTTGAAGATTTGAACATCTGCACAAAGATTGAGGAATTCTTCCCACGAAGTTGTTTTTATGCAGCCTAAGCACCATCATATATGTGAGATCTTCTCCAATCCATTTTGGTATGTTTCCAAAGAACTCGTTATTGCCCAAATCCAAAACTCTCAAGAATCTCAAATTCTTCAGATCTCGAGGTAGCTTGCCATTAAAGTTATTGTCATTAAGTTTTATCCATGCCAATGATGAAGAATTATTTCCTAAAGAACTTGGAAGGACTCCAAACAACTCATTCGAGTTGAGTATCAGTGCACTCAGCTGCTGTAGATGCTGAAAACAATCAGGAATTTTTCCAGATAACCTATTTCTAGAAACATCAACAACTACCAAGTTTGTTCTTCTGCAGAGTGACATTGGAATTGACCCATTGAAAAGGTTGTTGTGTAGTAGCAAATACTCACCACTTTCAAACCCATTGATAGGATTCCTGGACGGAAGGTTTATCAAAGATCCACTGAGTTGGTTGTGAGAGAGATCTAAGTAAGTAATAACAGGCATCTTCTGTAACCATGTTGGTAGATTTCCATGTAGGCTGGTATTAGACACAACCAAATCCTCAAGCTTTCTTTGAGTTTGCAGCCACTGTGGAAATCCATACGCAATCTTGCAAGAACTAAGCCTAACAGATCTCAACTGGAATGGAGGTATCCACTCATGTGAGATGTTGAAGATAAACTTATGATTAGAAGTTGTATCCAAGTGCTCTAACATCGAGAGGTTAGCAAAATGGGCTTCCAAAAGCACTCCTCCTAAAGAATTGTTAGATACATCTAAAATAGCTAGTTTGGAGAGTTGCCCCAGTGAAATTGGAAGTGTCCCGTTTAACAAATTGGAAAACACTAAAAATTCTTGTAATGAAGCCAATCTTCCTAGAGATGTTGGAATTGGGCCTGTTAACTGGTTTAATCCCAGATTTAACTCAACTAAAAATGTTAATCTTCCTAGAGATGGTGGGATTAAACCTGTTAAATAGTTTGATCTCAGATCTAAATGTGTTAAACTGGCTAATCTTCCCAATGATTCTGGAATAGAACCGGTAAATTGATTTTCTGGAAGGCGAAGTTCGGTGAGTTTCCCAAGGAATGTCGGAATGGGTCCAGTTAAGTTGTTGTAAGATAGATCCAACACTTCTAATGGTCTTAATCTCTCCAAAGCTTTAGGGATTGAACCTGTCAATTCGTTTGATATCATACGTAAGACTCTTAAGTTGGTTAGTCTTTCAATAGATTCTGGAATTGAACCTTTTAACCCATTATCATTAGAATCCAACATCTCTAAAGCATATTTGGAACATTCGGACATGTTTGTTGACGGGCCAATCATTTCCTCCCCAAAATAATTACCTGAAAAGCTCAGTTCCTTCAGATGACATTGTCTCCAGATTCCAACAAGCTCAATGTGCTCAAACTTGTTAGAAGAAACATCAAGTTTTAGAAGGTTAGGCATTACAGGAACTGACGAGTTCAAACCATTCTCTGAGAGGTCAAGGACTCTTAGGGAGGTCATGTTTGTTAGTTCAGATGGAAATCTACCTTCAATTGAATTGTGGCTAAGCTCAAGATAGTGTACGTTAGAATGGGCACTAACATTAAAATAAGTAGGAGAAAAATGGACACTGTGAAGCGAACACCATGGCAAACGCAATTCCGATAAAGAAGGGATTATGTTTAGCAAGTTCATAGTGTTCCATGCCAGACTAAGATTATAGTAAGAAAGATGAAGAAAAGTTAGAGATGTGAGGTTTTGAAAAAAGTGTGGGAGTTGACCTTGAAAAAAGTTTAAACTAAGATCCAGATGTTCGATGATGGGCATTTTTTTACTTGAATTGAGATGAAAACCAAGATCAACATTAGAAAGTTCACAGTGTTGCAAACTTAGATATGTTAATGAAGTAATCATGGACAATACCGCATTTATATTTTTTGATTGAGAAAAATCAGCTCCACTCAAGTCAAGATACCGGAGAGCGAAAAGGCGAGACACCCATGTCATATCATTTGAAATGAGAATTTGTGAAAAGGAAGATGAACCAAGATCAAGAACCTTCAAATTGGTAAGATTTCCAATGTGATGTGGAATATTACCTATAAAACCTGAATTAGAGAGATTAAGGTGGCTTAGGTGTTTCAAGGATCCTATAAATTCAGGAATCTGGCTTCCTTGAAAGTTATTCCCACTCAAATCCAAATGTTTCAGATGCTTCAACTGAGCCAAATATGAACTCAACTTATCACCTACCAAGTAGTAATCTTCGCCGATGTAACTACCGAAAAGTCCCTCGTAATTTCCCCTTAGATGCAAGCCTGCAACACTTTTGGTGGCATCATCACAACTGACTCCTTTCCATGAGCAACAATCAACTCCAACCCATGATGAGAGCACTTTGAAGTCATCCTTGATGCTGTGTTTGAACTCAAGTAGTGCTAGTCTATCTCCTTCATGACAGCTTAGTGTCAAATTTTGAGCTCCCAAACAAGTATATGTGTTTGCACCCAAAAAAATACTTAAGAAAATGAGATGAAGCCCCAAAACCCAATGATTTCCCATCATTAAATTATAACTTTTAGTAATGATTCGAAATATGAATTTATGATGAACAAATCACATGAATTAATAGTTGTGTAGATGGAACCCACCTTATGGCCCATGGAAGACTTTGCAAGTGTTGTTGGTGGGTTGGTGGTTAAGTTGTCTCCTATGGTTCTATAATTCCATTCTTCTATTAAGGGCTGTAAACGAATCAAGACAGCTGATGAAATACTCGGGATCGGATCGGTAAAAAACTCGAACGAGCCTAGCCTTAACGAGCCCGAGCTTGAGCCCAAAAATGTGGCTCGTTTAGTTATCGAGCCCGAGCTCGAGCTTTACATATCGAACTCGAGCCGGCTCGCGAGCCTTAACGAGCTTTTTGTTTACATAATTTTTATTTATTATATTAAGAGTTTATTTATAAAACTAATTATTTTTATATAAAAATTATGATAAATATATTTAAATCAAATATTTTATGTTAAATTTGGAAAATATAATTATAAATATAATTAAATTAGTAATTAAAGTAAATAAATTCAATAATTAAAATCTAAACGAGCCGAGCTGGAGCCTAAAAATTTTCTAACGAGCTGAGTTTGAGCCTTGTAAATAAAACTCTTAACAAGTTGAGCTCGAGCTCGAGCCCTGTTTAGTCTAAACGAGCCGAGCTCGAGGCTTAACGAGCTCGGGATCAGCTCTGCTTGTTTACACCCTAGTTCTATCCGACTACTATTTCTTTAGTAATTTATTACATTATTGTGCCCTACAAATTTTAGTCAATAGGTTGATTTTATCCCCACTAGCGTTGTGTTGCAAATTTCACCATGATCCCAAATATCCAGCACAAATTTTGTTTTTAAACACCTCTTTAACGTAACAATTTAATTTTATCTATTTATCAAATAAAAAGATTGTTACAAACTTGACGCCAAGAGCAAAACATATTGTAATGTAGAACCTCAAGGCATTAAAGAAACATAAAGAAATAATGTAAGCAAAACTGAATAAAATATAAACTTAGCAAATGTGTCGAGTTAACTCAAATATAGAACCTAAAACTAAATTAGTCAAAAATTAAGAAAACACAAAATAAAACACAAAAGAACACATTTAAAAAAAATATAGGAAAAGTAGGGATGTTCATCAATCCAGTTAACGATTTTTTGGTTTATTCAATTCGATTTAGATGGTTTTGAAATTTAATTACCCTGTCTGAAAACCGAACTGAATACGGACGTGGTTCGGTTCAGATAAAAACCGAGCAAACCGAATTCAATGCACCTATCACCTGAATTCACCATTTTTCCTATTAAATACACAATATCAACATCGTTGTTAGTTACTTAGTTGCATAATCAATCGTAATAGTCATAACATTTCACAATCCCTAATCAAGCAAACAATTCTCCATGGCTACTTGGCTAGTCCAATATCATTTTCTTGATTGCTGGAAATAGGAATTGTTGATCACCATTTTTGTAAATTCTAGTTTTCATCAGTATAATGCATAGGGAGCCACATATAGACATTTTGTGCCGGTTGACTGATACGACGAATAATCAAGTTTAATTAAGTTTAACTTGATCACCAGTTTTGCAAATTCCAGTTTTCATCAATATCATTTTCTTAAATGCTACTGATTCGACAAATAATCAAGTTTAAAAAAAGGGATAATATCATATATCTTCTTATTAAACACTCAAATTACATATATCCTCAATGTTAAAGTAAAATTACAAATATCTCTATGTTTCAAAATTGCTTCTTAGTAAGGAGAAATATGTAAATTATTTTTAGTTAGTTCATTAAGGGTAAAATAGGAAATACATAATGTTTTTTTTTAAAGAAAAGGATAAATATGTAATATATTTGGTTTAGAAAGGGAAAATATGTAATTTAATTTTATGATTGGGTAAATATGTAATAAAATGTTTTAGCAAGGAGATATATGTAATTGATTCTAAAAAAAAATAGAGACACGTGTTTTGTGCCGGTAGACTGATGTACACGTTTTTCGCGTTCCAGTTATATTTTCTAATTGAATATTAAAAATATTATTATTATTATTATTATTATTATTATTATTATTATTATTATTATTATAGTGTCATAAATATTTAATTGTCCCATGTTCAATATCGGTTGATTGTTTGAAACGTTAATCGATGATTCACTGGTTTTTCTTTTGTAAGTACCAAATAGCTTCATAATGACTCGTTAAGAAAAGTATATCCGTTTAAATGAGATTTACTCTATGGATTAGGCCTTAGGTGGGCCTAAATTCTTATTGGGCCTCACTATTTTGCTTGTTTATGTCAGAAATAAAAAAATATATATGACAACGGTTTCATCGTAAAAACGCTAAAGTGTAACTCGTCATAAGATGAGCACATTTTGTAATAAAACCTAAAGGGTTACCCCATCACAAAACTAGTACTTCATTGTAAAACTTAACGACGTTTTGCCGTAAAACCATAAAGGTGGTCCAGTTTAAAAGCGAGTATCAAAAAACCTGAATACAAACGAAGATGTAACGATAAACATAACATCAACAAACGCAAAACCTAAAGCTAAAATATTAAAAAAAAGTTTGAAAATAACATTTTTATGGCCGAAATTCCACAACGAACAAGTCTATCTAAAATTTAAAAGTCTTTTTCAGTTGTTTCATATCATATACCAAAAAAAAAAGCACCCTTCACATATGACTTTTGAATTTCATGTATGACTTTCGGAGGAAAGTGGTGCCACTCCGGCTCACCCTACAATTCTACATGGCATGTAAGTTCTTTGTAATTTGAAATATAGAGATCAAAGTTACAATATTTTAAAAAGTAACCAAAAGATTTGGAAGAGAGTTATCTATTGATTTAGTTGCCAATGAGCTTGTAGCTCAACTGGCATTTTATGATTCTCATAAAGCTAAGGTTTTGTGAGGTCATGGGTTCAAATCCTGGACAAAGCGGTCAGTAGGGGGTTTTACCACATAGTGTGTTTCCTCCTGAGGAGCAGGTAGATTTACGCGATTCAGCGCTCGCCAACACCTAGGATTTAGATACCGGGGAGCTGGTAGCGGGCTGTGATCGCAGCGCGTGGGTTGTTGGGTCCAAGGATCCATTTGGGCTATGAAGAGGCATGCCGCTGAGCCCTCGTTAGTTGTTCAAAAAAAAAATATCGATTTAGTTCTATTTTGCATCTACAAAGCAGGTTACATGGATTTTTCAAATTAGGGCAACTCGAGCCCTTTAGTGATCCAAAACAAATGATAAAAATTGAGTTCCTTTTAATATTTGCGCTTAATTTTTCTTTATCTACAATTTCTATTGGACGTAAAATTAATCAAAAGTCTATCAACAAATCACTAATTAAGTAATTAGTGGCAAAAATCAACACTAACAAATTACTGAAAAATCAAATAATATACGATTATCAAGAGAAAAAAAATCATGATTGAATGATTGCTAGATTCCAGGTTATCCCTCTTCATTGACGAAGGATTATAGGGGCCGGAGGGGGCGACAGCCCTCACCTCTTTTTTATGTATGTAGTGTTAATTTTTTGACCAAAAGATTATTTTTTTGTTTTAAGTATTGGTTTCGCCACCCATCGTTTCAAAAAATTAATATGCATTGTGGTTCCCGTAAATTTCCGTCTCCTCTTTTCGAAACGTTCAAGCTCCGCTGCCGTCCCTCTTGGTTTGTAGAAGCAAAACATGATTGCAAAAATAAAACAAATAATACCCTGATTGCAGAACAGAAATAAATCCATCTGGGCCTCTTCGGCGATGGGTCTTTACAGGTTATCTCAATATCCCTCTTCCGCTCTTCGCAGAAACAGATAAGTAGAACGCCATAAGGCCCATAACAAGATGTCAAGGTTGTTTATCAACTAGCCCTTTTCGGTTTTTGATTATCAACTAGCCATTAATTAGAGGTGACCCTGAGAATTGAAGTGCCCAGAACGAGCCGAGGAAAAAAGGCTCCTAACGCATTCAAGTGTATAAAAAAAGTTTCGGTACAGGAGGACTAATTATACGAATAAATTAGAAACATAACAAAATCATAGTGTCAAGTTCAGCGAAATACATGTAAAAATAATTAGCCGATGATTAATAAAGCTCTCGATCCTAGCATTCTTCATAACAATTTGGTTGATTAGCTCTTTGCAGTTTATACTCTCTAATATTATTGTTTAGCAAAACAAGATGCCAAGATTGTTTATCAATTATCACAAATGAATTAGTTTAGCTTCTTACTTGATCCTGATTGTTGGCATAGTGGCAGACGTGAGACGCCTATTAGTCACTTTAGTGATGTAGCTTGAATGTTTTGAAAGAAGTAATGAAAATTTACTGGTCTCAAAATACATGTTAAATTTTTTTAACCGAGAGGGAAGGGGTGAAACCACTATTTTTAAAAATAACCTTTTGGCCCAAAATGTAACACTAATGAACGGAAAAATTAAAAGAGGGGGACAGTCTCCCCGTCCGGCCCTATAAAAGCTTCGCCCATGCGTCTCTCGTGCATGATTGTTGATTGGCCATAATGGTCGATTGTCTCTTCCCTAATAAGACGCCTCTTCTGTTGGAGAAATTCGTCAAATCACTTGGAAATATTTCTTCCCTTTCGAGTTCAAGAAATGTGATTCTAGGATAATCCACTAGAGAGAAAACAATGATATGAAATTTCGATTGTATATGAAAAGTCTGTGAATTCGTTTCTATATTCATCACCAATCAACCGCAAGTTAATTATTGGTGGTTGGTTTTGGCGGGTGAAATCCGGGTCAATTCACAGGTCAAGGCAATTCCGAACATAACAAATGAGGAAATTCCGTTTAGGTTTTGGGGCGTTGCCTCTTTACACCATCTCAAGCCATAGATGAACTCATTTTTTTGAACCGATGATGAATATATTTTAAGACCGGTCAATTAGGTTACCCAATGACAAAAGTCATCAATGTCCGCAAAACGCAAACAACACTGGTGCCCTGACCTCCCACCATTTCAAAAGAAACCCACCGTTCGAAAGTAAGAAAGATTCATAGCCTTCTAATTTTTAGGTTATGGTTGAGATTAAACTTTAGGAAATTAAGAATGAAAGAGTATAATAGGAAAAAAAAACTTTTTTGTTTTTTAATTTTTCAAAATTAAAATGTTTATAATCTTTTATACAATAATATTATAATATTCATAAAAATATAACAAATAAATAAACAAAATATTATATATAAAAAGAAATAATTATTAATTAATTAACACTCAATAAATGAAATCGAACGATACTTAGAATTAACAATGTTTCGATAAAGCTAATTACATATTCTGAAGAAATAAAGAGTTAATACCCGAAATATAAATTTAAGAAATTTAGACTCGGTTATCATAAATAAACCGAAACAAATAACCTAATCATATATCTAATGTTTAGAATAAGATAAAATTCTATTTTAGTACTAGTTGATTAAATTCGCAACACCTAATTAAATATCATCGACTAGCATTCGCAACCGTATCCAACCAAAGTTTAAACCGACTAAGGACTGACCATACCGAACCATATTCTGATTGTATTTATTATATAATCTATATAATAATAATAATAATAATAATAATAATAATAATAATAATAATAATAATAATAATAATAATAATAAAAGTAATATATATATCTATATATATGTAAACGTCAAAATCTTCCATTTCAAGAAAAAAAAATCAACTTATATATATATATAATATGACTGACCGACCTAACTAATATATATGTATATATAGAATTGTATGGTAGTGGTATAAACAAAGAAACATATATGTTGCTATCTTCGATACAACAAATTATCCCACCATGTGCCACCGCCATACAAACCACCGTCACCGGGTGCCACCGCCACAAACCACACTTTTCAATCCTCCCTGTCGCAGCAAGCAAAACAACCATTTGTAACCATCTTCTACTGCACAACTACTACCGCTGAAAACATAACTGGGCTGCCACCATCACGACCATCACCTTTTAAGGTACATATCATTCTTTATATTTACGGTTCGAGAGTGATCTAACGTACGGGTGTTTATGGAAGGTTGCGGATTGGTTAAAAACACCGACTAAGAACGGGCGGGTTAGACCGTGTATAACACGAGGTATACCTGATGGTTGTCGAGGGGTTGATGCAGTATGTGTGTGTGTGTTAGTTCATATATATATATATGTACACCACATCAAGTCTGTGTAAAAAAAAACAAACAAAAAGGGTTGTCTTCATGTATAGCCATGAGTATATAAGTGGGTGATTGGAAAACTATAAGCTAAATGAAGAAAATGAGGCTAGATTGGATGTTCTGTGTTCGACCACTTCTAGAATATATATATATATATATATGTGTGTGTGTATTAAAGAATATTTACAAATGTTAATCAACGAGTTAGTAAAAGAAACCAATTTGACCGGGTTAACGTTAAAAGATCTAAATTACCAAAAATCTAACCGATTACGCATAAGAATTAACTCGTATTTACTAATGTGAAATCATATAAAAACACAGATTTCTGAATCGTCGGAAAAGTGGACTACGTGTTTGTGTTTATTTTCTGATTACTTGCTGAATTAATTGCTAAGGCTAAGGTACAGATTCTGTTTATTTTACTCATAGTATAAATTCTGTTATCCGTTATTGTACGGATTTTCTTTTCATCACTTATCACTACTAGAAAACACTCAATATTCCTACAAAATTTTCCGACAAAATACCGACAAACAAATTTTCCCACTAAATAGCAACAAAATTCTGGCGAAATAAATTCCTCTTAAATTTCTGACTAAATTCCGACAAAGTAGCCACGAAAGATTTTTTTTGTCGGTATTTTGTGGGTAATTAAAAGCCCATTCCGACACAATACCGACAAAATATAATTTAAAAATAGAAAATAATTAATTTTTTATTTCGTCGGAATCTAGTCGGAAAATTTTAAAGTTTCCGACGAACTTCCGACAAGCATTAGTTTTAAAAAAGGATAAATTATTATTTTTTTGAGTTCATGGGAATTTAGTCGGAACTCCAAAACGTTTCCGACGAACTTCCGACGAAAGATAAACATATTATCTTATAATAATCTTTAGTCTGAAGCTTGTTGAAATTTATTTAGTTTCCGACTAACTTCAGATGAAGATTAAAAGAAAATGTAATTAATCAACTAGTTTTAAGAAACAAAGTAATTTTCGTCGGAACTTTGTCGGAAATCCATAACATTTTCACTTTATTCATTTAAGGTGAAAATCTATGTTGTCAAGTTTCCGACGAAATTCCGATAACCAAAAAACAATTTATCAATGTTCTGCTAGTTTAAAAAATGATATTTTATTATTTATAGGAATTTAGTCGGAACTTAGTTGACGTTTCCGACAAATTTCCGACGAAAGATTAACAAATTATATATTTTTTAAATTTAGTCGGAATATTGTCGGAATTGATTATTTTTCCGACTAGTTTCCGACGAAGTTTGATTTACTTAAAACTAAATTTGGAAAAGGAAGAGTTTGCAATAGTCGTCGCAAGTTTGTCGGAATTACAAGAGCATCTTCGATTATTGTTCGACTAAGTCAAAAAAGTATGTTATTTTTTAAATTTTCTTGAAATCTTGTCGGAAAAATTTTATCCGGTTTCAAACGATGTATTTTTTCCCCTTTTTTTATTTTTTTCTTTGTGAAACTATTAGTGCTTATAGACAAGGTCCTATTTTCAAATGTTGTCTATAATGTGCTTATGGATATGTCTTATGCATATGATATTTTAGTATGTACCTATGTGTGTAGTGTGTAGTGAGTGTGGCAGATAAATGTTAATGAGCGTGTGTGTGGGTGTGTTATGGTATGTGTACATATATACTTATGTGTTAGTGTTATGGTTTATGTACATGCCTGGATATGTGTTAGTGTGTGTCTGTATATGCATGTGTGCGAGTCTAGTTAGTGCTATTAGCGTGTTCATGCATAACGTGTATGTGTGTGTGTGTGTTTATATATATTAGTATGTATATGTGTCTAGCATGTTTTTGTATGTGTTAATGCATCCACATGTGGTATATGTGTATGTGATGCATATGTATACTTTATAGTGTATTGTGTGTGTTAATATGCTAGTTTATGTATATGTTAGTGTATATATGTATACTTTATGATTCATTCTATTAAGAACCAACAAGTTGTAAAGAACTAAAACAATCATATATATAGCCATTTAAAGGGTATAGAAGTAATTTTCATTTAAAGTAGGTGAAGTTACTATTATAACTTTTAAATTTGTGTCTGAATTTGATTTCTTTAGTTTTAAGTAAGAATGATTCTTAATTAAGCATCCCCTCACAACTATGAACCATATATATTATTTAGAATTTGTCTTTACTTTTTACCATCCCCTATTATATAAATATATGATGCAAAAACTGATTTGCATAACAGATTGTCTACGCTAGACATACAAAACAAACATCAACAACAATAACGTGCTATTGGATGTGTTTGCCGAAAACACGAACTTAAACCTAGGGGTAATAATCTTGACCCAAATTAAGATAAATAAGTTAGTTTAGGTAAACAATATTATATTTCGGTTTGAAATGAATAACACCATGTCATAAAACGTTAAGAATATATAATATTGCTAATTCGTAACCTGTTATGGTTAAGAATATGTATATTTTGTTTGTAAAGATGACATTTCAAAGATAAATAAAACATAATATATATATTTTAAAATGCAAAGTTTTTTTAAAGTGATTGTTAAGTACACGTTTTGACGACAACCCCCATTAAAAATTAAAAACCAGTTAACATTTTTTTTTAAAATGCATTTGGGATTTCGTTTCCCGCAACCCTAAAGTACTTTTCCTCCAAGAAGGCACAGCCCTCGCCTCCTCCGATTGAACTTCTGCGCCGTCTCCTCCGTCTCCTCCGTCGCCACTTTCCATCATTCCAGGATACGCCGTCTCCTCCGCTGCCGATCGAAGCCTTCACCCCTATCTCCTCCGCTGACTCATCCACCGCCGATCGAGAATCCGCCTTCCCCATCACTGTAAGTTCGATTAATCTGCCCTCACCTCTGTCCCTACCCATCTAATCATCTATTTCAATGTGTTGAATCGCCTTGTGTAACATTTGTGCCGGAATCGTTACCGGAACAGTAATCTGTACAGTAACTTGTACAGTAATTCAGATACAATCAAGGAGAAATACTTAGAAGCTATTAACATTCGATGATGAACACAAACTATTATATGATGTTTCTGAAATTCTGATTTAAATCTTGCGGTTTAAATAGTCGGAAACACATCAGACAATCATGAACAGATGCATACATGCTTGATTTTATATTATTAGGTATAAACGTATGTGAGGTTAAACAGAACAAAACCATAACGGTTATTGTTACGGAATGCTAAACCGACGGACTATTCGTATAGGTGACGATCTGTACGAATAGATCTGGTAGTTTAACGATCTGAAACGATGACTAAAAAGTAGAAAACAAAAATCAGAAAGTGAAACGTACGATCGTGTTCGTACAGTCAGCGCTCTGTACGAAGACGCGCGTAAGTGACGTTTTCTGACGAAACGAAAACTAAGACGATTCGAACGATAATAAATTTAAGGAAATATAATATTTTCTGTTTTACAATTTTGAAACTCATCAGAAAGAAATTAAAAAGAAACTACTTAAATTTAAAGTACGTAAATTACGCGAACGAAATTACGAAACACTCAAAATAACAAATTTCGACAGATAATTCAAGAAAATGATATTTAAACACATTATTAGAAATAAACAACTTCCGAACATTTCAAAATAAGTCTTTTATTTAAACTACGAAATTACACGCGTTACGATCTGGAAACGCGACGAAAACGCGAACCGAGCAAATGAAACGAACCCTAATACCCTCGGGGTATATAAACGTTGAAAGAACTAGTTTCTTTCATTTTCACACATCTCTTTCTCTCACTACACTCTCTCTCCCGTTTTCTCTCTCTCTCTCTAAGATCATTACCTTCAAATCACCATAACTCACTTGTTTGGAGACGAAATCGGGCGTTCTTGGTGTCCACGCGAAGCACTCATCATCCTCTACCTATAAGTACAAGGGATCTAGAGTTTTAGCCACTGAAATTTGAGGTATGACTCGAGCAAAGTAACGGAAATTAGGGTTTTCATGTGTTTATTCGATCCACCTTTGTTATTCGGTTCTAGACCATGTTACACGCACCATAACATGTTAAGAATCCATCATGACACATCACAACCGGTGGAGTGGATCGGCAATGGATCATAGCTGATGAAGAAAACAAGTTGCAACAGGTTCGTTGGGGGGGGGGGGGTTGAACGACCAAACCTTTATGGGGCGGCCGAACCCTGCAAGGGTGGCCGAACCATTCAAAGAGCCGAACTCTCCAGCAACTCCCGAACCTTATGGGCGAACCCAACCTCGCGAACCTTCCAGTGGCAGCAAACCCTTCTCTCCGACGAACCTACACCTCCAAGCGAACCTCCTCTGAGCCACGAACCTATGTTCACGAACCACTCGACCAGCGAACCTTCATCTTGCAGGCGAACCCTAGCATGTCAGACCTTGGTGCCGAACCCTTCACATGCAATTGGCCGAACCTTTTTAAGCGAACCATGGCCGAACCATCGGTTAGGATCACGAACCTTTAGTTGAACAAACCACTTAGGTTCGCTGCTTGAGAGTTGGAGTCATCCTCTTCTTAGCCGAGACAATATGTAGCCGATCACTATGTTTGTCTTGGCCCACATCGATTTTACTTATATCCAAATAATAACTAGTTTGGCCCAATAGGCCCATGAACCTTGAGATGTGGCCCAGCTCTCAACTGCCCTTTGAGTTCGGCCCAACACATTAAACCACCACTTGCTACGGTCCAATAAGGGTTAACAGGCCCAATACCCTCCTCGACCCAATAGGAATATGCTGGCCCAAATGTTCAGCCCAATAACTTGGCCCATGGTTTCTATTTGGTCTAACCGGCCCATATAGATTGTTTCCAAAAACATAATCGACCCACTAACATTTGAGGCCCACGTAATGTCTAAGTCCAAGGTTAACACGAATGACTTACAAGATTATCCGGCTCAATGGGAGTTAAGTAATTTATAAATATATGAATGGTTGTTGAGAATAATGAAAACAAGTAACCAACACATTGGGGAAATAAACATTTTAATTGTTATGAAACGATAACAAGTTTTAGACACGTTACATGAGGGTTACAAGTTCTCAATAAATAACAACTTGTGACTAATGAATAAGTAAGATATCTTTAACCAAGAAGAAGTTGAGCCGGATAACAAACAAGATTCGTAAGTGTTAGTCAACTTTAGGACTAACACCTACACGCACAACAAACTCCTATAAACTTATACTTATAAACGACAACATCATGAAATCAATACAGGATCGTGAATATTACAACAAAGGCCAAACACAGAGCGAGCGTATTCTTGTTTTACATAGTCAACTACCAAGGACACAAGGTGAGTTCATTTGTCCCTTTTCAAACCTTTTGTTTTACTTCGGGACTGAGAAGCATGTTAAACAATTATTGAAATGTTTATTAAATACCTTTACACATATTTACAATGCTTATACAAATTCTTGAATTTGAAATGCTTGGGTGGGAAACCAAAGACTAAGGCTATAGTGTAAATAGCAAATGATATTTACTTTATACTTATTTACATTATACAAACACTTTGTGATCAAACTGGAAACTAGCATACTTTGAGAAGTTATAAACTTGATACTTATACTATAAACGAGAAGTTTAAACTATATACTTGAGGCTTACAATATAGATTTGAAGCCTAAATCTTATGCTAAACGCTTATGATATAAACTTAATACTTAAACTTTGAGCTAATTACTTATGTTATAAGCTATGTGCTTAAACTATACAATTGAGGTTTAACTTAGAAACTCTATGTTTAACTATATACAAAATCTTAAGGCTTTGAAAATACTTAAACTAAACACTAATGCTTTATACAATTATTTCAGAAAGTTAATGATCTACACCTTTAGTAAAGTATTAAATTACTTTACACTCGCAATGATTTGCTTAAACTTAACCTGAAACATATATGCTTAGAAATACTTATATACGTGAGATGCTTGAAACACTTGGATGCTTATTACACTTGAAATACCTGAAAACACGTGAATACTTGTTATACTTTGAGATGCTTGAAAACACGTGAATGCTTGATACATTGGGGATACTTGAAATACTTGAATGCAAGATATACTTGGGATACAAGAATACTTGGAATACTTGCTATGCTTGGAACATGTGAACATTTGGATGCTTGCAACATTGGAATGCTTAAACAAAAGACTGATTGATCACCGCGTGTTGACCTGTGTGTCAACCCCTACTAGTCAATCAGTGAAACTATGTGAATGCTTTAGACTCGTATGCATAAACTATTGGACATTGTAAGACAGACTGTTGGCCGTCGCGTGTAGACCCGTGTGTCGACCCCTACTAGTCATCAGTGTTCTTCTTTGTCAGAGTCATGTAAAACAGACTGATTGGCCGCCACGTGTTGACCTGTGTGTCAACCCCTACTAGTCATTCAGTGTTCTTCTTGATTCATCCATGGTTATGACAAGGAACTAGAATGATTAGGTTCATCTAGCTGACTTTGTGTCAACTCGAAGGTTCCTATATCATAACACGTCATGAGTCATATTTAGGGCTATTATGGATGGATGTTGAATTCCCTAGGGTGTTCAGCTGTCCATAATGGTGCCTCTCAAACTTGATACTCAGATGCTATTTTGTACGTGTGGAAACTTACAGTTGATACACTTAAGCTACGATGGGATTTAGGGTAAGACGCTTAATTTTCATTAACAACAATGTCTTATGCGACTTAGTATGTGGTGGGACGGCGTCTGGGCGGGTCGTAGGCTCGACTAAGGGGTATGCCCTATATATAAGCATACCGAGTTGGATGATACAGGTGGTGTTAATGAGATTAAGGTCGTTACCTAGGGGGAAACATAAATGCTTTTGGGTCAATATCATAAACTTTTAAACACGATGCTTTTAAACTAATATTGAAGCTAATACATACGAATGCTATAGACTTGTAAACTTTGAAACAGTAAACCAAAGCTATGATGAAGAAGGAATCGAGTGGTAGGTAAAATGCTTAATTATCATTAATAGCAATGTCCTATGCGACTTAGTATGTGGTGGGACGGCGTCTGGGCGGGTCGTAGGCTCGACTCAGGGGTATGCCCTATATATAAGCATACCGAGTTGGATGATACATGTGTTATTAATGATGTTAAGGTTTTACCTAAAAGGTTTGCAAAAGCTATTTTTCAAATACTAAAACTACATGAACTCACCAACCATTGTGTTGACTTTGTTTTCTTACATGTTTTCTCAGGTAATGCACATGAATAGGCTCAGACTTCAGGATTGCATGCTAGGATGCCCCGTTAGCAGACCTAGTAGACTTTTGGGGAAGCATATAGCGAATCACTTTTGATATCTTGTACAGATACAAGATAGGAAACATATGATTCTTTTGATAGGTTTACTTGGTTAAATTACCAAACATTAACAATTGTAATTTAACTTTGTAATCCTAGTTTAATGATTTTTGTGCTTTAGTTATTCTTAACATTGATGCTATGTAAACAATCTGATCATCTTGATTATCACTCACGATATCACGCCCCGGGAACCTTCCGCCCGACGGGGACTTCGATCCAACCCCGCCGGCTCGGGGTGTGACACCTTGAGATCCTCAAATTGAATGTATTTTAGTGTTAAACAAATATGGCATTTGTGAGTATATTTAACAGCCAAACTCTGGGAATGTTTGATTCCTCACTGTCTTTAACATTATTTACTGGTATTTAGTTTTAGCTACTTGTGTTTTCATAGCAACAACATGTTGGAAAATAATTTTAGCGTAGCTTTACATGTAAGTTGAAGAAAGATCATCAAATATATGGTATCATCATCAACAAAGATGTTTTAATTGTTTAATATTTGACTATATTAATTAATTGAATTAATAAACAATCTGATGAAACACATAATATATTCAACACAATACTCTAAAGACATAACTAAGAAGAAGAAAAAATAATTAAAAACCTACAGTGAGAATATAATAAATACTTTTACATGGAGCTTACCATACATAATGAGACATAACGGTATTTGTATTATAATTAAAGCAATTAGTACACTTATTTATATGGTTCTTGCCAAACTCATGGAATGTTTGATTCATCATTGGCTGCAGCATGATTGGTGATCATAAAATTGCCCATAAATTAATTTCACGTTTCTTCTTTATTGTTTATGTGATTTTGGAAACCTTTTTTTTCAAAAATATGTAAATAATGGCAGCCTTTAATCTTGTTTTGTTCAAAGGTTGCGAAGAGTGGTGGTGGCATACAACACATTGGCAGTGAAAGGGGGCTCTACTAGGTTAGCTTGCGTATGCCACAGTGACTTTAAGAAATGACTTCCCTTGATTCTTCTCATATAATAATAGCAGCCTTTATTAGGTTATCTTGTTTATCATGCATTGGTTTGAATATTTTTTTCAGTTGAAGAAATTTTGGTTCGTTTTTTTGTTTAGATTCTTGGATGATGAAATAACTATGTGCTGAAATTATTTTCTATTTCTATCAAATTAGTTTTGAATAATGAACCCTTGTTATAGATAAGAAAAATGACATCAAATAGAGAATGGATGTATACAATGAGAACCAATAGAGATGGGTCTTTCAACCTACGATTTCAACAATTTGTCTCTTATTTTCTGGATTTTGCATACGAAAATGCAACAAACATTGAAAATGGAAAGATAAGGTGGCCGTGTAGCAAATGCAAAAATCGTTATTACAACACAAGAAATGAAGTTCAAATTCATCTATTTACCCGAGGATTTATGAAAGACTATCAGTTATGGTATGCACATGGTGAAAGATATTCTGATGAAGCTATAAACATGGAGCGATGTTCAAATCAGGTGACGTCTCAACATATGGGTGAAGATGCTGATGAAGATATTGGTGAATTTAATGAATATGATCAAATGGTTATGGATGGCATGCACCAGTTTCATGATCCTTATTATCAACAACAAACACAAGATCCTAATAAAAAAGTAGAGGCATTTTATAAAATGTTCGAGCAAGCCAATGAGCCTTTATGGGATGGGGCCAAGCGTGCTAGCACACTCTCTATCACCACGAGGTTATTGAATTGGAAATCATAATGTAATGTTTCTGACTCAACATTTGATAAACTACTTCCGATCATTAAAGAAATTCTACCAGATTGTAACAAGTTACCTAGAAACTTTTATGAGACCAAGAAGATGTTGAAGCAACTAGAGTTTCCATCACAACATATTCATGCATGCCAGAACCATTGCATGCTATTTCATGGACAATATTTTGATTTGGATTATTGTAAAGTATGCAAAGAAGGAAGATACAAAGAAAAAGGAAAGAAGGTGCCGAAGTTTGTGATGACTTACATGCCTATTGGACCAAGGCTTCAAAGACTATTTTATTCAAAGAAGACGGCACAACATTTAACTTGGCATGCTAATCGTAATCCATCCGAGAAGATGAGTCATCCTAGTGATAGTCAGGCTTGGCATCATTTTAACTCGGTCTTTCCTGATTTTGCAAAAGAGACACACAATGTTCGTCTTGGGTTATGTACTGATGGGTTTAGTCCAAATAGTACAAGCGGAAACCCGTATTCGTGTTGGCCAGTGTTTATCACAGTTTACAATCTACCTCCTTGGTTAGCATTAAAAGACCAATACATACAGATTCCTTTAATCATTCCCTGTCCAAAAAGTCCTGGACAAAATATTGATGTTTTTCTACAGCCTTTAGTAAATGAATTGAAACATTTGTTCAATCATGGCATTGAAACTTATGATGACCGTCAACGTACCAATTTTCAAATGAGGGCAGTATTGCTATGGACAGTTAGTGACTTTCTTGCTTATGCGATGTTGTCTGGATGGAGCACACATGGTAAGCTAGCTTGCCCATATTGCTTGAATGAGTCGGGGTCATTCCAGCTTCAATATGGAGGGAAACCATGTTGGTTTGACTGCCATAGACAACATCTTCCACCAAGACATTGTACTCTAAAAGATAAGATTAATTTTAGAAAAAACAAAACAATTTCACGTGTAAGACGTATTTTGCAGCCAACCGGAGAGGAAATATGGCAGATTGTAAAACATTTACCCGTTGTTTACAAAGGTGAACCCCATGGTAGTGAATTATATAGAAAACCACCTGGTTTTGGTATTACCCATAATTGGGTAAAGAGAAGCATCTTTTGGGAGCTTTCGTATTGGAACAAGTTGTTGATCCGTCACAACCTCGACGTGATGCATATTGAGAAAAATGTATTCGATAATCTGTTTCACACAATTATGGGCACCAACAAATCCAAAGATAATTTAAAGGCAAGGAAAGACATTGAACATATTTGTGACCGACCCCTTTTAAACCCAATATATGATAACAATGGGAAGATATTGTTAAATAGGGGTGATTACACTTTGCAAAAAAATGACCTTAAAAAAGTTTGTGCTTGGATGAAAAAACTTAGATTTCCAGACGGATACGCTTCAAATATAGGGAGTTAGTAAAAATCAAAGACAACACTTTCCATAATTTCAAAAGCCATGATTGTCATGTGTTTATGCAACGGTTACTTCCTCTTGCTATTAGAGACTTTGTTTCAAAAGAGACATATGAGGTTGTAACAGAGTTGTGCATGTTCTTTCGGGTCCTATGCTAAAAAACATTGCATATAGATGAGCTGGTAAACATGAAACGCTCTGTAATTGTGACCGTGTGCAAGTTGGAGAAAATTTTCCCTCCTGGTTTCTTTGATTCAATGGAGCACTTGGTTATACATCTAGCTGATGAAGTTCTTCTCGGCGGTCCAGTGCAATATAGATGGATGTATCAATATGAGAGGTAATTCTATTTGTAATATTGCTAGTTTTTTTTTTCAAATGCGTTCTAACAACACATTCTCAATAATTTCAAAATGTAGAAAACTTGGCTTGATTAAAAGAAGAATTAGAAATAAATCAAGAGTTGAGGGTTCAATCGTGAGGGAACACTTGGTGAATGAGATTGCCACTTACTGTTCTTTATACTTTGACCCAACAATTGAGACACACCATAATCGAGAACCACGAAATTTTGCACCGCAACAACCTAGATCTTTGAGTGGAGGTTCACAACTAAGTGTGTTTGTCGTTCCGTCAAGACGATTATATCAAAAGATTGGAACACGAAGACGCATGAGTTCTGAAGAACTTAAAAAGGCACACATGTATGTTCTTCTAAATTTCGAAGAAGTTTACCCTTACATTGACGAGTTTGATGAAGTGGCCCCTGAAGAGTATCCGGACGAGCCAATTTCTCTTCTCAGAGATAACCACTTTGTTGAATGGTTTGAAAACCGCGTAAGTAAATCCGATTAAATTAAAAGAGTTGAATTTAGTGCATCATTAACCAATACGTTGTGTGTTTTTTTTAATATAGGTAAGGATTGGTTTAATTGATGGAAGCACTCAACATTTGAAGATTTTATCAAAAAAAACCATCAATTTTTGCTCAATCTCACAATGGGTACTTTGTAAAAGGTTATAAGTTCCATACACAGAAATATGGTAAAGGACTTGTGACATCAAATTATGGTGTATGCGTGAGAGGGGAGACGTATAACACAGAAGCGTCTGACTACTACGGGTTAGTGGACGAGATACTAGAGCTCCAATATGATTGCAATGAACATCACACTGTTGTACTCTTTAAATGTACATGGTTTGATAACAAACATGGTGTTGTAGTTCACAAAAACAAGCTTGTTGATGTCAAACCCAAGTCTCGGCTTTTGAGCAAGGACCCATTTATCTTGGCATCACAAGCGGAACAAGTATTTTAGACATCATACCCTGCCATTACAAGTGATACGAAAGATATATAGGCGGTTGTCGAGACAAAAGCACGTCACATTTATGAAATCACCACGCCTGAAACCGAAGCTTCAAACGATGGAAACATGGAAGCGCACGTGTTCTTTCAAATTAATGAACGGTTTGAGATACCAAATGTGGTAACCAATAGTGAACGCCTAGTCCAGGTTACAAATATCATTACAACAGAGCAATTGATCAATACGGAGGAAACACCTGAAGAAGAAGAAGAAGAAGAAGATGATGATGATGATGAAGATGAAGATGAAGATGAAGATGATGATGATGATGATGATGATGGTATTGGTAATAAGGATGTTGATAATAATGATGATGATTATTAGGAACATAAATTATTTGTGGTATATAAGCTTTTAAATTATTTTCATTTATATGATTTATCAAACTTACATAATGTATTTGACCATTGTTGTTTAATTAAATTCAGGGTGCATACATTATGGATGGTGGTAGTGGTAATGTCGGTACTCGTGGTGGAAATGTATGTCCAGGGAGACGTGGTAGGACTGGTACTCGAGGTGGTAGTGTACGCACTCGTGGTGGTATTGGTACTAGCAGTATTCATGTTCAGGAGTCTGATTCTCGTAGTGGTGCTGATGATAATTTACGGAGATGTGGATCCTAGGAGTCCAGTTCTAAAGTTAAAAATAAAAATATTGTTGAAGAAAGAGAAACCGTACATACATGTGGGAGGCACGTGATAGTATGTGGTGGTAAAGGGAGGGGGGAGTTGCTGGCAGTAATAGTCGTTTTGCTCGTGGTGATGAAATGGCTGATATGGCGGGGGTATTTCGTAACACCATAGGGTTACAAGATAATAGCAATGATATCGATGAATACAATTATGATGAGGATGATAGGCATCTTCAGGTCAATGTTGGCGAGAATGATGGTGGTGAGAATGATACTTTTGAGGATGCTCGTTTTGAGGATGCTAGTATTGAGGATGCTGGTGGTAAGGATGATAGTAGCAAGGATGATGGTGGCAAAAGGCCACGGATCACACGTATAGGAAGAAAATATGTTTTTAATTTTAAAATTTTAATTTGTGTTATTTTTTCATGTAACAAATATACTTATTTGGTTATTATTAATGTTGTAGGTTCGGATGTGGGTGCATTCATAGGAGTGC
Source organism: Mikania micrantha (assembly GCA_009363875.1). Classification (NCBI taxonomy): domain Eukaryota; kingdom Viridiplantae; phylum Streptophyta; class Magnoliopsida; order Asterales; family Asteraceae; genus Mikania; species Mikania micrantha. The sequence continues at coordinate 15,236,222 of CM018697.1, forward strand.
AATCACTATACTACAACAAAATTTTGATGGAGATTGGGCCACATTTGCAAGGGTCTCACATAGTAATTTGAGGGAGATGTTTAATAGCTTTAAGGTAATATATCACATAATTATTTGTATAGTTATCATTTATTTTTTAATTTTTTTTCTTTACATTTTTATGTAGACACAGTGGAGATGGGATGTACGAGACGACCAATACATTTTTGAGGGATTTGTCAACGTGCTTAGGGATCGTTTTCCAGATATAATGAGCGAATTTAGAGAAAAATCTCGAAATAAAGCCAGAGAAGATGGTCATGATATTCCATTTGGTGAAGAGAAATTTGACATAATTGTAATTATCCACCCGATTGCATTCCTCTTGAGAGATGGCAACGTTTATGCAAAGTAAGGGTGTTATGGTTTTAATTTCTAATTTTATTATTCCTTACACATATTTATATATCTATACGTACATACATATGTTTTACTATTTGCAGATTTGGAACACCGATAAATGGTTAAAGAGATCCAAAACTGGGAGGAGTAACTGTAATAATGATCTATCTCGACATACCGGAGGATCTATGGGTTTTGATGAACATCGTATCAAGTTGGTAAGCTTATCGCGTCTATACAATTAAGTAACCATGTGCATATTTTACTCTTATCAATGTTCAATGTAGGACAAGCAAAAGGGTAAAAAGGTTGGATATGAATTAGTCTTTATTGATACACATGCCACCAAAGATACTAAGAAGAGATTGCGAGAAGGAGAAATCAATATCAATGACTTGGATGAGTTGGAGTTTGTCACGTCGCGATCAAAAGAATCATTTGTAAGTTATCATTTATTGAACATTTTACACATTTTGTATGGTAGATAAGGAGGTTTTAAATTAACAGTGTTGTAAGAAAATTTTAGTGCAAAAAAATAAAATAAATATGGGTTGATTAAACTAATGTAGTTTCAATTGTAAAGAAATATGTTATTTCGTAAAAGAATCATACAGTTTAGGATGAAGATCATATACAAAGACTGATAAAACCAAGAAATTGAAATAGAAAAACTAGAGGATTTCACTGATAATCCCACTTCGAGAGGGGCAATCTCCAAATTACATAGATAATTAGAAAAACATCGACAAAGACCAACATCACATGAACATCCACATATAACTAAAGAAAACAAATAACTGCTAATAGTAACTGCCCACTTCTCCCTGATTGTTCTCTAGCCACGAGAAAGTGGATCCAATATGCGCCCCATGATTGACTCCAGCTGCTCCATTGTAACTGCCGATTGCTTCTGCTTATTCTTGTTGCGGCGGGTGTACACGTGGATTGGTGTAGACGTATCAATACAGCCCTCCTCAAAAAACGGACTTGTCCTCAAGAACGAAGAAAGGAAATTGAGCTACAAGCAGATCATATGATTCCCAGGTAGCTTCCTCCAAAGGACGATTTTTCCAAGAAATAAGCAATTCCAAAACCCGAACACCAGAATCAATAACCCAACGATGAGAAACCACAGAGTGTGGTTGTAAATCATACTCCCAATCATTAGTAATTGTCAAAGAAGGAATAGTAGGGGTCGGAACATACCCCTTGGCAGGCTTGAGCATAGATACATGAAAAATCGGGTGAATACGAGCATCATTAGGCAACTCTAACTCGTAAGCAACAGCACCCACCTTACGTTTAACACGATAAGGGCCAATTCATCTGGGTGATAATTTCTCAAATCTTCTTTTGGACAAACTTTTTTGACGATAAGGCTGAATTTTTAAGAAGACAAAATCACCTTCCTCAAAAGTTAGCTCCCGACGTTTAGAGTCAGCATAGCTTTTCATCCGATCATGTGCCTTCAGTAAATTAGCCTTCAATAATTTTAGCATATCGTCTCTGGTTAACAATTGCGTCTCCAATTCTGCATTCATAGTACCACCTGCAACATAGGGATACAAAGGGGGAGGAGGACGACCATACACTGCTGCAAAAGGAGTAGTACCCGTAGATGAGTGATAACCAGAATTATACGAAAATTCAGCCCAACACAGAAATTGACTCCACTTCTTAGGTTTCTCATGCGCGAAACATCGAAGGTAGGCTTCCAGACAACGGTTCACAACCTCCGTCTGACCATCAGTCTGTGGATGGTAACTGGTGCTCATCTTAAGCTTAGTTTGGCTTAAGTTAAAGAGTTCCTGCCAAAAATTGCTCAAAAAGACAGGGTCACGATCAGATACGATAGAGCGAGGAAATCCATGGAGTCTTACAATTTCTTTACAGAAGAGGGAGGCCACACTCTTAGCTGTAAAAGGATGGGACAAGGCTAAAAAATGGGCATATTTAGTGAGCCTATCCACCACCACCAATACTGTATCCAATCGATTAGAGGGAGGTAACCCAGTAATAAAATCAATTGAAATGTCTTCCCAGACCTGCTCCGGAATAGGAAGGGGTTGCAATAAACCAGCAGGGGATAAGGTTTCATATTTCTGCCGTTGACAGGTAAGGCACTGCTAAATAAATATACGGACATCATGGTGCAAACGAGGCCAATAGAATTGAGCTGCTACCCGTTTCAATGTTTTTAGAAAACCCCCATGGCCGGAAGAGAGTGTGGAATGAGCCTCATGCAGAATGGTAGCCCGAAGATCAGCCACATCAGGAACTACTAATCTGCCCTTAAAATAAAATAGTTGATCGCGCACAGAGTACCCTGGGCAAGAAGAGGGATCTTGAGATACATTGAGTATGATTTTTGCAGTGAAAGGGTCCTTGGGAAGGGCTGATTGTAAGTCAGCAACACCTAAGCAACGGGGCAATGTAAGTGCCAGCAATTGAGGGCGCCTAGATAAGGCATCAGCTCCTTTATTGTCAGCCCCACTACGATGAATGATCGAAAAGTCATAAGGCATGAGCTTGAGAATAAGGCGTTGTTGTTCAGTTGTAGTGACCCGTTGATCTAACAAGAACTTGAGAGTATAATGATCTGTCTAGATGAAGAAGTGATGGCCCATCAAGTAATGATTCCACTTCTGCACTGCCAACACTAAAGCAAGAAGTTCACGATCATAAGCTGATTTTAAACGATTAGAAGGAGAGAAACCCTTACTAAAATAAGCAATCGGATGCTTATCTTGTGTAAGAATGGCACCCACACCCTCCGAAGAAGCATCACACTCAATTGTGAAAGGCTTGGAAAAGTCTGGTAGCCTTAAAATAGGGGCTGGCATAAGAACATCCTTCAAAGTATTGAAGGCCAATAAGGCTGATGATGACCAAGTAAATCCATCCTTCTTGGTAAGCATGGTGAGGGGCCGAGCTATTATGCCATAGTCACGGATGAAACGCCTGTAATATCCTGTAAGACCCAGGAATCCCCTTACTTCCTTGACATTGGTAGGAATGGGCCAATTTTGTATAGCTGATATCTTTTCTTGATCAACTTGCACTCCCTGATATGAGACTAAATACCCTAAGAACATGACTTGGGACTGACCAAAGCAGCATTTAGTAAGCTTGGCAAAGAAGCTATTCTGGCAAAGTAATTCCAGAATAGTGTGAAGGTGAGAGAGGTGCTGCTGCATATCTGGGCTATATACCAATATGTCATAAAAAAAACCAATATAAACCACCTTAAATACGGCCTAAAAAGATCATTCATGATGTTTTGGAAGGTGGAGGGTGCATTTGTGAGGCCAAAAGGCATGACACGAAATTCATAGTGGCCCGAATGTGTTCGAAAAGTTGTTTTCTCAATGTCAGCTTCGTTTATCCGGACCTGGTAATACCCAGAACGGAGATCCAACTTAGAAAAGACAGTAGCCCCATGTAACTCATCTAACAATTCATCAATAGTAGGGATAGGGTACTTATGGGGGACAGTGATTTTGTTTAAAGCTCGGTAGTCGACACACATCCTCCAAGTGGAATCTTTTTTCTTCACTAACATTACCAGGCTTGAAAAAGGGCTGTTACTGGGTTGAATAAACCCAGCAGCTAATAAAGTTTCCACCTGTGCTTCAATTTCTGCCTTTTGGGAATGGGGATAGCGGTATGGGCGAAGGTTTGGGGGAGTAGAATTAGGAAATAATGGGATGGAATGGTATTGGGTCCGAAAGGGTGGCAATGATGAAGGCTCTTGAAAGACCATGTCAAACTCATTTAGCAGGGGTTTAACCTGATCAGGAATGTCGGGTGAGGTTTCGGTTTCAAGGGCTAGGTGTTGAAAGGTGGCTGATTTTTGGGGGCCAGATGATATTCCTTGGAGCTTATATTTTTTTCCATCAACTGAAAAAATGAGAAACATCTCATTCCAATTAGCTTGAATGGTGTTCAGAGATGACAACCATTGGATTCCGAGAACCGCATCGGCTCCACCAATCGAAAAAGGGTAATAATCTTGGGTTAAGCGAAGATCCGATACTTGTAAGGTTACATCCTTACAAAGCTGGCTACAACGGATGATATCCCCATTACCAATCTGCACACCAAATGGGGTTACAAATTTGGTGGGTAACTTCATTTCTCGGACTAAAGTGTCTGAGATGAAGTTATGTGTCGACCCACTATCAATTAAAATCAACACTTCCACATTATTAAGCATACCGTTCACCTTCATGGTTGTGGTGTGTGACTTACCCAGGATCGCGTGCAAGCTTATCTATGCTACCTCATCAGAGTTATCTACTGGTTCCTCTTCCACAAGGTTTGTAGCTTCATCACCATCAATATCAATTTCCAGCAGTTTTAAGGTACCAGCCTTGCACCTATGTCCAGGCCCATACTTATCCCCACATCTGAAACACTCCCCGTGCAAATAACGGTTTTGTTTCTCAGTTTCTGATAAGCGTGGACCGGTTTTAGGGATTGTAACTCCTGGTTGGCCTGGTTTAGTAGCCGGTTGAGAAGATTGGTTGGTTGGATTGTAAGCTGAAGTTCCGATGGGCTTAGTGTTCCAAGCTACTCCATTACCACCGCGGGTTGATACTGCTTTGGACTCAAACTCCAGGGCCAAGCTCATAGCTTTATAAACCGTGCGTGGTTTATGGATTCGAACATCCGCCTTGAGTTCGTCTTTTAAACCGTTCAGGAATACGCCCAAAAGGCAATGATCCGGCCAATTTGTCGCGCGAGACGAGCGTTTGGCAAACTCCTGCCGGTATTCCTGCACTGTACCTACTTGCCTGATACTACAAAGGTGTTCATCCGGATTTTGAAATTCAGCCAGCCAAAATTACGCTGAAATGCCTGCAACAACTCCTCCCAGAATTGAATTGGTTGATCTGTAGATAACCAGGAGAACAGATCTAACGCGTCCCCTTCTAAGTGCATGGAAGCAACATCAACTTGTTCTTCCTCCGGAATTTGATAGTATCTGAAGTATTTCTCAGCTTTGAGGATCCATCCTCGTGGATCATCGCCGCTGAAAGAAGGGAAGTCAATCTTGTTGTAGGGTCGGAAAAGCCGGTTGTTGGTCCAAGAGGTCTCCCCATCGTCATTCCGACCAGAACCTGTCCCTTTTTCCTCTTGGCTCCGAATGGGCCTTAAGAGCTGCAACTTCAGCCTTCAAACTTTCGAACGAGGCCGCCATGGCTGCCAGTTGAGTCGCTACAGGGTCTGGATTTGATGTGCTGCCGTCGCTCCGGGTCTGTACCACCATTTTCGATTCCCGGCAATGGAACCAAATGATAAAACCAAGAAATTGAAATAGAAAAACTAGAGGATTTCACTGATAATCCCACTTCGAGAGGGGCAATCTCCAAATTACATAGATAATTAGAAAAACATCGACAAAGACCAACATCACATGAACATCCACATATAACTAAAGAAAACAAATAACTGCTAATAGTAACTGCCCACTTCTCCCTGATTGTTCTCTAGCCACGAGAAAGTGGATCCAATATGCGCCCCATGATTGACTCCAGCTGCTCCATTGTAACTGCCGATTGCTTCTGCTTATTCTTGTTGCGGCGGGTGTACACGTGGATTGGTGTAGACGTATCAAAGACCAACCATTATTGTCTCATAATCCCTGTAGAGTTGAGCACACATATCTGGTACTTCGATTTCTTCTATATCAAGGTGTTGACCATACACTCTAGAAATCTAATTTGATTAACAAAGATCAAAATTTAAGCATGTACTCTAGATCCATTATTTTGAACTTGTGAAAAAAAAATCTCAACATGTATTACATACTATAGATCCATTAATCTAGGCTGGCTTTGTTTTGATGAAAATACAGGAAGTATTCCATAAAGAACTTGTGAAAGAGTATGGGTCAGACAATGATGAGAATCTTGATCGAGATGAATTTGCTGTTTGGGAGCGTTTGCATCCCAATGTTGGTGGCCGAATGTTCGGAGTAGGATCTTCTGATCCACGTTTTGTGGTGACTGGGTCACAATCATCATATGACGGGTCTAATTCATATGGTGATGCCCTACAATCACAAAATGTATTGTTATTTTATTTTCTTATTTAAGCATTTTTTTCTAGGTTAGACGTAACATCATTGGTTTCGTAATACAAGGAGACATCTCATGTTTTATATGTCATTGATAAATAAGATTCATAGGATGTGGCAGATTGCTTAATTATTAGAATGTTAGATTTTGAGCATTTTTTGTTTTTGAGCATTTTCTGTTTGTAGATCAACAATTTATCTACTGTAAGCACTTTTAGTAGCAAAATTTAGATTAGATTAGCAACATGTTTCCTATTATTTTTTTTATGAACGATCACTTATTATTTGCTATTACTTTTTAGTTAAGTGCTATTGTATACATATTAATTACATATGTTTTAACAATTATAGGTCAAAGATGTTGAATCTCAGTTACAAAAAGAAATGGAGGCTCGCCAAAGCTTGGAAAATCGATTAGAACAAATGGAACGAGTGGCTGAAAAGGAGCGAGCTGAGTGAGAGAAACTAAATAAACAAATTGAAGAAATCATGAAAAAACTCGCCAATAAATAGTTCCTAGCTTGTTTGTTTTGTTTTTAACATGTTAGAACATGTGCTATATACTTTGGTAGCTAATTGTAACAACTGATATGTATGTATTTGAACAATATTTATGGAATTTTTAGGTTTTTTTGGGAATTTTCTGCAGTTTTTATGGTGAGATTTTCTGCAGTTTTTAGGTGGGAATTTTCTGCAGCTTTTAGGATTTAAAAGCTGAATTTTTACATGTTGGTTGGAATTTCGTCGGAAAAGTGGTATAAAAAAAACTGTTTCGTCGGAATCTTGTCGGAAAATATGTAAAAAATAATACAACTTCGTCGGAATCTTGTCGGAACAAAATGTAAAAATTAATACAATTTCGTCGGAATTTCCTCGGTAAGAAAATTATGAGACATATTAACTTTCGTCGGAAATTTGTCGGTAGATTCGGTTAAGAAAAAATTGAAAATTAAATTGTTTGTCGGCAGTTTGTCGGAAAGTCTATTCAAAATAAAATTCGTTTAATTCATATTTTGTCGGAAGCTCGTTGGAAGTTTCAATAAACTATGATTAACAAATGTCATTATTAATTCAATTATTAATTAAGTAATTAAAAAATAAAAATTTGGAACATGAGATTTCGTCACTCTTTAGTCGCTATTTAGTCGGAAAAAATATTATTTATTTATATCGGTATGTTGTCGGAAATTTAACGACTTAAATATTTAGTCGGTATTTTGTCGTATTTTAGTCGCAATTTCGTCGGAAAGTGTTTTCCTACGGGGTTTTTTCCGACTAAAATTTTTCATAGGAATTTAGTCGCTATTTTGTTTTTCCGACGAATTTCCGACGAAATTTTGTAGGAAAGTTTTCTGTTTTTTTGGTAATGTATAGTATATTTATGTTTTGCCTACCGTTTTGTACGGATTCCGTTTATTTAACTCAGAGTATAAATTCTGTTGTCTGTTATCGTACGGATTTTATACCTTTGCCTCAGAGTATTTTCTGTTCGGTAATATGTTTCTGTAAATCCGTTTCTGTAATTATTAAAATTTATTTTTGTATTGTTCTTATTGCCACGATATGATATCGTGTTTTTCTGTTTCGTTTAACATGCAATACCTCTAAATTACATTGTACTCATTATTGCATGATCCAAATATGACTGAACTTGGTAGTTTAACTACCTTACTGAACTTGGTAGTCTATCTACCCTACTGAACCTACTGAACTTTCTGAAACTGTATTCTGTTACCCGAGCATGCCCTACCTGTAAGGATGACTACAGGCCCATTATGGCAGCAACCATAATGTGGAACCATCCGTGACAGTTAGTTGAGTTCACGGCGTCTCCATTAGTACTCTGATAGTACACTGTGCACCTACTGAATTCTGGGGAGGCGTATGGACTGGTCCTAGGATAATTTTAAACTGTACTTTCTGATTCTGGGGGATAGTGACGTGTATGCCAACACTAACTATCTCATGTGTCTGGTAAGCGGGAGTAGCTACCCGTGAACCTTACACTTTTGTATGTACAGTCGGCTTGTGATATATTCTGTAATGTTCTAATTATGGCTTAAAATATAAAATGTGTTAATGTTTCTGAAATATAAAAGCTAGACAACTGATTACTGTTCCGATCTTGTTTCTGACCACTATCCGGTTATATTTTCACTTGAATTTTTCCTATTTTTCACCGTCTTCTGAATTTCTTTATTACTATTGTTCATCCGTTACTGAGCATTCTTTGGCTCAGCCATATTTGTTTTTGTGGTGTTTATCTCTTTTGTGTTGGTAATGAAGAAAACCAGGCGGGGAATTTTTGAGAGTAAAATCGGAGCTAAATCTGAAAATTTCCGTTACTGTAGTAAATGTAATAATCAATACTTAAAACTAAAATATTTGTTTGTTATGTTTAATTATCAACTTAAGACTTATGTATATATGTTTTAAATACATTTGGGATTGTTGCATTTTCTCCTGATTCCGTATACGTGACACGTCAGTCCAAAACCAGGTTGGGGTGTCGCAAATATATTTATAAAATAATCAGACTATAAAATAAAGTGTTTTTTTTATCTCTTTATAGTGTTGATATGTATATATATTTTTAAAATCTAGTATGTTAATGGGTTATATTGTATTTTTCTGTGTTATATTTTTTTCGTACATAATTTTTGTGATGTATTTTTTTTTGTGTGTTGTATTTTTGTTTTATATTTTGATGTACTATATTAGACTAAAAATATAATATATTTTTCATAAAATCAAGTACATGTTTTAAAAAAACAAAAATCTAGAGAAGCTTGTAACACTCTTCGTCGACCCTTCATGGCTTAGATGAGCTTGTTTCGTTGCTTACGATTGCTCCAACACAATACCTGCAATGTTCATCAGCTTAGGTTTGTGCATTGATTTATGAAATGGTATCTTTCTTATCATGTATACTACAAATACATGAATTTTGGCTTTGAGATATCATCATGTCCAACGTATGAACATTGACTATGTGACAAAAACTTTCTGACATTCGGGCAAGACTTACCTACCATTTATGTTCGTGAATTAGCCCGGCTTTTGCACTTCACATGTGAATGTCTTTTCCTGCATAACGTGGGTGTTTGTTATTAAGTGAATCCAACAAAAGTTAGCCAAGTGATTAAAGATTTTTTTATTAGATTTTTTGTATTTTATGTACTAAATTTTTTTTTTTACTAGATTTTAATTTTTGTACTATATTTCTGTTTTTATGTTTTTAACATGCCACTGTCAAACTATATTGGTTTATACTCTTTTTAGACGAAAGTTTTTTTTAGTGGATTCAACCCTTGTTTATATATGTATGGGAAAAAAACTAATGTCTAATACATACGTCGATCAGTAATAGATATATCATTACATTTTCTTTTAATATAAGTTAGTATTGAGTTCTTGTAAAAAAATCATGTAATTGAAAAACTCTAAGAATAACAATGAGATTGATATACAATATTCTTTTGATTTTTTTTAAGGAAAGCATTTTAGTTATTCTTTTTATGTTTGAGGTTGGTGTGTGTTATGTATTCATCGTTGTATTTTACGTTTTAACTTATTTCTGTAATTTTATTATTATTTTTTATGCATTAGATAAATTTATTGTTATATTTATTATTTTGTTTGCATATTAAAAGTGCGATGATGTTATTTTAATTTTTAAGAATATGTTTTCCAAAAATCATTTTAGAAAAATATAAATTTCAGGTTATTGTGTTTTATGCATTCACCATTGTGTTTTACATTTTAGATCATTTCGTATTATTTTGTCATTATTTTCATGTAAGTTAATCTTAATCACTAATTAAAGATCAAATTACCTTAAATATTCCTTACCATCTTTACAATAAAAATCTATTATAATAACCTCACTCATTTCATTTATAATATACAATTAACCTGCAAATTTTTTCTGATGACTTTTTTTTAGAACATCCAACCATATAATATAAATACTAGCAAGGAACTAGAAAAAAAAAGACATTAAAAAAGTTTAAAACAAAAATTTACACCACGAGTCCCAATCTAAAAATTTTAATTTCTCTTTATTTTTAATCCAAATGAAAGATAAAACTTTCACGTTTGCCTGGATAGCCAATTGTTTAAGATTTTCATTTCTAAATACCCTCTCATTTCTTCTTTCTCATGTGAACCACAAGATTGTTAGGTAAACGGCATGCAAAATTTTCTTAAGTGACGGATTTTTATGAAGTAAACAAAGGGGACCGGAGGATTTTCCGACAAAATACTACTAAATCGACCCTTCTGACCGGAAAAACGGAAGGAGGGGGCACACGCCCTTCTTAAGTTCCGTCCCTATTCATAGATACATAGTATGTCGTTGATATTGAAGAACAAATCCCTTAAGACCTTGCACCAGTCAAAGACCCGATCCCAAACCCTTATTACTAGCAATATGGCATTCAATTAAAAGATGATCAACGGTTTTAACGTGTGTACAACCGGTTATCATGTGGTATGGATTGTATTACCTCTTATTTGATGACTTACTTCATTGTATATATGAAAAATGGATGGTATCCAGATAGAAGTAATCGGAAGGTAACTAGTGTCTTCCTCCCAAAGTGGAGGTCTTGGGTTCTGACCTTGTTGGTGCAATTTAATAGATATACAGGTGAAGGAACGAATCAGGACTTTAATCCCGAGTTTGAACCTAATATGGGTGAGGGTTTACGGGTTCCATCCGGTTCCCGCGCATCTGTGAGCACACATGTCGCAAGGTCGGAGATCGAGAAATCGATCTTAGCTTTCAATCGTCAGAATAACTGAAAATAGCATGATAAGACAGTTTAACTAACGTTAAAAAAAACTAGTGTCTTCCTCTTTAACGTTTATAATGATGCCAAAAAAATTAAAATGATGATGTGACATCTATAGAAATAACCAGCAACTTTGCACAACGTTTTTGACTTTCTTATATCAATCAAGAGCATCTTAAACTTCAATATTAACGACATTTGTATTTTCTTCATTTATATAAAAACAAAACATTTATAGAAAAATAAATGCTATATTTTATGTTGTCTTTATCAGCAATTTGTACGCATCTGTAAACAAAATTTCTTGATGAATCATATTACGTACTCAACCCGACTACTATTTTCTCATTAATATGTATTTTAAGAAAATAGGTAATTACATGTTATTAAGAATTTATAAATAAATATAAAAAATATATATTTATTATAGATTTATAATTTTGTTATGATTTAGTATAGGTTTTTAATTTTAATAAAAATGCAAACACTTTAATAAATTAAATATGAAACCTAAAGTAGTATAAATAACATATACATTGTATGTGAGATTACTCAACTTAATAGAGGTATTATCTTATGTTAGAGATCACATGTTTAAATTCGGAAAACAGCAAGTTAATTTAAAAGAGTTTAGAAATAATAGCAAGATATATGAAAAATATAAATAACCTATAAATTAGATTTGAGAAGTTAACAAAATAAAATACTTAAAACCCGGTTCTTCCCTAACTGGTTGGGTCTTATGCCTATCCAGTTGAGATCGAAAACAATGAACTCTAAAGATAAAACTCTTAAATCCTATATAAACCTTTCATTTAGAATATTAAAAATAAATATGTGATTCATGTTAAATTTGAATTAAAAAATGATTTTAAATAAACAAATCAAACTTAATATGGTTTATTATGGATCTTTATTATCAAGATTTCAAATAGAAAGTTCATATAAGGTTTAAGGGTTCTTCCTCTATGGATCTTCATAAAAATCATTCGACCCCTCCGTTTTCTTCCTAGATATCCTTTGACCCCCTCCGTTTTCTTCTTAAAAATCATCCGCCACCCTCCGAGCTTTTTTTTTCAAGCTCCGTCATTGGTCCTAAACAACTATAGAGTTTAACAACTATAGAGTTTTTTAATTACCGAAGTTAGTATAATCTTAATTAAGTGTTCACTCTACACGTGCTAACTCATCTCAACATACATTCAAACATTTTATTTGGTATTAAATAAATCTATGCAAGCTAAAATTATCTTGATAAACTCACATAACATGACAAGCACATATGTATGATTTGTTGGTTTAACATGACTGTCTCTAATTAATAATTAAACATAATATCATAAATAAAACAATTATTATATTGACAAAAATAAAAGAAGCACTTTTAAAAACATATATTTATATGCCACTTGAATTATATAATAGTGTCTTAAAGGTTAACTTTTAAACCTATTTATGATCATTTATTGTAAATAATGAATACACACACATGTCCTTACTATTAAGGTTAATTTAGCACTACAAAAATCAGCATAATGTAACATTTATATTCAAAAAAGGACTTCATTATCTGAAGTTGCATTAGATATAATGAAAAATTTTTGTTACATAATGCAACTTTTTAAGAAAGTTGCATTATGTAATAAAAAAAGTTGCATTAGCCTAATGCAACTTCAGCTGATGCAATCTATTTGTCATCTTTTGTGAATAAAAAATGTTGCATTCTGCTGATTTTATAGTAGTGATTTTGTATTGGTTTAGAATAAAAAATCAATTATAGTGTAACTTAATGTAGATCACATAGTTTTTTTTATGATTTTAAATCTATGGTGAAAAACGAGTTTAAATGTTAACTCTATAAGGTTAAGAACAAGATTTTGCCTAAGAACAATTTAAAATGACATTTGACAACTCTAACGAACTCTGATTGAACTCATTTCCGATGCATTAGAACCGTCTCGTTGAAACTTAAACCCTAACCCTAAACTCTTAAGCTAAATCTTAAACCCTAAAGCTAAATACTAAATCTAAACTCTAAAGCTAAAACTAATGCTAAAACTAAAGCTAAACTCTTAAGTTAAACCTAAAACTTAATGCTAAAAGCTAAACTGTAATCTTAAACCTTAAAGCCAAATCCTAAACCTTAAAACTAAACCCTAAACCCTAAAAAGAAATCCTAAATTCGAAATTTAAACCTAAAAAGCTAAATCTAAACCCTAAAAGCTAAACTTTAAGGCCAAACGGTAAGCCAAATTATAAAACCTAATTTCTAAACCCGATATGCTAAGATCGTAGAGTTCGACGAGACGGTTCCAACGCATCCGGAATTAGTTCAATCGGATTTCATTAGGGTTGTCAAATGTTGTTTTTAAATTGTTCTTAGGCAAAATATCCTTCTTATTTGAACCCCCTCTATATGTATATGCATAGAAAGTTTTGGATACAAAGGACTTTTTTGTTCTGCATGATGCTTATCACCCAAAGCTTAAATGGTATAGCATGAAAATGCCAAAAACACGGAGTTATAACACAAAAAATTATCACAAATGGAATTTTCGTGACACCTCTCTACGTCTGCATGATTTGATCACGCAAAAACAAATAAGTTTTGCTTGATTCATACGTACGCGATTTTCTCTTTGTATAATCATTCTAATTACTAGTCCAACCAGTCAGACTGAATTCAAAAACAAATGAAATCATAAATATAAAGGTACATTTAGTGTTTTATTTCTAAGATTTATCCTTCGTATTTTATAGGGTAAAAGATCTGGCCGGTTCGACCACCATCTAATTTTGCGGTTCGACCAGCTCGATTGATAACCGGTCTATTCAAGTGGGAACGGTCCAAATACTTTATTTTAGATTGGCTACCCCATCCTACGACTGGTCCAGCCCGGTTTTATTAAGATTGGTCACATCTGAATCTTTCAATGATGTGAAGGTTTATCACTCTATTGCACATACATCGTTCACATTTTAATATATTATATAAAGAGAGAGTGATAAAAATAAAGGGGAAGGAACCGGAAATAAAGGTCAACAGACAAATTACAAATCAAATGAGGCTGGCTTTACTCTCCTATGTAATATTTTATTAATACGGTTCAAAGTTAGTCGCACCGGTTCAGTTGAGCCGAAATATCGAACTTTTAGAACAATTTTGAATTTTTGAACCATTACGTTTATCGTTAGGGCGTGTGTTTTAAGGGGTGTGATCCCACCCATGACCGCCCTCAAACCCCCTTTACGTAGTGACCGTCACTACACAAGCCTCGTAAATAGGTGTGACCGGTCTCAGCTGACAGTGGTTGCAAGATTGCATGCGTGATCTATAGAGAATGGAAGGGAAATGAAAGGGGCATGAACAAGGTAATGATTACACATGTGTAGGTGACTTCTGAATGATGAAAATAATAGTTTATGTGACGTGTACGTGAAATCAAGATGCTGCAATGGATACACATAGTCTTGTTATGTAAATTTCTTCAAACAAATATAATTAAGTCAAAATAAATTAGATAAAAGGAGTATTTTATTTTATATATAGTTGGTTTGCATTATAACTACACTAGAGAGGTGCCCACATCACTTAAGCGCATACACTAATAGTTAATTCATTGGTTATGTGTAGGTATATATGATTAATTTCAATTTTCAATTGATATTTTTAAACTTTATATATTGATTGAAAATTCGCTAACCATTAAACTTATAATGACGATTTACCTTACTACGCCTCATTTGCGTGCACACATATAATGTATATATGTGTGATCCTTAATGCGCCAAAGTAAAATTGCACGAATTTTAACGTTATTTTACTTACTTTGTGAAAATAGCTTTAAAAGTGTTGGGATGGTCAACTTCAAACGATAACTTTGAGCCGAAGACTCATTTGGAACATCCTCTCTATCCCAACTGGGATAGGGGTAAGGTTTGTGTCCATCCTCCCCCAGATCCTACTAAAAAGTGGAAATATGCTGGTAAGTTTGTGTTTTTTTTTTTGAAGATTTACCTTAAGCCTTCCATTTAAGACTAATTAAGGAACCCTAGAATTTTAAGTTGTGACCGAGTTAGGGACAAAACTCATCGTCGCTGCATATGAGATGGGCAGTGGGCAAAAAACCCGGAACTGAAACCGACAATCTTAACCGGAACCGGTCCTACCCGAATCGATGGGTACAGATGGTTCCGGTTTCTCAGAGATATCGTAATCGGAGCCAAAATCACCATAACCGGTTCCATCTTAACCTTACCAAAACCGGAGCCGGCCAAAGGCCGGTCAAAACCCGAACCTAATCGAAACTGGTTCTTGACTTTGTTAAACAAAACCGAAACCGGTTTAAAAACGGTTCGTGCACCTACGGGCTTACCGATGGAAGGGAGCAGTTATCACACATTCATAATCAATGATCTCATTTTAATTACTAGTTTTGCAACAAAATTAGCTACATATATTTAATATCATTTATGTTTTTTAGTTGCAAAACTCTGGCGATAGAAGCATCGACCGTGTAATATAATCATTTTCCACAATTTAAGTTACAATTTGTGACGGTTTAACGGCTTTAGCACCAGATTTATATGAACGACAATACTATCCTACTCCTAAATTACACCCAATTTTCCCCTTGTTTGGATTTGAACCCAAGACCTCCTTTTTAAGAGGCAATGCCTCTACCAAGTGGGAGCACCAGATTTATATACTTTGTCTCTTTTTAGTGTTTTTTTTAGAATCTTCTTCAACAGATCATCTCGGATTACTTAATTTCTTTTAAATTTTTAATTACAATTTTTGCAACTGAAATAGAGAATCTATCGACATTAATTAAATTACCTGACTTTCATTAAATCTTTTGGGACTGAATTACAACATATTTAGTTAATTCTAACTAAAAAAATTTACTTACTAAGAAATTAGTAATATCTTCAATAAATTCGTTTTACTTTAGTAAAGATAAATTACGATGGTTTTACAACATGACAAGCGACGAAATTGTCTCAATGGTACCCCAAGATTCTTTAAAATGGGAGGTTTTGGGTTCAATTATTCCCGCAGCGAAATAGGGGTCTGAGGGGGGTCAGGAGTTTTCTCATTGGAGTTTCCTCCTGGGGTGGTTGTGGTGGCTAATGGGAAGTCCAGGTAACTATACCTTGGTGACATGGCCTGGAAACAGTGGGTTCACATGATTGAGACCTTCGCCGTTCAAAAAAAATTACCAATTCAAAATCAGTGATCTCAATCTTCAAAACCGTACACTTTTGCGCCTGTTTGTGTCACCAATCTGACCGGTAAACATGATTTTGAAGAGCTCTCAAAATAGATACTTAATAACATATCGTTAGAGTTATTTAACAAAAAATAAACAATGTAGTTTTATACTTTTTTAAATACTAAAATTAGAAAACCAGACTTCATCATTTTACTTTTTTTTTTTTTACATTAAACATAAATTTTCATGCTTAAATCATCAAGACAAGTATTAAACAAATCGTTTTTATGTTTTATATTTGCATTAATAACGTTGTGGTTAATTATAACATTTATACAAAATAGGGTTAGGTTAAACTAAATAAGCTTCTTAATCTAAAAGGTTTAAAATGATATTAAGCCATTAGATCATTAATAAATAACTATGATTAAATCTCGTTGTTGTAGATTATTTTAATAACTACTTTTCTTGACTTTTTATCAAGTTTCCTCACTTTCTTCAAACGTTCATAACATTTACATACGAAATTATTTTTTGAAAAAAATATACCATAAAAATGAACAATTTTTATATACAAAATTAGTTTAGTTTTACTAATTTTTTCGTTTTTTTAGTTTATTGTGTCTTTTGTACATGTCATTGTGACTTTTATGTTTCTTACTCAATGTTGTATTTTCAAGAACATTTAAGACACAATAATATTAAAGAATACATAATGTTATGCAAAGATAACACAATGATAAGTATGAATAACACAATTATCTTTAAAAAAGACATAATTATCTATAAAAAGACACAATGACAAGTATGAACAATTTTGTACAGGTTATTGTATCTTTTGTACATAGCATTGAGTCTTTTGTACATGTCATTGTGTCTTTTGTGTTTCTTGCTCAATGTTGTCTTTTCTAAACAATTTAATTAAAACACAATGATGTTGCAGAATACATAATGTTAAGTAAGGATGACACAATAACGAGTATGAAGAATACAATGATCTTTAAATAGAAACAATTACATGTAAAAAAACACACAATGACGATAATTGGACACAATAAACTGAAAAAAATTCATTTTTTATGGCAAAATTATATTTATTTTAAAGATAAAAAATGCTCGTTTTTATGATATACGTTTTTAAAAAATATAATATCGTGTCTTTTTGTATTGTACCTTTTGTTTTTTGTACCACATTATTTTGTACTGTATTTTTATTTTTTGTACTTGATTTTTATATTTTTGACCTGGATTTTATTTTGCACTTGATTATGTTTTTTGTACTAGGATGTTTTTAAAATTTTTACTATGTCAAATATCAAACTTATATTAGTTGTTATTCTTTTTAAACAAAAATCTCTTGTCATTGGATCCAACCCCTATATATATATTATGTTAAAAAATGTTCAAATATCTCGGTTTATATGCATTTGAATTCGAAAATTCAACTTTAATACATGTTTATATTATTATTATTATTATAATTACAAATTTGGAAACTGGACAGTTTCAATTCGGCATGAAAATGTCTTTTTCTTTATAATCTTATACCGTTTCAAATGTTTTATATATTTTATAAGCTTTAAATAACAAGCCATGCATGCCTTGAGTTTGACCCAAAACCCACATCTCTACATCGCCCTCACTTCTTCTCTCTTTCCTCGAACAAACCAGATACACGCATATGTGCCTCATATATATATAAACTTATAAATCATTGTTCATAGATGTAAATTAAACACACACACACATATATATAGACATAGATATATATAATCTGCAGGTGTCAAAATGGAACACCAAAAAGAAGCAGCAGGATCAAAACCCATCAGCAAAATCTTGAAGTTTCTTCCAAAAGCAACATCATCTGTTTCGTTTCAAAACCCTTCAATTAATTACAGCCCTGTTAAAGATAAGAAACCATCAGAAAAATCCCACAAATCCAATCTCGGAATCGGTTTCTCCGGTCCGATGGTTTCCATAGTTCCGTCGGACAGTCGCCGGAAAACCAAGAACAACGACTCGGCTTACGAACTTGTGTATGAACCTACTTCTCCGAGAGTCTCGTGCATGGGTCAAGTCAAGTGCAAACACTACCGGAAACTCGCTGCAGCCGCTGCCGCCGCCGCCGTTGCCGCTAACGCCACCAACAAGCCCGTCAATAAACTCTCACGAGCGACGACGGTTACCTCAGTAAGGACTGACAAAAACGAAGACGATCAAGAAAAGATCACGAAACTCGATCCGGTGGTTACGAAGAGCAAGAAAACATCAGGTATCCGAAGCTTATTCCGCGGCGGCGCCGGTAGCAGCCGGAGAAAGTCCGATGCAACCGATAACAAGTCCAAGACGCCGGAGAATCTTTCAAAGGCTCCGAGTTTGGGCAAGATGAAGAGATTTTCAAGTGGGAGAGATGCGTTTTCGAATTTTGATTGGAGGACACAGGTTACACCGTTGGATAGTGCTCACCGGAGTTCTTGCTCCGACGATGAAGAAGTTAAGATTCCGTCATCTGCACCGGTGATGGAGAGAAACAAAGGGATTTCTGACAACTTTGTTAGGGTTGGAGGTGTAAACTTAGAGCCAAGAAAGGAGATCAATTTGTGGAAGAGAAGAACCATGGTTCAACCTAAGCCTCTTCAACTAAATGTTGCCAATTAATATTTTTATTATTATTATTATTTTTTTTTGATGACTTGAATATGTAAATATCAAGAAATATTTAAGTCATTTTGTAGTTATTTAATATATAAATGAAGAATTAACACATATGTGCTTGAATTAAGATTATAATGATATGTGTTCGTTACCTTTTAAAATGATTTTTAAAACAATTTAATGTAATAGACTAATAGTGTGACACTAATTTAATTATTTTTATTAATATATTCATACATAGTACATCTAAATTTCAGTATTTAATTACTTATCTGCTTGTGATTTATCGAGTCTTAGAAAGATTCATGGTTCTTAACGTAAGTAGAAGAAAGTGGATCTAGGACGACTATTTCTATAGGGATGACATCTTGTTCCAATAATTAAAGCACTTTATAGCGATGAAAAATAACATATAAAAAGTTTTCTTTTGACTTTTCTTAGATATAAGGACGACATGTCGTCGTCATAGTCTTAATTGCAAATGGCAGACTTTGACAATATGTTTGCTACCTATTGACATGCCAAAAACCGCCATTATAGAATTACTTGATATGCGTTGTATGCAAGGTCCTAGCCAAATGAGTAAAGAAACCCAAGTAAAAGATTAGGTTCTCAAAATTCTAGGGCTCCTAAATTCTGTAAAAAAATTTCACATGTGAGCTTTTATTTACAAGTAACGGGCTTTAGTTAAAGGTAGGAGGCTTTGTTATGTTTATAAGTAATGAGCTTGTAATTGAATTGTTGATTTTGGCTTATATAATTGAAAACAGCTTTTCTGGATTAAGATTTACCATTTGTGCCCCGTATTTTAATCACATGTCTCAAGCACTAAACAAAAAATCCTTAATTTTAATTTTATTTAGAGACATCAAAAGAACTTAGACGGCCTTGGTTATACGTTGATTGATGATTCAACATAGAATTATTTCATGATGTTACAAAAGATTACTATGCGAATTAGTTCTATATAATTTGTAAACAGGATTTTGAAAGACACTATTTTTTTTTTTTTTTGTATAAAATACTCTCTTCGTAATTTTATAATTTACAATGCTACTTGGTTTGTCTTGGAAATGAATAATTATTAAAAAATATTTATAATTTATTAGCTTTCCAGGTTTGGTCTTATTTAATATATTACTATTATTTTAACTTTTATAAGTCAATAAGACAATAACGACTTAATCAGAAAGATAAAAAATAATATTATATTAATTAAATATTAAGCTAATTGTGCATTTTTTAAATCATTATTTTTATATTGGTAGATAATAAATTTAAAAAGACGGAAGGATCCACTACATATGCAGAAAGAAACCAATGATCCTTGGCTGAAATATTTGAGGAGAGGTACTCTGTGTCTTTAATATTGTGAATGTCACGTGTTCAGGTTCTGACATGCACAAAATAGGGTTTCATGCTAGGATAGAGGGTTTCTCTCACATATAGTTGGTTTCCTAGCTCCTATTAAGTGTGGATATAATCAGATGGATCTATGACCTGTCAATGATCCAAATTCTCGTTCAAAAGGAAAAAAATGCATAAAGGAAAAGCGCAATACCTGAACGGTCAACCAAGCAATTACCACTTGCCAGCGGTTTAATGCTCACAAATATTTAATGAACACTGAACCTCACTATTTTTAAAGAATCAAATATTCAATTAACAATCGCATCTCTTGTTTTAAAAATTTAAAATTTCCAACTAAAAACTTCGACTAGAGGTTCGCAAACTGGTTAGCCGGTCGAAAACTGGTTTCTGTATAACCAAACCGGTTAACCGGTAAAAGTCTGATATTCGGTTTTTTAAATTCTAAAACCGAAACCGATATAATAACCGAAACCGGTTAACTGCAAAATAACCGATTTTTTACTAAGATGGATCGGTTAACCGGTTTGAAAAACCATTCCTAAAACCTAAAACCGATTCGAATAACTGGTTACGAACCATTACCGGTTATCCATTTTTTTTTGTGCATCTCTAGCTTCTGTTAGATATTTTAGTGTAATTGGGGTTAATTTTATCGATCAATATGAATTATGAAATCATTAAACAAGTTGGGTGTGGGGTGCACGCTTGTTTAATATTTTATAAATTCAATGGGGTTGGTGCGGGTCCGAGGGCAGCGCCCACGGTTAGCGGGGTCCAAGGGGCGGCAGCCCCTGGCGGGGTCCAAGGGGCAGAGCCCCTGGCTGGGGTAGAGCTGAATTTTTTCTAACCTAAGTTTTTATGTTAAAAAATCAATAGAAAAATTGATTTTACGAATTTTACATAAAATTCGTTTTTACAACTTTAGTGGCGAAATTGTGAAAAACGTAAGTTGGAAAACTGCCTGGAGGCAGTTTCTAAACTCATGCGCCCATAAATTCATCGATAAACACAGTCTGGTTCAATCTATCGAATTCACAATACTTGTTCTTGAACGAAATTGAATTTTATCCGATCAAATATTTGGGTGAACCGCAAATAGTTTGATCTGAAAGTGCGATCCACGACTTTCAATTTCATCCGATTGTTCGTGTTTTCTGGAAATTCTGCAAATGACATATAATACCCGTTGTCAGGAGTGTACTGTGATGACCCGCCGCAACGCGCGGCGGGTATAAACCTAGTTATCTTTAAGTATCGTCTCATGATTTCTCAATTTCTGGTAGATGAGATATGCTCCATTGTCGAAATGTATGTTTGGACTCCTTTGGTGAGCATGTCGTATATTGTAGAGAGCTATCGAGGTTCATGTACTGACACAATTTGGTTATGGACGTTATTTTTGACATCATAATTTCTGTTAAGATAAAAGAACCAGTTAATTTCTTGACCAACCCCGGCTGTAAAGGAAGATTAACATTTAAATAAGCTGATATTTTGGTCTTTAAATGGTTAGGAGTGAAATGATAGAGTATGTGTAGATCTAGAGAATATTGCTTTCATGATGGATCAAGTTGTTTTAAAAGATCCTTCACGCAAAGTGATCAAACACAAAAAATCGTAACTTAACAACCAACATGTGTTTATATTATTTGCATTTAATAATATTAGTTTCCTATGTCTTAGTATGTGTGGATACTAATTAAGTTGATTCTAACTGGTCATGTATAGTAATGTTATGACTCCAATATTTACAAATGTAGGTTTTAAAAAACTTAGTTTTGTTATTAAAATTAAAGGGCTTGCGACGCGTCTTGTTACCCGTTTGCCTTCTGTTTCGATGTAGATTCCAACATTTTCAGACAACAAAAAGGTGTATGTGATTGCATGAATCTATATCTAAATTCTCTAATAAAAAAGTAAATTTTTTGTCACATGTCAATTTATTAGGTTATTATTGCCACATGTCATATTTTAAAAGAATTATTGTCACATGTCATCTTTTAATCTTTACAATCATTGTCTCTTATATTAATTGATAATTGCCAATGTGGGACTAGCCCACTTGATAGAGGCTTGCCTCTTAGAATGGGAGGTCATGGGTTCAATCTCATGCAAAGGTGTAATTATAGTGTAATTTAGGTGGAGAGTAAGTTTAGCCGTTAAAAAAAATGATAATTAAAATTATATTTTTAATTTATTAAAGAATTTTAAATCTAATGACTATGACTTTATATACCTTTTTTCATATTAAAAAATAGTTCTAACAAATAAAAAATAAAATCTTTTTTTTATTAAAAAGTACACTTAAACAAAGTTTACAAAATATGAAAATTTTCTATAAATGAATTTTTTTAAAAAAATAAGAATTATTTTAAATTTGTAGTCTTAGGAAAATAAAAGTTATGTAAAAGTAAGTTTTCTTAAGAAAACAAGTATTTTACAACAAGTTTTCTTACAAAGTATATAACATTTCAGTTTTCAGCCTTATACACGGGATTTTACCTAGTAAAATTATAAAAGATTAAGAGAGTTTCGTAGCAAATTAAATGATATATGAATTGTGGAATTGTAATTATACTACCTCTAGATATGCAAGGATGATAATTGGGCATCTAATTTGTAAGTTATTTATGAAAACTTACAGTTAGCTATGTGAGTACGAACCTCTTAATTTAGGCAGATTTAGATAGTGTTTGGTATGCAACAATGAATAGCAGAATAAATGAGTCATTACGTTAGATTGAAAAGAGTCATTACGTTGAGATGATAAGAAACATGTTTGGTTACCATATATAATGGGATGCACTATTGCATAAGGGATGTGATTCTTTCAGTTTTGAAGATTTTCATTCCTTAGAGTTGGGGTGTTTTATTTATTCCTTCTCTTGAAGAAATGATCCGACCAATAACCCGAACCATGTCCAAAGCCATGACCCGAACAATGAACAAACCTATGGCTTGACCCTTGACCTGACCCATGACCCGAAACAATGACTTGAACCATGCCACGAGCCATGATTCGAAGCATGACTCGACCCACGAACACCTATAGTTAGTACCAATAATTTGATGACAGTTGATTGAAACTTCTTTATATAAAAATATATATATGTTATTTAAGGTTGGTAAGAAAAGATTAAAAAAAAAACAAAGAAACAACTACTAATGATTTAGAAGACATGAGGTTGACCTGCCAATTAACTCGTCTCCTACACTTATCTATATTCTAATAAAGCCGGCAACCGTATTTGTAATCAAAGACATTATTTATTCGAACTAGTATTCTTTCCCGCAAATCAACATAAATAATCAAGATAAATAAATTAACTTGAGTGAGTAATTATTATATTTTAGGTTTAAATATGTAACATCGTAACATAAAACGTGTTAAGATAGTAACATTTTAATACAATACGGGTCAAGACGATAAATCAAAAACTACGAGAATATAATACAATCAAATGAGTAAAAGTTATAAATAATATATTTGATGATAAAATTACTAAAGATAATTCTAGAATCGGTTCAACTATTTTGGAGGACCTAAGGAGAATAAAAATTCGGGACCCTTTACTAACGTTTACGTTAAACATTCTTCTCATTTTATCTGGGCTTGAGAACAATAATAAAAAACTAAAAGTTTATGTATGATAGATTTAAAAAAAATGTATATATTTATATGTACAAATGTTTAGATTAAATTTATTTTTCTAGTTTTTTTTAAAAGCAAATTATTTGATAAAATGTTCATAGTCAATTTTTTAAAAACATATTTCAATTGAAAAATCAAAAGCTTTTATGTGAGCCTTTGTTGTTTATTTAATTTTTTTTCAGAGCTCACATGCTAAAAAAAGTCCACGCACTACAAAAACGCCACTACATATGAAAAAATTTAAAAAATTGAGGGCCCTAAGCCTTTGCTTGAGTTGCTTGACTCATTTAACCGACCCTGAATAATTCTTACCCATTTGAATATGTTATATTTTCATTACCCTACCCGACCAGCCCAACCCACCCATTTGGGTAGGCTTATTGTATATATAACAAAAGAAAAGTAATGATAGAATGCAATTTAAAAATAATAATAAAAAACTATTAAGAAAAAGAAAATATATTAATGAATAAATACCCATAGTTTTTCAATGAAAACACGTAAGCGTGTTGTGTCTTAGCGGTTAAGACGTGCTTCTTTAAATAAATAATAATAAAAAAAGGATTTATTATATATTTTCTTATTAAACGTTCAAATTACATATATTCTCAATGTTAAACTAAAATTACAAATATGTTCATGTTTCAAACTTGTCCCTTAGTAAGAAGAAAAATATGTAAGTTGTTTTTATTTAGTTCATTAAAGTTAAAATAGAAAATATATAAATTGTTTTAATAAAATGAATAAATATGTAATTTATTTGGTTTAGAAAGGGCAAACATCTAATTTAATTTTATGATTAGGTAAGGGAATACGTAAGTTGGCCCTAAAAGAAACAATTAATAACAATTGAAAAACTATTGATAATTAAATAATACCATTTCAATTTAATAATAATATATAAATGGGGCAATTACATATACCCCCCTATAAATTTCATCTATTACATATATACCCAATCCAAAATTTTAATTACATATACCCCCCTATAAATTTCATCTATTACATATATACCCAATCCAAAATTTTAATTACATATATTCCCTCATCTAATTCTAAAAATTTCAAGTATACCCATTTTAATATATTATCCGACCCAAAAAATGTGGTTTTTGTATATTTGAAAACCGACCCGACCCGAATCTAAAATCTTTTTATTCGACCCGAAAAACCCGAACTAGACTTTGGATGAGGTTTTTTCGGGTTTCGGATACGATTCAGATTTCGAATTTTTTCGAGTTTCGGATATTTTAAACACTCCTATTTACGTATGTTTACATTCAAAATGTTACAATGTATAAAGAGAGTAAAGTTGGGTATATATGTATTTAAAATTTTTAGTTGGGTATATATGTAATTAGACCTTAAAAAAAGGGTATGTATGTAATTAAATTTTTTAGTTGGGTATATATGTAATTAGACCTCAAAAGAGGGGGATATATGTAATTATACCTTAAATAATACAAATAATCATAATAATTGAATGTTATTAATAATTACTTAATACTATTATTCCTTGGTAACAACATTCGATTTATTGTTAAAGGATATGTTAATATTTGTGGCAGCCGGTTTTTTGGTATGAATTAAATTTGTTGGTCATGGAACATCATTATGAATTACTTCAACATAACAGTTTAATACCAAAGACTAAATTCTAGGATGTAGCAAGAATGATTCAACGGGCTGCTCTAGGAATAATTCTACAAATTCAGTATATCAAAAATTATTGGATACATCAGTTCATTATATCGGACGCTGCTTCAGTATGTATACCGGACTCGACGCATCGCGCGGGTCCTAAATCCTAGTTATATATAACTTATAATCTGGCTAACAAAAATTAATTTTACACTATTGAATTACTGGAATTTTTAAATCCAAAATTTAACTTCTAGATTTGGAATTTAAGTCTCTTAACTTAATATTTGAACCTTGTTTGAAGCAAAACTTATAAGAATTAATAATAATTTTTTTTTCAAATATCTTTAAACATTTCTTACTCAATCAAGTAGGTGTAAATGGTCATTTGGGTCCTGCATTAATAATTTAAGCTATCTATCATGGAGTGTTACCACTCCCATGTAGCAGCCTCGTTACATCCCTACACCACTCATTTCAATTTGAAACATTATAATGCTTCTCGTGAGGGAGACAATAGGCAAAAGGGCAACGCATAATTATTTTTTTTTATATTTTTAAACTAATTATCAAAATAATACACCATATTTTCTCTTATTAAATTAAACCTTGTAGAGAATATCACAGAAAACAAACACGATTTTATCATTAAATTAATTAAAAGTCGTTGATCACACTTTCAACGATCAAATTATTTGTGGTTCATCCAAATATTGATAGGATAAAATTCTATTCAAAATCAAAGAACTAGTATGAATCGTAGTGTTTCTTGAATGAACTAGATAAATTAATCGATCAATAATTTCTTGGATATACGTAGGTTTTGAAAACTATCTCCATGCAGTTTTCAAGTTTATTTTTTCTAAATTTGTCACTAAACTTAATAAAACAAATTTATATCAAAATTCACAAAATCAATTTTTCTATTGGTTTATATCTAAATTTGCCACTAAACTTAATAAAAACAGGTTTTGAAAACTGCCTTGGACCCTGCTATATGGGCCTGCCAAGGTGTTGTCTCCTTGAAAATCCTATTGAATCATTAAATCTTAAATAAACGTGCAACTCACACCCGATTTGTTTAATAAATTTAATGATTCACATTGATCGACAAAAATAATCCAATTATACTAAAATAGTATGACAACATTTTTCTATTAGTAGATAGCCACTACACATAGTGTTAAATTAATGAAAACAAAATGTAGCAAGTCATACATGGCTTATATGACATTTTCTTCAAAAATAAAAAAAGAACTCCATCATTTTGGGTTCTTAAACTTGATGAATTGATTCAAGCATACTACTCTTAATGATTATGAATAACACTCCTCAATTATGGATGACTAAAACATGTCGTAACTTAACCTTCAAGTTACGTAAAAAAAAAAAAAAAAAAAACTAAGAACACATAGTAGCAAATGATTAATGAAGATGTTATGTAAATATTCGCACCCTAAGGCCACACGGAGTCGTCCCGTGCTTCCCCACTTTTCCCCGTTGCCACATCAGCGCCACATCAGCTTTTCTCACTTTTCCCCACTTTTCCCCATTTTGCACGGTGTCCCACTTTTCCCCACTTTTCCCCATTTTCAAATCTTATTTTTAATTAATTATTTTAACAATAAATAATAATAATAATAATAAAATAAAAAAAGATTTATTAAATTTAAAATAAAAAAAAAAGAATACAACAAAAAAAAGGAGAATACAACCTAAAAAATTAAATTAAAAAACCTAGAAAGGCATTTGTGGACGATACCCATAGTAGAAGTTTAGTTGATTTGGAGATGACATTTGTGGACGATACCTGGGTGTGTTGAACGGGTTCATTTGAGCCGTTTATACATTTTTTGGTCATGGTTTTCTAAATTTCTTGCTTGACGACCCACTAAGGGATGAACCTCCTTTTACTTGAAAAATTTTATAAATTTAGTGTATAGATTGTAGAAAATGAGAAAAAAGTGTAAGATTTGTGGTTGTTTAGAGTTGTTTAAATAGGAAAAAAATGGTTTTTTTTTTTTTTTTTTGTTTAAACCCATGGAAATCCCCTCCCCACGCTCGGCTTGAAACGGTGCCATCTCCCCGATTCACCCCACCCCACTTCCGGGGGGGTGGTGTTCCCACTTCTTCCCAATCCGGGGAAGCCCTCCCCCGCCTCCTTCCCGAAGCCACTCCGTGGGGCCTAAAAACCCTAACCGAGTTGTGCTTGATTTTAAATAACTAATAACGAGTCAAGCTCGAAATTTATAAATAAAACTAAAAAAATAAACAAATACAAGACAGTGAAATCGACATCCGCGTGATCAAAATCATGAGTCTATATGCGTATTTATTAGTTACTATGTTAGGACCCCGTGTATTACACGAGGTTGAATAAAAAATATGATAAATAGTTACTAATGAAAATTTAGATAATATAAAACGATTTTTAATATAAAATATGATTAAAATTTCATATAATTTAATAATTTAATTAATAAAATAATATTATTATTTATTTAAATACTAATTTCTTCAAAGTTTTGTTTTTTAAACATTTTATTTTAAAAATTATTTTACAAATTTTATATTTTATAATAAATTGATTTTTGTAAAAAGTGTTATCTAATATTAATATATTTTTAATGTATTAAAATATCTTTTTAATTTAAAAATATATAAAAATATATTTAATATTTAATATTAGATACATTTATTATGAGAGAGATGCGAGAAATTAAATATAAGGTGCTCCAGAAACATGATACGTGTTCCTATAAACCTTTATTTATTAGTATAATAGTTTATAACCCATGTGTTATACAGTTGAAATAATAAAAAAAGTTTTAAAAAATATTACTTGTATACAGGTTACATAATAATAAAATTAAAACGGTTTAGTATACATTTTTTTTGAACAGCGAAGGTCTCAATCGTGTGTGCCCACTATGTCCTATACATAAAGAGAATAAAGTTGCTTATATATCATGAGTAACTCAATCTTTTTTGGGATTTAAAGCGAAATGAAATTTTTGCGACTGTCTTCTTAATTATATATTATAAATTTTCATCTTTAAATTTCTTAACCACCATTTATGATCGTTCTGAGTTTAAAGTTCTTTCCTTTACACGGTTGGAATTATGAATTATACATAATTTAATGTTTATACAACATGTATTATTTTTAAGAAAGTTACATAATTTTAAAGTTTATTAAAATATTATTAGATAGTGAATGGATGGAAGGAATCATGTAATCGTTTTAAAGTAACAATTGATCTTAAATAGATAGAATTAAACAATGGGGTAAATGAATTAAGTTTAAATGAAAAACAATCTTAATTGTCAATTACGTTAATTATGGATTAAATTTTAAGCGGAAAAATGAAGCTAAAAGTGGTCTAAATGAATGCCAAGTGGCATCACAAAAGCTTCTTTTATTATATTAGATAGATTATTTATACCTAGCAAAATAAGCGGTTTGGGACGGTTTGGGTAACGTATCAAAACGGATTCGGGCCATAATTGGTGCGGGCTAGAACGTGTTTTATGCTAAACCAGTTTGAGTCAAACTGGATTGTTTTTAAAAAACATTAATTTGGTTTAAGTTAAAATGTGTTAGACTAAGCAAATTGTCAATTAGGACAATTTTTAGTGATTTTCTCTTCAAATATGTTATTAATCATTTTATATGTTTAGATTAATTGCATTTACATAGTTTTTAGTTTACCAATCTTGTTCTATGTTGTGTTAAAGTGTTACATATCTCAATCTATTTCATGTTATGATATTAATTATTTCAATCTAATGCAAACTAATTATTTACCAAAACAACCTATTTCTTTTGATTTGGGTGAATATTGACAAATCCACTCATGATGGTAAAGGTGACTCATATTTAATTCCTCTAAACACAATTTATGTTGTGCAAAATTAGTAGTGGGATTAAATGGGTACGTGTATTTGTTTATACTAAACAAATAAGTCAGTTTAATTCTTCTAAATGTAGGGAGACGAATATGTGGTAGTTTATTATATTGTTAGATTAGATCTTTAGCTAATTAATGTAGTTTCACCTAACAATTTTTCGAACTTATTCGGAAAAAATGGACAAACAAAGTTTAGTTAATTGTGGTGGATGTCCACATGCATGAATAATAAAATAAGATAAAATAAAAAACCTTATTAGTCATCTAACTAGGTTAAAAAATATGTATTATTTGTTTAAAATAGATAAATTTTAAAATTATTTATTTTAAATAGCATGTCATATATTTCTTAAAAATATTTTATAAGTATAAAAAATATAACTTATAATGTAATCATATATATCTTTTTTTTAACGACAATTTGTATCACTGACGGGTCATAGACCCACCCGATCATATCCACACAACAGGAGAAACTCACCATAATTGAGAGAAAACCTCTAGCCAAGCATGTAACCCCTATTTTGTCCATGTCAGGACTTGAACCCGCGACTTTCCCAATATTGAAGCCACATGATACATCCCCTCAACCACTTGAGCTGAGGATCATTGGTATCATATTTACCTAATTAAATAAAATCATTACTATTTAATTGAAATACATGAGAAAAAATTAAATTTTTAAAAAAATATCATATAAATATTTAATAAGAAAGAGATAAAAAACCAATTATAAGGTGTTCTATTAGACCACCCATAGTGGGAAAACCGAGGGACGAGTGGGGTGCAGTGGGGCTGCGGCATCCGGCAGGAACACCAGCCCCTCCCCGACGGGATTGATTTTGTGAATTGGGCGGCCCCCGCTCCCCGCTTTCCTCTCTCGATTTTGATTGGTGATTGTGGGTGTTTTAAGGTTTAGTGGGATGATGATGTGACACAGCGGGGAAGGTTTTTCAGTGGGTGACCATTAAGGGCTTTAAAATTTTTAGTGGGGTGATGACGTGACAAAAAATTTCAGTGAGGTGAAATTTCAGTAGGGTGAGTATTACGGATGGTCTTAGCATGATGTGTTTCTATAAATCTTTATTTATTATAATAGGTAGATAATTTGACTTAACCATGGTTTGTAGTCTAATGACAAACCTCTTGACTTTCTCATGGAAGGTCTAGAGTTTGAATCCTTATTGAGACATATTTCCTAAGGCAAACTCAAGTGGATTTACCCAGTTGTGTGGTTTTTCGTACAAATAGGCTCGGGCGTACGTTTTAGAGTCTCAAATTCGACGGGATGGTTGAAATTTCGTCTTAAGTGTCGGCGTATAAAACTGTTTAAAAGGAAAAGAAAAAAGAAGAAAAAAAAAATCCATAACCTAACTCATTCGTAATAAAATCAAAGGGGAAAAATCAAGACCAAAGAGAAGAAGTTGTGTGATCAACTAATTTTTACTTTTTCTTGACGTTTAACAAAATCTTACTACTAATACAAGATTAATAGCTTTTTAGTTGTGTGTATTTAAAAATTGTTCCATATGATTTTTATATATACCTAGAAAATGTTTTTATAAATTTTCAGGCGGACAAAACATATTTAGGGACTTGGAACTTTTATTGTGTAAATCCGGAATCTTTTCCCAAAAGTCATTTTAAAAGACGAACATCTGGGATTAGGATATCAACAATAAACTAAAAAAATAGAAAAAAAAAAGTATACATAAAATATCATAGGAGGTTATTCGTATTTCTTTTTTGTAGAAATATAAATTAAAGATATTTTAATAGGAAGTGAAAACAAGAAAAATAAATAATTCAATGACCATATCAAATAATCTTATTATGGTCAAGAGAGAATAACCGTATCTTTTTCTATTATTTTGAATATAATTTTTGATATACTATATATATTTAGTTCAATTAAAAGGTTCTTGTTTAACTTTTTTTTTTATACAAGGGATTCATTTTTTTCCATTATTTGTTTATGACATCTAAATCTTATGTTTATAACCAATATAACATAATACTCAAACTAGATTAGACAAGTGAGTCTAAAACAAACAAATCAACTAATGAGCTAAGTCACCAATATATAATAATTAATCAAGTAAAGAAAATTAAATCAGAAAAATAGTCAAATAAGCAGGACGATCAAATGAGCAACTAAGTGATGATCAAAAATCACTTAATTAAAAGGTAATAATGGTTGCAAAAATCTGTCTTCAAGGTCGAGTACTACTCAATTACTCGCTCCAAGGAACTGTTCTGACCTAGAAGCGTCTAACAAATTTTGCAGTCTTGAAAATAATAAAAAAAAATGAACATAAACAATACATTTAAAACACAAGGTTAATAAGTACGTTGTTTGACAGAAAAATATAGTTTAACAAACATTATTAAAGGCTTGAAGCAAAACATATAAAACATTAACTTCTATAACAAACAACATAGAGTAACGTACAATCAACTTTTTAGTGAAAATTAAATACTGAATCGGTAAAAAACATAAGTACTACGTCTAATAAAGAAATTGTTTTGATATATAACTAAAAGTACTAGATTATACCATTCAATAATCATTACAAAATTTGAAGTTCAATATTACAAATAATAAATTATTTTGCTTAAATATAATCAATGAGAAATAAAATTGTACGCTTTTAAAAGGGGCCGACTTTTGAATTACCAAAAATATTACTGGGCTCGTCAATATGACAGTAGGGCCAGGCCTATTAAACAAAGCCATTAATATCTTAGACCATCTCCAACTGATGGTTTGATGGTGGTTTGAACAAAGATATTTATCACCTTTTTGTTGGAGGCTTGGTTTGAACAAAGAGTGGTTTTAATTTTCAAACCAAGAAAAACCAAATAATGTGGACCCCACACTCTCATCACATACATATATAAATATTTATTAAAATATTAATCCATATATATACTTATATTTATATTTATAAAAAAATATAAAAAAATTTTATATATATATATTTTATTTATTTAAAAATTTATGTATTTTTTTTGTTTGTCCAATTTTTTTACGTAACGGCTAGTTTAACGGTTAAATTTTTAACGGCTAGTTAATCTATTTTTTGCTAATTTTTTATTATATTGCTATTTATTTAAATAAATATATAAAAATTAAATATTTTATAGTATTGTGAAATTGTTATTTAAAATAAATGTAAAAGTAAGTGATGATGTGGAAATATAAAGATGGTTTGAGAAGGTGTATTGTTGGAGTAAAAAGGTGGTTTTTAATAAAACTGATGTGGCAGTGATGTGGCTGGTTTGAACCAGGAACTGTTGGAGATACTCTTATGAATTGAGTCTATATAATGCAAGGCCTACAGCCTACTGGCCTAGTATTAGACGTCTTTCAAATGGGCTGAACAACAACACACACCATATTAGAGGTACGCAAATCGGGTTTTCTTTGAACCGGTTCTAGTCAACAAAATCAAGCACCGGTTTCGGTTTTGGCCGGTTACAGGTGGAACCAGTTCCGGTTTCGGTTCCGATTCTAATTTGTCTGAAAAACCGGACCCATTTATACCTGCCGGTTCGGGTATGACCGGTTACGGTTCGGCTTGTTCCGTTATCCTTTTTTCCCCCACCTCTACACCATATGGTCCATATAATCCATAAAAACTTAATAGACCACAACCCAATTAAGTATTCAACCGGCTGTTACAAACTTTCAATATTTTAAATATAATTTTGTTCATCCATATCTATGCTTTTAAAATTACATCAATAGATCTTATTTTAGTTATCATTGTTTCACATAGAACAAAGTTGATTAGTATCACATGATTAGAGTTAACATACGCTAACGTTGAGGAACAGACATGCAATTATAGGCTACAATTTAGACCAATGTTACCAAACAAAGATCAAACAACTTAACATCACTTTTCTTTTATTTTCCTTTTTCAGGGAAAATGTTCATATTTAACGCATCCGTGATGAAGATAATTACTTGCTATGATTGTACTACAACGCATGCCCACAGTGCCTGCATACAATCTACGACAGTAGAGACGGTTTTGCATGCCCGACCCACATAAAATATGACACGACAAAACAAATGTAAGATAACACATATGTACTGATATGTTAAACAAGCATGTATTGTCTAACCGTCACGTTTGCCTGTGATACAAGAAGTGCAACAGTTTCAATTGTTGACATGGCTTTAAAAACCCTCTTGTTATAATCGCAAGAAATCAAAACACACTTTGGAACAGTGTTGTAAAAATCGCGATTCATCGGCGATTAATCGGTGATAAATCGGTAGTCGGAGGTCTACCGACTAAATTTCGTCGAATCGCTCAATTAATCGCTAGTCGGTCAACGACGGTCAAAGCCGGACGTAATCGGTCCTAATCGGTCCTACTCGGCCACAAATCGGGCAAAAATCGGCCGGTTTTTGATGATTTCGAGAACTAGGATACGAAAACAAACCTTCGTTTTACTGTGTGAACGACGATTATGAGATGGATTGGCGAGAATTCCAGGTTAGATGTGAACGATCGATGATTCCGACGATGTATCTTCATATTAACCCTAATTCGACGAGCTGCAGTGCTGCACACAGGAACGACGGGAACGACGGGAGGGAATAAAGGGATTGATGAGCTGCACATGGGCTTTATTTTGGTCTATTAAATGAATTGGGCCATGTATTTTTTTTAAAAACTAATATTAATAGGCCCAATGTGAATTAGTTGGATAAAATCTTTGATTTATTTGAAATTTATGTATAAAGTTTTGTATATATGTATAATTTTGAAAAATTCTATATAAAAATTCCAATCTGATTATTCCCTAGTCCCTACCTCGCCGACCGACTAGCGACTAGCGATTTTTACAACACTGCTTTGGAATAACTCTCCAATTCTTATTAATCAATGAGAAAATAACTCAAAACTCAATGACTCTCAATATCCCTTATTTACAAACTTGATAAGGAATATATAGATGCTGATCATTAACTCGATCAGAGCAAAAAAACTTCAAACTTTTGAATTCTAATTACTAACTAGATAACATCATTCATAGTTATCAACTCTTGGCCCAGCATCTCATTATCTCGATCTATAGGTCCATACCCGAATTGCTTGCTCAACTCGGGAATTAGCCCAAACTTGGCCCAACAGTCATGCCTAATTAACAGGGATGGCCACACCTACACAACTGAAATGCTATACCACTTTATGCCATCAAACACAAGGTCAAGAAGTTCTTCATCAAATGTACAAAAAGATACATGCATCTTTCTAACATTAAATGTACAATCAACAAAGTTTCTGACTTCGACATGAAAACACTAGCAACAAACACAAGTGTAGAAATAGCAATGATTTTTATAAATAATTCAAAAACCTCAACCATCTTAAAGCCACACACTTTTGATAATCATATTGAACGTGGTTCAATTATGTTTTGGTCGTGTTTAATTTTATAATTAAAGAATTACACATTTTCAATAAAGAGAAAATTTTGGTAAAAAAATGTGTTTTATCAACAACACTACCGCGATTACACCGAATCAATAACAACAACATCGGGTTTAATAGTAATAGCTTTAGCATCAAAATAAGCTCTTTTTAGCCTAATATAATCGTTTCCTCAATTATGTTGCAAATTGGTAAACCAATATTGATCCCAATCTCATTCAAATCACTAGAACCAATTGATAAATATATACATACATACATTCTAGTATATAAAGAAAGTATCATTTAGAGGACCAACAATTTTAACCCACTTACTTAGTTGTGTTTTATCTCAAATGGTTCAGATTTATTGAAATTCAAGTTAAATCTATGGGGATATACAGTGTAGTTATATTAAGTGATATAAAAAACAAGTGATATAAAAACAAGTGAAGTTTTTTGCTCCTATGATCAGTGGCAGAGCTTGGACTAAGTGAGAGGGGGGTGAAAATTTTTGAAACCCAAAATACATGTTAATTTTTTTAAGCGAGGGGACGAAACTATTATTTTTAACTAAAAATAACATTTCGGTCGAAAAATTAACACTATGGACGGAAAAAGAGGGGGCGGTCGCCTCCTAGCCCCTAAATAGCTTCGCCCATGCCTATGATTTATAACATCATCCCTGTTAGTTATGCTAAAACATGTGTTAAATTTCAGGTTTTAATGTAATATATTTTTGGTTGAAGATTGGAGCTAAGTTTTTACATCCCATGTGTTGTGACTTGTGATGAGGCATGTATGACACACTAACATGGTAAAGGGTGTCTTTTCAAACTTTATAAACAACTAAAAGTTTGATCAAGTCACCAGCATTAAAAAAACCATAATTTCCTTGGTTTAGACTATTTATGAATCACCATCTTAATATTAGAAATATAAATATACAATGGATTCCTTATTAACGAAGCCAAGATGGCAATAGATTCTTATAAATTGAGTTTTCAAACCCTAAAGAACTTGCTTCACAAGTAAAAAAAATCTGCTATCTAGTTAGATATTGCTATAAAATTAAATCATATGTTTTCATTGGTATTATAAACCCAAAACAAAAAATAAAATACAACATTTAGCATATATTCTGGTGCTAGTTTAATACATCATCCTCAATCCAAAATTCAAAGAAAGCCACAAAGATTAATTAGTTTTTTTTATTTATAAATCTATCATACTTTTACTTTTATTAAAATACTTAAATTTTTTTTTTTTTAATTTGGGCACATGTTATTAATGCATGATGATTTTTAAGGTACCAGAGATAATTTTAGCTAAAAATATTTTGACTTGATAACTTGTGGAAATGCTTTGGTTTGGTTTAGACGTGACAACCAATAGTTCAAGATTACCATTTTTGTCTCGGTAGAATAATCATGTTATTTTGTTTGCATTACTCTTTTGTATTGATTTATATTAGGTGAAGGTGTTTAGATTTTAATTACAAACCTACAACAAATGTTTGTAATAGTTGAGCCCAAATTTCAAACAATATGGTGGCGTGATGATCTCAAATTAATACTAAAACGCAAACAAAAATACGTTGAAACGACTATAACTTAGTGGCAAAACACAAAAAGATACTCATTTTAAATTGAGTTGCAATGTTATAAAACTCAAAAACATACAAAACGTACTTATTCATAAAAACGAACACAAACAAGCCCAAATGTAAAGAAAAAAAATAAAAAAAAAAAGTAGGAAAAATCTATAAAAGGATTTATTCCAAATTGTTTCCACGTGTCATCAAACTATGATTTTTTGCTTCCAAATTCTCCCTCAAAAGAAAATAATAAAAATAAAAACAAACGTTCTCCCTAATTGTGTTATGCAACATATGCGGATTTTACCCGACTCATCTCTCTTTATCACACAAATCTTAGCCAAAATTACCTAAAACAAGACAGTTTTTGAACCTAAATAACCTAAAACAAGATTTATCGTGTGAAGTCAGTCTTAAATTAGGTGCTTCATCCAACAAATTTGATGTTGAGTTTACCCAATAAAATGAGCTTGAGTGAAGGAGCCAAGGAGCCATGTGTTAGGGTCTATGCCTAAAATAATTTGATTTTTAGATGCTAAGTGTTAGTGTCTATGCCTAGATACTATAGTTTTTTATCAATGTTTTAGAAATCGCTAGTCGCTAGTCGGTCGGTGGGGTGAGGACTAGGGATTAATCGGGATTAATCGGCCAACTAATCGGCCTAATCGGATAATTGGGCCTAGTCGGTCTTAGGAGACTCAAGATTAATCGGTCTAGTCGGGGATATTTACAACCATGGTTTTTATAATTGTTTCAGGATATAGTCCTTGTCAACATGTTTACTGCATGTGCAATAGGAGCTCCACAAGTGATAATTGTTGATGTATATTACCACAAATTATCCATTAATGGAAGTTAGCGTAGATGGCACCATTCAGGTCTTAACAAACATCCACGTCTTACAAATCAAGCTGATGTATGATCAAATAACATGTAAATTTTATATAAAAAATTTTACTCATGACAAAAATGTTATTCATGATAGGAGTGTCAACATGTTTGACCTGTGTTGTTGCTAAAGTATGTCGGGAAAATTCCCAAATTGTCAATTTGACCACAAATTTTCCCCGAAATGACCATTTGACTTTCAATGTCATAAAATGATCATTGTCTGTACGGGTGTAACCCCTACATATATAAGCGGCGCCCATATAACCTACAAATCAAAAAAATGACATTTGTCCACTACGAGCACCCACCTCATACATGTGTGGGCGCCGCCCGTACATGTATAGGCTATGTGTGTACATAAATGGGCGTCTCCCGTACGTATATGGGCACCGCCCGTACATATATGGGGTGCCTCATGCATACAAGAAAATTAAAAAAAGTAAAAAAAATCATGTTAAAAAAAATAAAAAATATTTATGGGCGTGAGAACACATGGCAAGTTTTGATTTGTTGGTTACATGGGCGGCGCCGGTATAATTAGGGGCGCCGATGTCCGTACATGCTTAAAGTCAATGGACATTTTGTCTGGGAATTTTCCCAAAGTATGTCTTGTGTGATTGGGTCGAAGTTAGATGGCCATCCTTCTGATTACTGCTCAAGTTTTTTACTTTTTTGGTAAGGACAAAAAAAAAAGTCAACCATGGTGAGGTGCTGATTACCCTGTAAGAGTAAGATCAAGCCCTATTTCAGCCTATAAATTTATTTAATTTAAAAAGTCAGATGAACTTAAAAAAACAAAAGAAAAAAGTGGAACCACTTTATACATTATCTTTCACTTTTACATAGTGGTTTTATAACAATAACTACGTTAATTTTTCTTAATTCATATGATTTATTAAGGTTAATTTAAAGATTTGAATTTATTACAATGACATCTGTATTTAAAAATCGAGTCCATCTTAGGGCAAGTTTGAAGGACACCAGGTGAAGGGTCAGCTTGGAGTTTATCTCAACATTAATTCCGGCAAGGGGCAAAGGTTTATCCATTACTCGAGGTTTCTGTGCATCAGGTGTCGCCGTGGATTCTCTCAAAGGTCAAGTAGTCGACATTGCTTACAGATGAACAAAGAAAAAAATAATAAATTACACCGAAAAGTCACTAAAATCGTTTAAGATGGACCTTATATGATCTTATTAATGGATGAATGTATGATGAATATAGGAAGGATTCTCTTTTGTGTAAAAGCATAACTAAAAGGACTAGATGGTCCATGTTTTGTTAAATAAGACAAAGATTAGATGGTCCGACTATCAGGATGCCAATATGCTTTAAATCAACTTGAAGTTGTTGGACCACTTGTGAAGACAATGCACTTATAGCTTTTTTTTTTTGAACGGCGAATGTCTCAATCGTGTGAGCAATTGTTTCCAAGTCATGTCACTAAGGTCTAGTTATCTGGACCTCTCATGAGCTGCCACAGCCACTCCAGGAAAAACTCTACTCGGAAAACCCCTGACCCCCTAGACCTCCAATTTGGAATAACCCCGAGGTACCGCTGAGACACAGCCTCGTTGGTAATTTTAGATACCAATTTATGATAGTATATAATTTAGAGGGTAAATTAGATATAAGGTAGATGTAATTTTCTACATTACGCCCCATTTGCGGCGCATACATATAATGTATATATGTGTGTGGATCCTTAAGGGGCAAAAGTAAAAGTGCACTAATTTTAACGTTATTTTAGTTATTTGTGAAAATAACGTTAAAATCATTGGGATGATCAACTTCAAATGATAACTTTGAGCCGGGGATTCTTTCGGAGCAGCCTCTCTTTCGGAGCAGCCTCTCTATCTCAATTGGGATAGGGGTAAGGTTTGTATCTATCCTTCCCCCAGCCCTACTGAAAAGTGAGAATATACTGGGTAAGGTTGTTGTTGTAATTTTCTATATCCTCAGCTATCACAACTTCGTTGTATTTACCATTCGAAAAACTGATGTAAATGTTATTATTTAATTTTCTACAATATTTTAGACTTGCTATTATTATTTTATAACATACTGTTTTATTCGAATATTTGGAATTAATATTATAGAATATATATTGTTTTAAATATTTAGTCAGGTACTTTTAACAATGGGGCCTACTAAACATACACCACCCTCATTCTCGGTACCTCATCCAGCGGTCTCGTATATGCCCGTATAGGCGTTATACGGGCATATAAAGCCAGTCAAACCGACAAAAGCTGTTAGGGCTGACGTGTCAGTTTTGATGTAAATCTATAGGGTCGTATAAGGTATATACGACCGTTTAGTACAAACATGTACGACCGTATAAGGTCTATACGGGCGTATAGTTTCTCAGATTTTGAAGAATCTTTCCCTTGACGCGACTAAATATTCCTCGATAAACATGTTGCAATTATACGACGTGATATAAGATTCCTCGATTTACGTATTACAAAACTATATATATGTGTTGATCGATCAATTACTTTTACAAACAAACGAATCAAAGTTTCTCTGTATTACTTCATTAAGTTATAAAGATGTCGGCGAATTTTGACGGATATTCTTCTGGAAACATTTCAGTCTTTGATACAGAACATGTGTTGCAAACATTATTATGTTTGTTTTATGTTTAAGCATGATATTTTTCACAAGTTATTTGAATATTTCAGGAGTTCATGACTTTTGAAGATCTGCTAAACTGGGTGCAAGAAACTGGACGACTAAACGGAGTTGTCGTTGTCTAAAAACGTTCAAAGAAAAACGTTAATGGCGATGTCATTAAAGTGTTTCTTAAATGTGATCGTGGTGGTGAATATAAAGGAACATCCTTAATAAGACGTTCAGGAACAAAAAGGACCAATTGTCCGTTTCAGTTGGTTGCAAAATACTTTTCTGATGATAGTTGTTGGATGTTGCGTGTCACCTGTGCTGAACACAATCACGAACTTGCACAACAACTGGAGGGGCATCCATTTGCAATGAGGTTAACCGATAATGAAAAACGTATGGTTGAGGATCTGTCAAGACACAACATGGAACCTCGTGACATAGTACGATCTTTACGTGAACAGAACCCTCAAAACGTGTCAACGCTCAGAACCATATACAATGCACGTCAACATATGCATAAAGATGATCGGTCTGGATATACTCCAATGCAGGTTTTGTTCTCTATGTTGCACAATAAAAATTATGTGCATGAGCGTCGTGTCAATAATGTGAAAAATGCATTAGAAGATTTGTTTTTCATTAATCCAAAATCTTTTCCAATATGGTGTGCATTTCCACATGTTTTGTTAGTTGACACGACATATAAGACAAATATGTATAAAATGTCGTTTGTTGAAATTGTTGGTGTCATTTCTACCAATAAGACTTTTTGTATAGCTTTTGCGTTCATCGGTCAAGAAAAAGAAGACAACTTTTGTTGGTTGTTGACACAACTTAAGTTAACATTAGACAAATGTATAGAGCCACGGGTTATTGTAACTGATCGAGATCTTTCCCTTATTAATGCTTGTAAGAAGATATTTCCGGATGCTGCTCGTTTACTTTGTAGATGGCACATTCTTACCAATATTACAAAAAAATTGTAAGAAAAGCTTTCTTACACAACAAGACTGGGGCATGTTTGAATTCATGTGGAAGAAATTAATTGAGCCTTCCATCGTGAAAATGTATCAATACAACTATCAACAGCTTTCTCTACGATTGATTGACAGTTATCCAAGTAATAATCTTATTTATTTATTATAATTTTTTTCTTTTTTTTATGTATTAACTAATTATATTATATTTTACAGGTTTTCTCTATTATTTAAATCAAACATGGCTAGACAAGTATAAAGAAATGTTTGTGTCTGCATGGATTGACCAATATCGCAACTTTGGCAACCGTACAACAAACAAAGTTGAGAGTCAACACTCCAATTTGAAAAGACATCTCAAAACTGCCAACTCTAACCTTGACAACTTCGTAAATATTATTGATTCAATTTTAGATAAACAAGAAATTCAGATCAAAGAAAGCTTTGAACATAGTAAAATTCGTCGAATGGGCCACCGCCGTTTGCCGATATTTCAACTATTGTTGGGTAATATTTTTTTGAATGCTTTAGATTTAATCACAGGAGAACTTAGCCGGTTGAATGAAATTGAAGATAATATTTCCTTATGTGGATGTCAAATTCAAAGAAGCTGTGGTTTGCCATGCATGTTGCACAATTATTTACTTAAACATCATATTATTCAACCATAATCAATAGATGTGTTTTGGAGAAAACTTAATATTTTACTAGCTTACATCGACGAAAGTGATCACATTGATTACGATGTCGAGGTAGATAAATTTGGAAGTGAATTTAAGGTGCAGCCGACAGAGATAAAAAAGAATTGGTGGCTAGAAAAAAAGCTCCTTTGTAAATCCAAAATCATCAACTTATCAGGAGCCGATTGTTCAGACAAATATACGTGGTCGTCCGACATTGAAGAAGAAACAACAAAGAAATCATGAACCGGTACGTCATAGCTCGTTCACGAACTCGCAAGGGCTCAGTCAACATCAGGAGACAGAAGTTGCGCCACATAGTTCGTTTGTTGTCTCTCAGGATGCCCTTAAACGTAGCAATTCAAATGCATCAACCTTGCCAGACCTGAACGATCAAACAATCAGTACTAGTTCAACACCGAAATTCCACCAATACATAAATTCCATGAATTTTTCATCCTTACGTTTCACATATTGAAAATGTTATACCTGATGGAAACTGTGGATTTCGGTCTGTGACATATAGTATTGGTTATGGGAAAGATCATTGGCCGTTTATCAGACAACAACATTTAGAAGAACTAATCCAGAACCAAATATATTATGCACTGGGATTCGGAAACCAAACGTTTATAAATTTATCTAATAATACAATAGTTTATATAATTAAAAAATAATTTATATAATTAAACAATTATAATTTTTTTATGCAAGAAAAACGTAAAATTAATTAAATTTGCAAAAAATAGGCGTAATATATATAATTGCGGTAAAAACGTTTAAAAAATATAATTAAAATTGAAAAAAAAATTAAAAAAAAAATTATATTCCCGTATAAGGCCTATACGGGCGTATAAAAAGTCAAGCAGACATTCTTCCGACATTTTTTCTGACATCACAGTTCTATACGGGCGTATAGAAGCTATACGGGCGTATACGTGGGCCCTGGTGTATGGTTAGGGGGTGGTGTATGGATAACAGCAGCCTTAACAATTAACTAATCTATAATCAAGCAGCTAGAACTTTCATAACCGATTAATCATGACCACCAAAACGGATCAGCTATGGTTATCATATTCATTTAGTTTTTTTTTTAACGGTGAAGGTCTTAATCGTGTGAATCCACTGTTTCCAGGCTATGTTACCAAGGTCTAGTTACCTGAACCTCCCATGAGCCACCACAACCACCCCAGAAGGAAACCCCACTAGAAAAATCTCCTGACCCCCCCTCAGACCCCTTTTTCGCTGCGGGAGGGATTTGAACCCAAGATCTCTCATTTGAAAGAATCTCGGGGTACCATTGAGGCATTGCCTCATTGGTATTCATTTAGTTAATATCTCAATGTTTTCATAACCGAAAGTTGAACCGTACGCCTTATTGGTTACTGGTCGGACTGGTCAAACCGGTTGGACTGAATTCAAGAACCGGATTACATAATAAATATATAAAAAATCCCAAATCATAAAATTATAAACACATTTAAACAAACATAATTAATGTTCAAACAAAACATAATCATGTTAAAAAAATACAATGTTTGATTTTAATGTTTAATTATTTAGATTTTAGTTAAAAAAACTTGAAATCCAGTCCGACCAGTAAGCTGTTCCTGGTCCGACCGATGAACCGGTTCCTAGTCCGACCGGTGAACCGGCTCAACCGCCCGTCCGGCTGGTCCAATCCGGTTCTTAAAACATTGTATCTCAGTTATGTTCATGTTTGTGGGTAAAAACCAATCCTAGCCTACCCATACACACATCTGTCATAGCTTGTGATTTAACTTCGTATGATAACTTGTCAATGATTTATTATCATAAAACTGCTAGACTAAGTATACACATAGTATAAACTCTAAGATTATAAATTCATAATGGTTTTGCTTAACTAAAAATAATAATAGTTCGACAAAAGAGAAAAACATTTAATGTTTTGATAGAAAAATGGTTGATAAAATAGCAAAAACCATTTAATGGTTTTAATTGAATAAAAACTAAAGAAATTTAATTTGAGTTTTTTTTTTCTAAATCAATGTAAATAAAGAACTTATTTACTAAAATTAATGATTTGATAAGCATTTATAGAAATGGGTATTTATTGAAATTTTAATTTACCTATACTAATAAATAAAGGTTTTTAATACCACATGACATGTTTTTAAATCATTTCAATATTCATTTCCCGTCTCTCTCTTATATTAAATATATCTAATATTAAATATATTTTTTATGCATTTTTTAAAAAATAATACATTAAATTATATTAATATTAGAAACACACTTTTAAAAAAAACTATTATAAAGTTTTCAAAAACAATTATTTGAAACATAATTTCAAAGAAAAACAAATAATAAAAAAGTTAGTGTTTAAAAAAATAATGTTATTATTTTAATTATTAAAATATTAAATCATAAGAAATTATAATCGTATTTTATATTAAATATTATCTTATATTTTCTAAATTTCCTTTGATAATTATTTGTTATATTTTTTTATTTAATCCGTGTAATACACGGAATACTGCACTAATTTAAAGAATATACACAAAAGTCCTTGCATATAAAATGATATCTTCATTGTGACATTTTACAAAATACAAAGTCAACCGCCTAAAATTAGCCAAATTACTAAAATTTGAAAACGTATTATATGAATTTATGTTTAATTATGATTATTTGAAAACGTATTATATGAATTCATTAATTGCATATAAACTTTTGTTGACTATTCTGGTAACTGTGATATCAGCAGAAAGAAGCATTTCTAAGTTAAAGTTGTTGAAGTCTTATTTATGATCGTCAATGTCATAAGACTGACTTAACAGATTGGCAATGATTTCTATTGAGAACGTCATCTTAGACAATATGGATACTGAAAAGATGATCGACACTTTTTCTTCAAAAAATACTCGGAGAGCCTCACGGTTTGCTTTATTATTTAAAATATAATATTTTGCTAGCTAAAATACTTTTGTTTTGTTAATATTTTTAACAAA
This sequence comes from Mikania micrantha, assembly GCA_009363875.1. NCBI lineage: Eukaryota > Viridiplantae > Streptophyta > Magnoliopsida > Asterales > Asteraceae > Mikania > Mikania micrantha. The sequence continues at coordinate 15,281,123 of CM018697.1, forward strand.
TATATTTATATTATTTACTTTTATACATAAATTACTAAGTTAGTCTTTTCAAGGGGCTCAATTTTTTTTTCTCGCACCAGGTCTTGAATTTTTTTTTTATTCTTGGGGTCGGTCATGTCTATGACCAATCAGTGATCTAAATTGTCGTTCAAAAAAAACTATGATTATATGGAATCAAAATCTAACCAATTAATAACATAATACAAATCAATTTATTTATATGATTAAGAATTATATATAGATAACCAAATTTTATATAAATATTTTTAAAAAAGTTATCCGATCTCAGAATCTTTCAATTTAGATGTGTAAATGATAAATGTTTATATACAGTCTTTCTATTTCATAATGTAGTATGAACAAGGATCGAATACGAAAATAGCTTTAGGAAATGTTTTCAGATACTTTATGGACATTGAACCGAACATCCTAATGGTTTACTGACAGGACTAGATTTAAAATCGGATAACATCATAAATATTAATAAAAATAGCAAAAAAAAATTATAAATAGAAATATATATAAACAAATTTAAACCAACATAATATATGTTTAAACAAATATAATCACGTATAAAAAATATAAGGTTTGAACACATTATTATGGACCGCTCTCTACATCAGTTCCAATCCAACCAGTACGGTTTCAACCTCATTATTTGTGGTGTAAAATACGTACGCGAAGTCATACTACCATAAATAATGTTTTTCAAGGGTTAAAATGGATATATATGGCTGGCAAATCGTAACGTCATTGTTTTTCCTGGGTTATATAGATTATTATTATTATTATTATTATTATTATTATTATTATTATTATTATTATTATTATTATTATGTATAGTCATACACACAAACAGGCGACTTTTACCCAACTATTATAAAACAGTGGTAATTATAATTATAAAGGAAAGATGAAATAAGAAGAGGTTTTTTGCATAAGAAAAAAGTAATACTAATAAGAATTTGACACGTGTCATCATAATTTAGATATTAAATCTTATTTTTTGTACTAAAATTTTATTTTTTGTACTAAATTTGTTCTATATTTTTTTGCACTGAATTTTGTTAAGACCCGTTAAAATCTATTAAGATTCGTGAATACCTATTAAGATCCATTAAGACCCGTTAATACCTGCTTAAAATTTAAAATAAATAATATAATAAAATATGTGGGTAACCGATTAGCTTCAAAAAAGTTCAAAATTGCCTAACCCTAATTCTTTAACGGGTTTCGTAACAAATTTTAATAGGTTCTTTAACAAGTTATTTATAGTGTTAACTGTTAACATGTTCCCTAAAGGGTGATTTCGTGTTTGAGTGTTTTAAACGGGTCGTGTTAGTGTTTGGAAAAACAGACATGATAAGGATTCGTGTTGTGTTCGTGTCTACCCAGTTCGTGTTTCGTGTCTTAACGGGTCGTGTCTGGCCCGTTATGACAGTCCTAATTGAATTCTCATCAAGAAAAGAAAAACCATAACACCTTACCAAGTGGAGTACAACATATGGTTGTATGAAAGAAACCAAAATACATAACGTGAACAAGAAATATGTTAAAAAATAGAGGTGTTACCAACACTTGCAATTGATAGTACACTAGATTTTAGGACCCGCGCGTTGCGGCGGGGTCGATATACAAAACCGATATACACAAACACATCCAAAGAATACTTTAATTCTTCAATGTAAACCCACGCGTCATAACAAAGGCATTGACAATAACATAAATGTTGTGTAAAAAAATGAAGTGCATTGAAAAAGGAACCCATTTCGAAAATCTTGGGTAAAAAAGTGAGGTGTGTTACAGAGGTATCGTTAAACCAAACAAAAATTGCATGTAAAATTGTTAAAAAACGTACGCACGTTGGGGAATGTTAAGTCGCAACTCAATCTGTTTTATTAAAATTAAAGGTAAACCATACGAATTATCTAGTACATATTTATATGTAAGCCCATACGTCATATCAAAGGCATTGATACTATCAGAAATCTTAGGTAAAAAACTGAAGCGCATCGAAGAATGTACCCAATATCAAAAACCTTGTGTAAAAAAGGCGAAAAAATTATAAGTAAAACGTTTAACAACGCACGCGCCTCGCGGCGTGTTAAGCCGCAACTCAATGAGCTTTATTAAAATTAAAGATAAAGCATAACAATTATTTGGTACATAAACTAATAATTCAACGAAAGAAAACGTAATTTTTTTACGCAATAGAGGGTTAGACACATAGCTTCAAGATCTGTACATGTAGAAGGAAAAAAATAAAGAAAAGAAGGAAGCATGAATGACATGACACATATCCTATAAAACTAATATAATAAAACCAATTAGACACTCATGAATTTTTGTTCTAAATTCAACAAAAAAATATATAGTATTTGAAATATCATAATAGAAAGACAAAAGTGTTGCAACAAAGACTTGTAAAAAAAGAAACAGTGAAAACCTTTCACAAACCAACTTTAGTTTTTAATATATAGCTTAATATCAGAAAGTTTTTGTCCGTGTTACTCATAATCTATTATTTTACATTATATAAGGGATAGTACATATCAGAAAGTTTTTGTCCGTGTTACTCATAATCTATTATTTTACATTATATAGTAACACAAACAACAGATATTACTTATAATTAATATGCTATTTAATTATTCTGAAAATGAATAATAAAATAAGGTAAGATGCATGCCACCAAATGAGTTTTATTTTTATAACAACTTATAACTTTTTATTTAAATAAAAATGATATAATTGTCATTTAACTAAAAATCAACAAATACTTTTAATGTCATTAATGAAAAAGATCAAAAGTATTATTGTTAAGTAAATTATAAAGATTGTAAAACTAATTTATAAAACTAAAAAGTAAAACTATGACATCACCTTAACCAGGGTATGAAACCCATCATTAACTCTAACTTTAATTTTAATTTGACTCACTTAACAAAAAGCATAACTTGAAACAATTAGTATATATAAAATCATGTATTGTCATCGACCTCTTATCTTTTCACGTAGATCGTCACATAAACAACTATTTATGTCACCCTCTATTCATATATAAATGTGTAATCATCACCACCTTCTCACCCCTCTTCATAGTATACGTCCCCTCTCCATGACCCACTCGGCGTGACTGGCCAGAAGTGAAGATAAAAACTGTGTAAAAATATTTTACACGTCACACAAATGAATGACACGAAATTAAGGTTCTTTATATTATTACTACTTAAAACCAACTATTAAGTACTTATTTTCATCCTAAAACACATTTAAAATCAAATTGGTTCTCGAAAAACAAATAATACCATGAATTGAATATATATATATATATATATAAGACTCCCATGAAAATTGTCACACCCCGAGCCGGCGGGCTGGATCGACTTTCCCGTCAGGCGGAAGGTTCTCGAGGCGCGATATCGTGTGATAATCGAAATGATCAGATTGTTTACATGGCACATAATATATAATGAGAAATGCTAACATGACCTTGATATAGAATTACAAAGTTAAATTACGCAATTCATGTTCATAATTTAACTAAGTAAATCTACCCAAAAAGAATCATTGAGGTTCTATCTTGTATCTGCACAAGATTTACAAAAGATGATTCACAAACACGTCATCAAAATATGCACAACACAAAAGTAAGCTAGGTCTTCTATAAAGTCCCACTAGCTTATGTCATGACGTCTGGTGACTAAACATGTTCGTCACTTGAGAAAACATGCATTTAAAACAAATTAACACTAGGTTGGTGAGTTTATAAGTTTAGTAATTGAAAACACTTGTAATTTGTCTTATCTTGTCTCACACAATGTCCTCTCCATAGTTACGTCTACAAATAGTATGTCATCCAAATCAAGCATGCTTATATATAGGGCATACGTATCACGAATAAAGTCGCCAGCCCACCACACACTTGACTGAATTCAACACCACTTGTATTGCAACTATGGATACCCATTTCCAACTCACATATGTTAATCTCATTTGATATCCAACCCATAAGATGTGTTCTCCTTCCACAGTGTTATATGTATAGAACAAAAGTGTTTGAAGGGAATATATTACTATGACTTACGTTATGGTAATCCCTTATTGTTTTAAGGAAATAGATTAATTAAATCTTATCTTTTTTAATATTCTCTCTTTGGTAGGGTTATTGTGATTCGCTTCTAAGATTAGGAGAGATCGTTAACCCATTTGTAATGTTCACAGTTTGAATGTATAGAGCTTAAATGGGACCCATTGTGGTCCTCACGTAATCAGACCACAATGCCTCCAATTTACCTCTATACATTTGTTGTCTCATAGAATCGGTGTCTTCTCAACGAATCTAATACCAGTAATATGACATAAGAGGAAATCAATTCCTCAGTCTACTAGTTAATAAAAACGAAGGGTATAATTACAATCAGTGTCTGAAGATTAATATCACCATGTGTCGTTTACCAAACCTGACTGATGCAGCCTTGTTACCAGTCATACGATACTGGCCAATGATAATGTTACGAATAACGTACCGATCTCAATCGCCGGTGGTTTGTCAAACATATGGTACCACTACGCTATCGTCGGTTTAGACTCTACTAAATGAATGGTAAATGATTTACTTGTAAGGGACTTACGACTGGACATGAACTCATGAACACATGATTGTTGTGATACAATACAAACAGTCTTAATAGTAATTAATTGTTGTTATGTCTTCTACCATTTATATTATCTCAGCGTCATCTGTTCTCGGTGTTATGTGTTCTCAATGCCTTTAACAAAATTTTATAAGAACTGGTCTTATTACACAGTGTTATTAAATGTGGTGAATGATATCATCATGAAATTATGTCATCATGAATATCATTCTTGTTATCACTTGTATTTGTCTCAGTGTTATCTCATTGTCATCTCTCTGTTAATAACAAAGTGTTATAAGATCAAAACTTAATACACTTATGTTATTTAAATGATTTGATGATATCATGAAGCTATTTCATGAATCATTCCAAGTCATAAGTGGCATTTCACACACAAGCATACATATTGATATAATATAAGTATGATAATAAAGATAGAATCTTTATTATCTAAATCACATGATAATTGACATTATGTACTAAAGCTTTTAAGTAAATAAAGAATTAGCATGTTTCTCAGCCCCGCATTTAAAATCAAATTATTAGAAAATGGGCAAATGAACTCACCTTGTAGTTAAAGTTGTTGACTAAGAAATCAAGATATGCACGCGCTCGTTGTTGTTGTGATGATGTTGGATTCAAAGCCCTGTGTTGGATTCAATGTTGTTTGCACTTATAAGAACGAGTGATTATTTCGTATGTTAACCCTAAAGTTGGTTACTTTTATGGGTCTTTGTTATTTAGTTTACCCTAGCTCAATTGTTATGTAATACACTAACACTTAGCCAATATAGGTTAAGCATTAATATGTTATACATTTTTTGTTTATGTTTTTGAATTTGACTTCAAACTTTAACATATTATATAAGTTTGGAAACCATAATATTTTCTAAGTATAAAAACTTAGGTTTATTAGTTAAAACTCGATTACTACTCTTTCTTTTTAACTTATAATTGTTATCATATCCTAAATGCGTTAGTATAAGTAATTTATTCTAAAACTTAATCACTTGACATATTACAAAAGAAGTTAGAAAATGTTTACAACTTAACAATGAAATGTTTTATCAACTTTATAGTAAAATCATTTAACCTATCTTTAAGAAACCCTAATATGGTTTATACAAGAAGTGTAACTTAGTTGTTTTAAGTTATATCTTGTTAGTAAAACATGTAACTTATGAGTTATAAGTGTTTGAGAATGATTAAACATAGTATCGATGGCAATCATAACAATATCGATGAGAATAACATAAATCGGTTAACCCTCAACCCTAATAAACCACCCGTCGATAGTATGATGTTCCCATTGAGACTATGACTTCATTTCTAAGCCATTTTAGTTGATTCTTGTTTTGGATTGCTTGGACAACACTGCTCTAATAGTATCGATGGAGTTTGAAGACCAAGAGTAGCATCGAACTTATTATATCGATGGACAAGAAGAGGCAGCCCTCTGTCATTACTATCAGCAACGATATGGCTTAAAATCGATGGGCCTGGTTAGTATCGACACTAATATCGACTAAGTTTGATCCCATTCTCCTTGGACCGGTCGATACTATTAGTATCGACCAAGGTATGGTCGATTATAACACCTTCGGACTTAGTAATCTCGACAAAACCTCCAGCCCAAATCTGTCCGTTAATACTAACACGGACAGCATGTTCTTCCATCGATATTATGAGTTCATGTGTCGATACTATCACCTAAATCCGATAAATTCTTATTTTGATGTTATCCTAGCTTGGAGAAGTCGGTTTTATGTAAATCCAACATGATTTGATGGACTAAAATCGATCTCTAAGTTCAAAGAGCTGGGTTTAGTAAAACCCTGAAAATCCGTGACGTTGAGCTCACATTACCTTTAAATAAGTGGATTTCAAGCCCGATCTTTTGTACTTTCGTGTGGGTAATGTTTCTAGCTTCGATTTGATACCAAATTTGAAAGATTTGAGCAAGAAATGAAGGTTTAGAGGTGTTTTTGTGAAGAAATTCTAGAGAGAGAGAGAGTTAATCCAGGAATTCTAGAGAGAAAAGGGGTGGGTGTGTATTAAATATGATGAATTAATGATATTTAGGGTTTTTATACCTTGTATGAGTTCGGGTTCGTTCGGTTGCTCGGTTTTACGTTTATGTCATGTTTACATTACGTAACACGGAATTTGCGAAATTTCAATAAATAGTTTTCTCAAAATCTTTTTAAGGTTGCGATTCCTAATAAATCTTTTAAATTTCTTTTTCTTATTTTATTTTTCGAAAACGTTTATTTTATCTGTTTCGTCAGATCGTTTCACCTTCGCGCGTATTCGTTCGAATCGTCACCCGAACGAACACGACGATGGCTTTACTTTCTGATTTTGTTCTAATTTTCAGTTATCATTCTGAACGTTAAACCCACATACATGTTTGTGTGAATCGTCATCCACGTAAACACACTGTCAGTTTATTATTCGTAAACGACACTGAATTGTTGTTTTGAATTGGACATTCTCATAGTGGACTCAACTAAACTTAACTGTTTTCACATTGTTATGAATGATTTCACATTGTTTTCTCACTGAATTGTCGGCCATTTGATTCCTGTTATTTATGGAAATCAGATCGCAACCGATATGTTTTTATCATTTGTTTTCACACTGTTATTTCACATGTATTATTGTATATCTATATCTCAATTCTCATTAAGATGTATATATATATACACACAACCGCATACCCAGTGTAATCCCACCTTGTGGGGTCTGGGAGGGGAGAGATGAAAACATAACTTACCCCTACCTCCAAAGAGATAGTATTAACGAAAGTACAAATATCGTACGGATTGCCGGACGATCTGGTACTGGTTGTCACAAAAATATTTTACACATCATACAAATGAATGACACGAAATCAAGGCTCATTATACTATCACTACTTAAAACCAACTATTACGTACTTTATTTTCATCCTAAAACCAAGTTAAAACTCGCATCAAACACGTATTACATTCCCATCATGATAGTATATAGGGTCGGTTCAATAGGCCAATCAACCCAATTTAGGGCTTAGGGCCTAAAAAATATAAAGGTCTCTATCTTTATAGGTTATTGGGCTTTATTATTCACTTGGGCTCAAAAATATAGTGGGGCTTGACCTTTTTATCAACATATACGACAACTCGCAGCAAGAGCCAAGAGGGTTTGATTGAAGCGACACGTCATTCCTCAAAGTCATGAGCCTTCATTCCGTCAACTAGCATAAAGAAAAAAATAGGGTACGTGATATGCCATGGCAATGCATTAGGGTTGTAGGAGGAAACCAGGAAACGAAGAGTTGATTCAGTCGGTTAGACGGTGAATCAATCTTGAAGATGGAAGCAACGGGCGATCATTTCAAAGCATCTGGTCCTTGTGTGCAGTATCTTCACCTGTTTCGAATTCGAGGCTTCTACTCTAGTACTCTCTTTCCAGTGATGATCGTCGATCAGCCAGTCAATTCTGACTTTTGGGTCTGATTGACAATCATTCAAGTCCGATTCGAGTATGTAAGATTCTCTTTTACCTTACATAGGGTTGAATTTTTTTTCTTTGACAAAAGGACCTTAATTTTGTTTTGCGCTTTAGGCCTCCACAAAGCTTGAGCCGGTCCTGATAGTATAAGAGTCAAATAGCATTTGATATCAAGTGATCTATTCACTGCATAAAACATCACAGGTAAATTCATTCATACCATTGAAAGCATCATTAACATGTACATGGAAGAATATATGCCCTATTGAACCAGAAATATCAAAATATAATACCAATTTGGAGAACTTGCTAGTTGGTGATATGGAAGGAGTATAAAGAATGGTGAGACTCTCGGCTGAGAACATGTTCCCACACTTTGGAGGATTTCAAGAAACAAACAGTCTGGTACCAAAAAAGGTAAACTTTTTTCTTTGGAGAACATTATTGGATAAGATTCCAAGCAGGATGCTTTATCATGTAAAGGATTGGTGATGGAATCAACTAAATGTGTTATGTGTGGAAATGGTTTTGAAACAACGAAACATCTATTCTTGGAATGTGCACTTGTGGTGGAGTTTTGGAGGCAACTTGTTTTATGGTGTAAATTACCCATAATACATAAAATGACATTAGAAGAGATAATGAAGTTCCGAGCCAATTATTATAGGAAAAAGTTGCAGGTTAAAGTGGTTCAAGCAATTATGATCAATGTTTTCAGAACCGGACCGGACGTCGAACCGGTTACAGTTCGGATCGGTTGAACCGGATTCAAGAATTGAATGACATAATAAATATATAAAAAGTTACAAAAATTTTATAGAATTATAAACACATTTAAATAAAACATAATTTATGTTCAAACAAACATAATCGTGTTAAAAAAATACAACGTTTGATTTTAATGTTGAATTCTTTGGATTTTAGTTAAAAAAACTTGAAATCCGGTCCGACACTCCGACCAGTGAACCGGATCCTGGTCCAACCGATGAACTGGCTCAACCGGCCGGTTCCTTGAGGGCGGTTCACATGTGGCTTTTGGGCCGGTTGACCCTCCGTTCTCGGTCCGTCCGGTCGGTCCAGTCCAGTTTTGAAAACTCTGATTATGATGATAGCAATATGGTGTATTTGGAATGAGAGAAATAGAGGGTGTTCAATGGTAAACATCCTTACGCTAAAAAGATTGTGGATGAGACTAAAGTTCTTAGCTTCTTATAAATACGCAATAGGACTAAGCTAATGAGGATTGATTGTTTATTGTGGTGTAATTTCAGCTTTATGCATAAGTTATGATCTGTAATGCTTTTGAATTACTCAAACAACTTGGTAATAAAATATTCGCCGTTAAAAAAAACATAATATCTTTGAGACCCCAACTCATAAAGGTGTGAAACAATTTATGTTGACCCTCTAATTTTTTTTAACAGCTAAACAAGTCCTTGGACCCAACAATCCACGCGCTGCGACCACAGACTGCTACCAACTCCTGGAAACATTTAAAGCCAGGCGTTGGCGAGTGCCGAATCGAGGAACCGTCACACCATCTAGGAGGAAACTCACACTGAGAAAACCTCATAGCTTTCCCAGAACATTTCTTTTGCTCCAGACGAGACTCAAACCCAATACCTCCCATTACTGGTCGTCAAGGAGTACCACTAGGCATGACGCATCTTTATTGAGACCGGGGGGACCCCCTGTTTTCCGTCTGTAGTGTTAATTTTTCGGCCGAAATGCGGTTTTTAGTTAAAAATAAGGGTTTCGCCCCCTTGCTTCAAAAAATTAACATTTATTACGGGTTATAAAAATTTTCACCCTCTTCTAAAGTCGATTAAGCTCCGTCACTGCCACTAGACTATAAGCCCAATCATGTTGAGCCTCTAATAGCCATGACAACCAAACATGCATTTCGTTACCATAAATGAGTTGGCAAATTATAAAATTCAAACACTCAACGTCTAATCAAACATTATGTCACGTTATCCAATAAAATATTAAAGGAAAAATTACGAAAATAGCCACTTTGACCAAAAATTTAACCAAAATGGCCATTTGACTTTTCCATTACCAAAATGTCCATGCCTTTACAGGCGCCGGCGCCCGTATACTTACGGGCGGCCGCCTATATGGGATCCAATGGAATTTCGCCATGTGTCCTACACGGGCGCCCACGCCTCTTAAATCTGACGAACGCCCTTTAAAAAAGTAAGTTGTCACGGGCGTCGGGCCCACCCTGACACCTTTGTCACGGGCGTCCGCCCCTAAAAAAATAAAAAATAATAAAAAAAATAAAAAAGTCGTTTAAAAAAAAATAAAAAAAAATAGAAAAAAAATAAAAAAATAAAAAAGTACAGTCGGACGCCTGTAAAGTACGGGCGGGCGCCTGTAAAGTACGGTCGGGCGCCTGTAAAGTACGGGCGCCTGTAAAGTACGGCGGGCGCCTGTAAAGTACGGGCGGGCGCCTGTAAAGTACGGTCGGGCGCCTGTAAAGTACGGGCGCCTGTAAAGTACGGCGGGCGCCTGTAAAGTACGGGCGGGCGCCTGTGACACGTTTTCCGAAAAAAAAGTTTTGGACGCCCGTAACTAGGTTCGGGCGCCTGTGTGGTCGGTCCGGACGCCCGTTAAGGACAAATGGCGAAATCCCATTGGATCCCATATAGGCGGCCGCCCGTAAGTATACGGGCGCCGGCGCCTGTAAAGGCATGGACATTTTGGTGATGGAAAAGTCAAATGGCTATTTTGGTTAAATTTTTGGTAAAAGTGGGTATTTTGGTGATTTTACCAATATTAAATATAGCCCATAACATGCCTTCATTCAGTCTTTTCTGCGGATCTCCACGTGTATACAGTTACGACTTTCGTTGCCAGACTTAACCACCTCACCGGCCGCATCCTTCATTTCTTGAACCCAACGACGCAGCCTCCAGCATCTGCATTTCCGGAACGTCTTCGTTCACCGGAGGTCCAAACGCTACCCCACCCCCACCACCGTCGTTGCACCGTCGCCGTATCTCCGGTGATTAATCGGTTGATCCATCTAATCACAACAAACAAAGCTCTCAGTGCAGTCACTTCAACTAGTTGTTCACAAATTACAAATTACAACTAGTGTGATACACTGAAGATGATTGACACTTGTTTGGATTCTGATTCGATTATTTACCTTCACGGCGACCTCGATCTAACGATTGCCGAAGCTCGATGTTTGCCGAATATGGACCTGTTATCGGACCGTATGCACCGCTGCTTCACGATCTTCGACTTCTGTAAATCACTAGAGAGAAGAAAATCGCAGCACCGTCGGAAGATCATCACGAGTGATCCATACGTGACCGTCAGCGTCGGAGGAGCTACTGTTGCGCGAACGCGTGTGATATCCAACTCTCAAAACCCTATCTGGAACGAGCATTTTGTTACGCCGCTTGCGCATCCAGCGTCGACGCTGGAGTTTCAGGTGAAAGATAATGATTTGTTTGGAGCGGATTTGATCGGCGTTGTCACCATTTCCGCCGAGAGAGTAATGTCAGGTGAGTTAATCGACGATTGGTTCCCGATAATTGGTCCGAGTGGTAAAGCGCCAAAACCTAACGCTGCAATACGGTTACGGATCAAATTCGCCTCGTGTGATGATCGGAACAAGCGAGATGCGATTGATCCCGATGGGCTGTTTGGATTGAAAGACAGTTATTTCCCGGTGAGGAACGGGGGGAATGTAACGCTGTATCAGGACGCGCATGTGCGGGAGGGACAGCTGCCGGAGATTGAGTTGGACGGAGAGGGGAAAGTTTTTAAGCAGAGAGGATGTTGGGAAGATATTTGTCATGCCATTTTAGAGGCTCATCATCTGGTGTATATTATTGGATGGTCGATTTACGACAAGGTGAAGCTTGTTCGAGAGCCTACAAAACCGTTGCGAAGTGGTTGGGAGTTGACTCTTGGGGAGCTGTTGAAGTACAAATCACAGGAAGGGGTTAGGGTTCTGTTGCTTGTCTGGGATGATAAGACTTCACACAACAAGTTCTTCATCAAAACGGTGATCCTTTTCTTATATGTTGTTCCATTTTGTTTTTTTTTTTTAACAACAATGAACCAGGACACCTAGATCTACTGCTCCTCGTGAGGAAATCCACCTCTAGGCTAGGCATTTGGGAAAACATCCTGTTTCATCCAAAATCAATTGCTCCTCCTCGAACCCAAGACTTCTAATAAAAGAAGTCATGGGATATTGCTAGGCTAGAAATTCTTTTGCAGTCACACCCCCAAATTCCCACTTACGGTGTCAGACCGCTGGGTGTGACGTGACCAGGATCACATCTCTTAGTCATATAGAACGTCTCTATATGCGGTAGAAAATACATTCGTTTAAACATTCAAAGCCAATATAGTTTGTCAAATCATGCAGCGGAATATTATAGTTTATCTAAAGCAGCGGAATTATAAGTTCCTATTTGTTAATTATTGTTGTGTATTCAATTATCATGGTTTTGATCAACAATGAGGTATTTACAAGCTGATAGTAATAGTGTGGGGCCTCCCCATTAGATTTGGGTTTATTCAATTATTCATTGGCATTTCATAATAGAACTAGTTTGGAAGGTACCAAGATGAAGTAGCTCCTTGCAAGATTTTAATTTATATGAGTATGCATGTATATACAATTTAATTGATTTCCTTTTTTGGAAATATAAAGATAGATGTTTTAGTTTGTGTTGTAGGATGGGATAAAGCAAAAATGGAAACAGCATGGTTTGAACATCTAGGACAAGGGAAACATGTTACACCTCAAAAAGAAACTGGGGACATATTTGCCTTCATTCGTTTACTCTTTTTTTACTGTCTCTGACTGACATAAAATGTGTCCATCTAAATTCAGCATTGCAAATAAGAGAGAAAATAAAGAAATATGTATATGTATATGTATATGTATATGTATATGTATATGTATATGTATATGTATAGTTGTATACATACTAGATAGATATATAGATGCTCGGAGCATATACTTGTTTGTGTCTAGTAGTACATACAAATATTGTGGACCTCCTTTTAAGATTTGGGTCTGTTCAATTTTTCATTGGCAATTGGCATTCCATAAAGGACTTAGTTTGGAAGATGCCAAGATGAAGTAGATCCTTTCAAGATTTTAATGGACATGAATATACATCAGATCAGTACATTTTTTTGCTATATACATATTTAGTTGATTTACATTTTTAACAGGTCAGTATGTAAGGTGTTCTTGGAGATTATATCTAAGTAGTCATATGGTTTTATGTGCAGGATGGAGTTATGCAAACTCATGATGAAGAGACACGGAAGTTTTTCAAACACTCTTCTGTCCACTGTGTGCTTTCACCTCGATATGCAAGCAATAAACTTAGCATCTTCAAACAAAAGGCATGCTTCATACGATGTCACAAATTATAACTAGTTCAAACCATCTTATATTTAGTTTGCTAAATCCTACCATGCTTAACATCAATTAAAAAAAGTCAAAATTGTTTAGGAGCTTTGTGAAGGTTTGAAATTTTAGAAACTTCTCGTCGTCTCGTGTAAATCATGATCTTTTTCTTATTTTATCTTTTACATTGCACAGGTAGTTGGGACTCTATATACTCATCATCAAAAATGTGTTATAGTGGATACACAAGCCCATGGAAATAACAGGAAGATATCTGCTTTTATTGGTGGTTTGGATCTTTGTGATGGTCGCTATGACACACCAGAGCATCGTTTATTTCGTGACCTTGGCACAGTATTTGAGAATGATTACCATAATCCAACATTTACTGTAAGTTTATGTTCAAATTAAATCTTGTTTCTATTATTAACAGGGTCAGTTTCCTACTTTTTTACTGTGCTTCATGCTTTGGCTTCTCCACAACAGGCAGGCACAAAAGGTCCAAGACAACCATGGCATGATCTACATTGCAAAATTGATGGTCCTGCTGCATATGATGTGCTCAAAAACTTTGAACAGAGGTGGAGAAAAGCCACAAAATGGTCTGAGTTTGGACGACGTTTCAAGCGAATATCTCATTGGCATGATGATTCATTAATCAAACTAGAACGCATTTCATGGATACTTAGTCCTACTTCAACTATACCGAATGATGATCCTGCATTATGGGTTTCTAGAGAAGCTGATCCTGAAAACTGGCATGTTCAGGTTTGGTTTATTACTATGCACCTCTCAACAAATAAGTTAGAGATGGAAATTTCGAACCATTTACATATTAATGTGTTGTAGATGTTGAAGACCTGAAGTGAACCAATGTATATTTTTAATGCACACGACCTCCTAAATTAAAAAAAAATGTGCAAGAGGTGTTGGAGGGTCAACACAACCTGATTTTATTCATTCCCCCCACACCAAAAAAAAATGCTTCATATTTATAATTTTTTTTTTGCTGAGTCTGCGTTACCAACATTTTATTTGTTGGTTTATGACAGGTTTTTCGCTCTATTGATTCTGGTTCTTTGAAAGGGTTTCCAAACGATGTTCGATCAGCCGAGTCTCAGGTTGGTATTAGTTATTATATTAAGCAAATATTTTATGAAATAATGTAGTTAGAATTGAATGTTTACTGCGTCTGTTGCAGAAGCTAATGTGTGCTAAAAATCTGGTCATTGATAATAGCATCCAAAAAGCATACATCCAAGCCATAAGATCCGCCAAGAACTTCATCTATATTGAGAATCAGTATTTTCTTGGCTCTTCTTATGCGTGGAATTCCTATAAAGATGCAGGTTTGAGCATTTTCATACTGGAGTTCATATAAATGCAAAATGGAAATAATTTTTTAGTCAAATCTCTCATCCTTACTATGCACAAAAATAACCTTTGCCTATGGGATAGAGTCAATGTTCAAAATGACCATTGTGGAGTTCCTATTTCATTATTAAAGTTTTCTTTCCTCCTATTTAATATTCCCCAAATTCTTAACATTTTAACTATGCACAGGTGCTGATCACTTAATCCCTATGGAACTGGCATTGAAGATTGCTCGTAAGATAAGAGCAAACGAGAGGTTTTCGGTTTATGTTGTCATTCCAATGTGGCCTGAAGGTGTGCCTTCTTCTGCATCTGTTCAAGAAATTCTGTTTTGGCAGGTAGGTTAATTTCAGCTTCTTTATTTCACTAGATTTCTTAGAAGCCTAACATGGGCAATCACAATTCACACAGCGACACATAAACCAAGCTACCAGGCTCATTAAGATGAATTTTTGTTTGTTTTTTCAGGGGCAAACTATGCAAATGATGTATGAAGTAATTGCTAGAGAGCTCAAGAACTCAAAGCTTGAGAATGCACATCCACAAGACTACTTAAATTTCTATTGCCTTGGTAACCGTGAACAATGTGATAAACAAGTGTCAGATTCGGGCAGCCACACCTCTTCTAATGGTGGTTCGGTAATCACATTTTCTTTTTTATATAATAATTCTTTTATTCATCTTGAAATTTCCTGCAAATAAAACATGTTTTCTTTATATATTTCCAGGTTTCAGCTTCTCAAAAGCATGGTAGGTTCATGATTTATGTACATGCTAAGGGGATGATAGTAGACGATGAGTATGTGATCCTAGGGTCTGCCAACATTAATCAACGGTCTATGGCTGGCACAAGAGATACAGAGATAGCTATGGGTGCTTATCAGCCTCATCACACATGGGGTCGCAAGAAAACACACCCTCATGGTCAAGTTAGTCCACTCTTATTGCTTGAAGTTATTTTTACTTTTACTTTGTTGTGGGATGTTTGGCATAAATTCATGGGTCACTAATTTTATAATTTTCAGGTATATGGATACAGGATGTCACTATGGGCAGAACACACAGGAAAGGTAGAAGACTACTTCAAGCAGGCAGAAAGTTTAACCTGTGTGGAAAACATAAACAAACTGGCAGAAGATAACTGGCAGAAATTCACCGACGATGATTACACGCCCTTGCAAGGTCATCTTCTAAAATATCCAATAAAAGTTGATTCTGATGGAAAAGTAACATGCTTACCTGGACATGAACACTTCCCTGATGTTGGTGGTAAGGTCCTAGGTAATCCATCCACCCTCCCTAGTGCTTTAACCACATAACAATCATCCATATTTTTTGTCAAAATTTTGAGTACATGTGTATATCACTACAAATCATTTTTGAAACTATAATAGTTTTGAGGTAAAAAAAAAAGTGTAGATTAATTGTTTTGTACACAGACATTAAAAATCAAAGTGGTTGGATATAGTTTAATCAAAGTGGTTGGTTATAGTTTTGTAATCTTGAAAATGGTCTTCTTGTGTTGGCTTGCATTACATTGGCATATGCAACTTACATTACTCTGTTGGATAAAGATTAGGACTCCATAGATAGTATTTTATTTTGTTTCTATGGCCTAGTAGAAAGTGTTGGTGTTGTGTTTTCAAGTGGTAGCAGATAACACCATCATTCGGTTGTCCGTGTAACTGTAGAATAATACTATAAGAACGGTGTTATGAGAATTAATAGTAGAAGGTTATAAATGTAACACCTGATAAACCAATGTCTATTGGTAGTCGTTTTACCAGAGCCTGATTGCTGCTGATTACTTGTATTCTATAAATATATAGCTAAATAGGTTGTTATAAGAACCGTTTTATCTGGATATTATAAATGATTATGTATAAATTACTACCATATCTAGGTAGTTTATAAGAACCATTGTACAAATATCATTTAACTGTCCATTAATGCTGTTCAAAAAAAAACTGTCCATTAACGTGAATTTAAGGCTTGTGTGAATATTTTGTTGAGGTGACAAACGGAAATGCTGAATTCGCTTGTAGATGCAAGCAACGAATTTGTTATTTGTATAATGGTTTTAAAGGATGGGTAAGCAATTTTTTTAAACAACTTGAATAATGTGAATAATATAAACTTCCATATGATTAAAAGGTAAGGAAGATATTGTGATTAATATATTATAATGCATTTTATAATAACCCAATCTTCCGATTAATAACAATACATTTCTTTAGGGTCCCGTCGTGCTACCACGATTCATAATAAATGTTTAAAAGTGTATTTTGTTTTCATTATACACTATCTTAATAGTAAGTATGATCAAACTCAACCCTTTCATTTTAAAAATCTTTTAAAATTTATCATTTAACTTTATAGAATGTCATTTTTACCCTATGAATTTCTGAAATTAACAATTTATATATGTAGTATATATAATCTAATTTTTCCTCAATATATTTGTTCCTTAATTTAAAAAAAAAAATTAGATGATCATATCGGTTAACAACAAATGAGACTGCCCACAAACTAGAAAAATGTATGTTTCATCATATAATTGTTTTTATCTTGTTTCAATCTCTATAACTGAGTCATAAATATATATGGTTCTTTTATACCAACACAAGGCGCATAATGTGATGTTTTGTGTGCTTTGTCACACGTTTGGGTTGGACCTACTCATGAACTATATTTTGTTCAATTTTAATTGTTTTCCAACAATAATTTTGGAGGTTGTATCTATGCCTGACAAAATGGGCAGGTTGTGTCGGGTTGGGTGACGGGTTAGAACGGGTTCGGATCAGGATGGGTGGGGCCACAATGAGTTTTAAGCAAAATCAGTTCGGGTATAAATGGATTGTTCTTAAAAAAACATCAATTTAGTTTAACTTAATACGTGCTATAAGTAAACAAATAGTGTATTTGGATAATTTTAGTGATTTTATCATCAAATATATTATTAATCATTCTTAAATGTTTGAATCCATTGCATTTGCATAGTTATTTGGTTACCCATCTTGACCCACATTGTATTTAAGTGCTACCCATCTCAACCCATTCAATGCTATGATGTTGCCCATTTCAATTCATTATACTAAAATTGTTTACCTAAACCAACCTATCTCCTTTGATGTGGGTAAAAATTGACACCTCTAGTTGTATCGCATCCATTTAAAAATATATGGGGTGACTTTCATCGTGTTTGAATCGTTTCCTTTTGGCAAACTTATTTGTTTAACCCATTCAAAAAAACAAAACATATTAACCTATTTACTTATAATTAGGTCAAAATTGCAAACTTTCGAAGAAATCATTAGAGTGGTGTGGTGAGGCTTAAGCATAGTCATACCCGTTCAATTGTTGGACCAGTAATAAATACTAGATATCTTAATAATAAATTATTTTAAATTAAACTCATAATAATAAATTTGAGAAAATATATTATATTTTTAAGGTTCTTTGTTATTAAAAAAAATAAAAGCTTTAAAGAAAGAAAATTTAAAGAAAGAAAAAAAAACCATAAAAAATAATTTTCAAAATTAAAAAGTGTGCAACTCTACCTAGTCAGGTTTCGATCTAAGCTTTGCTCAAAATATAAACGGATTTGAAAACACCAAGTTAAAACCAAATCAAAACGCGTACGCCCCTAAATACGTATCTTATAAACGGAAGCCACTCTCTAATGACGATACATTCATAAAGAAATAAATAAATAAATAACACGTAAGTTTTTTGAACAATCAAGAACCCTAATGAAAAGCTTAATTAGTTATGGCTAATTTAAGTGATTTCTAAATAAACACCTGAAATCTTAATATAACACCTTAAATTCACTTTTTTTTAATAGTGGTATTCTCACGAGTTCCCTACCCTTTCGGGGCGATCATTCAAGGTCGGACTTATCCGACCGCCGTGAGAACTCATAACCCTCCTGATGCACAGAAATCCCGTGAAATGAGCAAACATTCGCCCCCCATCGGAATCAAACCTCGAATGAACCTCAGGCTAAAATTTCACCTTGTGTCATTCAAACTTGTCCTTAGATGGGTTTGCAATATTTCGTGTTACATAAAATAACAACCTGCTTCATGTACGATTAACCTGCTTCATGTATCAAGTTTGCAATATTTCGTGTTACATAAAATAACAACCTTACCCAGTATATTCTCATTTTTTAGTAGGGTCTGGAGAGAATGATAGATACAAACATTACCCCTATCCCAATTGGGATAGAGAGGCTGCTCCGAAAGAGTCCTCAGCTCAAAGTTATCATTTGAAGTTGATCATCCCAACGATTTTAACGTTATTTTCACTAAATAATTAAAATAACGTTAAAATTAATGCACTTTTACTTTTGCCCCTTAAGGGCCCACACATATATACATTATATGTGTGCACCGCAAATAAGGCGTCTCGTGTTACATAAAATAAATATACTAATTTAAATTAGAAGTTTAATGTAAATTTATTGTTATGATATACATATATGAAAGAAAAATGATCTATATTTTTTTTTAATAAAAGAGATGAATTTGAATGGATTTAGTTTACATACCTAGAATTTTAACGTGGATGTCTTTCTAGTGGAGTTGGTAAAGACACCCGTGTACGTGAAGGCAATGGCGGAGCTTAGCTCGACATACAGGGTAGCCGGAGGGAGAACTCATTAATCTAGGAGGCGAACCCTAACACGCATTAAATTTTCAGACGAAAGACACATAAAATCACACTACGAAGCGAAAAAAACAAAGGGGCGGTGACCCCGCCCTAACTATCCTTCGCCCATGGTGAGAGATCCTTCTAATGTAAAAAGGTTTACTAAATTTGAGCTTCGCTCATAAATAATGTGTTTATAATAATTTTTTCTTGTATCTTTGTATTATAGTTATATGCAATGATAATACTATTTTGAGTAAATTACGGTTTTGGCTCCTGTGGTTTAAGTATTTTAACTATTTCAGCCCAAAATAGAATATTCTATCAATTCAGCCCCTGTGATTTAAACAACTATCAGTTTTTACACCTCAAACTTAACTATTATAAAGGTTTTAGCCCAAAATCTAACTATGGCTGAGGGCCATAAACGTTAGTTGTCAAAACCACATGAGTTAAATTGATAAAATATTTTATTTTGAGCCGAAATAGTTAAAACACTTAAACCACATAGGTCAAAAACGTAATTTACTCTACTATTTTTTTTCCTATCATATGTATATCAAGTTTGTTTACTTTCATTATTCAAAGAGGCCAAAATAGGCACAACCATGAGGAATTTAAGACCTCTCTTTTATCCAAAAAAGAAAGAAAGAAAGTGAAACTAAATTTCAAAGATTTGTTTTCCAACCAAATCGATGCCATATGAACCCTAACCCATTCATAACCGAATATATCAAGCACGATGATCATGATTCATGAGCCAAGTGCCCGAGCTCGCCTTATTTCCAGCTCAGCTAATCGGTTTGTTTGCTTAAAGAGAGATCAAGCTTAGCTTGTTTTGCACTTTGTTACAAAAGCTTGAGATGAACTCATGAGTAATTTCTCAAACTCTAGTTAGTTTGGTATACTAAAGCTCGAGGTGGGTTCGGCAACTTTGGCATAGCAAGCTTAAACCCCTATTTGTATTTGGTAATTACTACCACCTGACTGATAAACGCCTTATTTGCGGTGCACGCATATAATGTATATATGTGTGGGCCCTTAAGGGGCAAAAGGAAAAATTGCACTAATTTTAACGTTATTTTAATTATTTTGTGAAAATAACGTTAAAATCATTGGGATGATCAACTTCAAACGATAACTTTGAGCCGGAGACTCTTTCGGAGCAGCCTCTCTATCCCAATTGGGATAGGGGTAAGGTTTGTATCTATCCTTCCCCCCCAGACCCTACTGAAAAGTGGGAATATACTGGGTAAGGTTGTTGTTGTTGTTGTACCACCTGACTGATAAGATAGTTGGTAACTACACTTTTTAACAATTTATGTTTGAGGTATTTGCATGTATAAAGGCAAAGGCTTAAAATGACCACTTTATAACAACAATTACTGGTCTATTTTCAAAAATGTGAAACAAAATATTTAATACACAGGAAACTAATTCAAGATCAGCAAATCATTCTCTTCTATTGAGACCATGAAAAAACCGATGTTTTCTCCTTCGAGAATGTCGCTTTGAAGCTCTTGACACAACATACGAAATAAAGTGCACCTATGCGACAAGAATCCCCATTAATTAAAACAGCATAAAATTAAAAGATTTTTTTGGTTGGTGGAACATAGGCTGATTTGGAGACTCGAATATGCTACAAAATTAAAAATAAGTGATGCAAATACCTGAGAGTGATTACGTACACCATGATCTTGAAGAACTGCAGCATCATTCAGAAGCTTTTCATTGTGGTATGAGAGACAGAAATTTCGCCATACATGCTTCCTGAAAACACAATCAACAAATGTAAAAGTAAAATGAGTATATATCATCATAAGTTTCCCACAAAAATATAATTGGGAAATGGTATAATCATCATCGTCGTCGTCGACGTACTCAGTATATCCCACCATTAGCAAAGCTAAGGTAGGATCTAAGGAGGGTAAGACATACACAACATTACCCCCCGTAGGAATAAAGACACTGCTTCCAATGAGACCCCCGGCTCATGATGCCTGATTAATCGACCAACCCAACACTTTTGGAAACGGTATAACATTTTGTGAATAATTAACTAATAAGAAGCATAGTTCACATAAAAAAAATAGAGAAATATCAAATGGTTCGTTGTACCTGGTCATGAATAAAGCGCAGAACATTATAACTAGTTTACATAAAAGGTGAAACTTTCAAACCATTTATATCAAAACAGGTCAATTCAGAGGGTACCAGAATAAATACAAAAAACTACCTAAAAATGAAGCCAAATGTATATAAAGCTAACTTGTCTGTAAACATATTCATTACATTAGAAAATTACAAAATATCAAAAAATAGACCACAATGTGTTGGCTCTCTGGCCCAACCCAACCTGATATGACAAGCACACAATGGTGACATGTTTTAACCCAATACCCAACATGACCATTTTGGCATTTCAAAGTTTGGAAACCAGGTAACAGAAGAAAGGGAAATACCAAGAAATGTGGCGATGGCCCATCTTTGACTGCTCCATTTCATTAACTTTTTTTTCAACAGCAAGCTTCAAATCCTTGATTGTTGCAGAATTCATCACAGCAACGTCTGTGTCCAATACAAGCAACCAACAATCATTAATGATATGCTAAGTTGAAAATAAAGAGCCAAGCAAGCACAATCATATACCAAAAGATGTGCCATCTAATTTAAGCACAGAAACACGCATAGCACTCCCAAGTTCCAAGCTGATTAGGGTGTCAACATCTGATAGAGTTGGTTTTTTTGGTACATCTGCAAGCACAGGATCATCAAGGAGTGCAGCTAGGGTTGAATTGAGCTTTGCTTTCTTGACATTGTTACTATTGTACTCTAAGGCTACATTGTCATCCTCTTTGACACCATCTGATGTGGGTTCACTCATTTACTTCCTATGGAAGGGATACAAGAAATGGTTACTTAGGAATTCAAAAGAAAACCCCTTAGTTTTAATAAAAGAGTGTGTGCAGTGTTCCAGGAAAGTGACTTGGGGCCTTGAGGTGGAGTCTCATGCACATTTAGCATAGGCACCCCAACCATTTTGGGGGCCCAAAGAGAAGTAAAAATCCGAAAATCCGAGACCCTTTTCCAAAAACATTTTGTAGTAATTCCTCTTCTTGATTCATTCTTGGGATTTAGAAATTTGAAGTGTTATTATTTAAAAAAGTTTTGTTATGAATCCTCTTCGATACATAAGTTAACAGATGACAAGAAACAAGTCACACCCAAGTCCCAACACGTGAATGCCTATGAACAAATCAGTGTAATGCAACTAATCAAAACATATGAAGAAATCAGTTTAACAAGTAGTAAACCAAACATCAGTCTAATGCAGGTTTTACATTCCAACAAATCAGGTGTTCTTTACAGCATCTGCATTGGTATTCTTTTTTTTTTTTTTTTAAATTTAGCAGAAACATATAAGCAATCAACTGATTTCACGATTTTCACATATATGTCTTAGTCACAAATCAGATTAACCATTTATTCTTAATGATTTAGCCAAAACCAGAAATAATACCCCAAATCTGAAGACCAAAAATTAGAAAAATGACAATAACAGAAGTAAATCCTTGAATACCGAAGAATCAAACCTGAGTTGATACTCGAAACACCTAATGATTTATAATCCAGTATTATTATCAGTTGATTACCTTCAAAGGGGAACACAGAGGTCAAAATCAAATAGAGATGACGAAACCCAAACACAATTCGATTTAGGGTGATGAAAAGCATAGAAGTCTCAACGGCGAACGATTTTGGTTTCCACGAACTGGAAAGATTGATTCTTCTTTTCCACGGGACGAAATTTTTAGAAAAAACGAACCCTTGAAAGTGGGGGCCAAACCATGTGAACGGTTTTCTTTGGGCTTGAGCTGTTGAGCCGACGATACATGTGAGTTATGTTTGCGGTGCACGATGTATATATGTGTTGGCTCTTAATGATACAAAATAAGTTACATTAATTTTAACATTATTTTACTTATTTTGTGAAATAACGTTAAAAATGTTGGGATTTGAGCCGGGGATTCTTTCGGAATAACCTCTCCATCCCAAGTGGGATAGGGCCATAAGGGTAAGGTTTTTGTCTATCCTTCCCTTCAGACACTACTGAAAAATGAGAATATACTGGCTAATTTTGTTTGTTTTATTTATTTATTTTTTCACTTTACAATTAATTATGCTTTATGGAGTATGCTTATTATTATTTACAACTATCTCATATACACCTTATCGGTGGCATCAAATATTTCCCACTTCAAACATTTTTCAAAACTCACAATTTAACCTTTTATAAGTTAGTATGTCATTTTTTTTCCCTAACTGAATCGATAATTACCTCTAAATATGTAAACAACATGAACACAAGCATGTTCATGTTCGTTCATAACCGAACATGAACGCGAACACATTAATGAACATGAAATTTGTGTTCGCATTCGTTTATTAAAAAAATGAATATATTCGTGTTCGTTCGTTAGAAAATTTAACGAACTGTTCATGAACATAAATGAACACAAACAAAACCGAAATATAAAAAACATAATTGAACATAAATGAACACGTGTAAACGAACACAATTGAACAAGTGTAAAAAAACAATTTGACAAGCATAAATGAACACAATTAAATAAACATAAACAAACATAAATGTCAATTCTCTTAAAACTAAATGCATATCATCCACAAATAAGATGATTAAATAAACATAAACAAATATTAGATAGGTATTGAACGTAAACAAACACAAATAAATGAACATAAATAAACAAACAAAACCAAACAATTCATGAACATAAATACACGAACATTAGATGTGTTCATGTTTGTTCCTTTAATTAAACGAACACAAATTTTATGTTTACATGTTCGTTCATTTATTAGATAAACAATTTTTTGCCAAATAGTGTACGAACTGTTCAGTTCATTTACAGGCCTAATTGCCTCAACTAGCCCAAATCATTCTTAACAAGTCTATACTGTTTCGGGTAAAAATTAACAAGTGTAACTTTTAGCAAAACCGAATTAGTTTAGTGGGGTATTGTGCTTAACAATCAAGAAAATAGTTCAGCAGTAATGTTTAACAAGAATATCCCTAAGGATACCTAGGGATATTTCAGAATATAAAATAGAAAAACAGCCAAACACACGAGATTTGTACGAGGAAAAGCCCTTAATCCCTTAGGATTGCCGGCATAAAAACCTCGGGAGGTGACAATCGTCACTCTGCCTTGTTTTATTAAACTATCAAAGTAAAAGTTACAAAGAAAGAGCACAAATGATCGATTGCTAAGTGAGTAATTTTGTGATTGTGATTGCGAATGATGATGCCGTAGTCAATTGTGTGCAAGATGTCCCTAAAATCGATCATAAGCCTCAAATATATAGTCAATTGTATACAATATTGGTCAAATAACCGTTCCTCAATAATCGGTTCTTTCTCCAATCAGATCTCGAGCACTCCTTATGAACATTGGCATGTTTCCCACGTTTCCTCTTATTATTCCAGAAAAATAGGCTTGCTAGTTACATGATTCTGTTGACTCAATTCAAATATTAGCAACACATGTGTAATTAAATAATAATAACATCATTTGCATTATTATTAAACAGTAATTAAGTCATCAGATCATATAAATTTATATTCGCAAATATTCCTAAATATCCTGAAATATACTTTATTCCGAAATATTCCCAATTATGAGGTAACTTTTTTGAGGTATAACAATTGCCCCCAAATTCTTATTACCGCCTCAATGGGTGGTAAGAATTTGAAAATAACCGTTTATGTTGGCTCTTCATTCAAATTTTGAATTTTAAATGTGATGTGACCGTTTTTGACAGAACAGTTATTATTGTGGCGGTTTCCCACATATTCCAGCCGTTTATACAGAATATAATGATCACTTCACGTCCATTTGATGCCATCATCTTCAATTGGATCTTCCTGTAAGTTTCTCTCATCTTTTTCTTCAGATTTTAATTTCAAAAATGTCTAATTCATCTTCTTCCTCTGATTCATATCTTAACGATTTTGCTGATCAAAATATCTTAACCTTAAATCGTCAAAATAGGAATGTCTTTAACGATGATCGTATCGAACTGTTACGTATTTCAAAAATCTTTCCTGATGAAACTATTTTTCATCCCTTTTCTGAGAATCTTAAGGCTGACCATGTTTCGCCGACCTGGGTATGTTTTCCAGAATATCCCTTCACTTTAGGTCTAAAATTTCCTTTTCCCGATCTCATCCTGAATTTTTTCTTGACCACCAAACTTTGTTTTTCACAACTGATGCCCATGGGATGGCGTCTTCTCCACACCCTTGACCAACTAAACCATCATTTTGGTTTAGACATTGGTATTCCTGAAATCTCTTTAATGTATCAGCTCAGGACCCATGGTTCATCTCGTTTTGTTCTTCAAAGGAGAAGTGGGGCTCCTATCCTTGTTCCAGGGATTACCTTCAACGAAGATGAATGGAGGAATAAATTCTTCTTTGTAAAAAGAAATTCTATCCCTCACGGGGAAATTCTTCCTATCAAATGGGTTGAAAAGGGTAGGATTATTAGGGATTTATTATTTATCTTTTATCAAAATTTCCGCTTGTTTAATCTTAACTTATTGTGTTTTTATTTTGTTGTAGCTCCCAAATTTGAATCGCTCGTGTCAGAAGAAGAAGATAGCAGAGAAAGAATTCGTTCTTTGTTGAAAGTTGACGAACAGTACAGGAAATTTGGTGCTAATCTCGGAACTGTCACTCCCATGGCTTCAGGTATAATTATAAATATTCTGATATCCTTATATATTTTTAATTATTCCTAACTTTTCTGATTTTCTTGGCAGAATCTACCTTCAACCTTGAGGATCTCGACACCTTCTTTGCTGTTAAGAAGGAAAAAACCAGTCCTTCTGCCCCCAAACCTCGTGCGATGACTACTCGTTCTTCAAAGAGCACTAAGAAACGCAAAGGGGTAGACACCGTGGACCTTGAGGAGCCGTCTGATCTATCTATCCCTGATCTTCTGAAAAAGGTATAGGAATTATTCTTAACATTATATTCCTACATATTCTGAATGATCCCTATTTTGTAGGTTTCTGCCAAATATGCCTCAGAAAAAGAACAAATCGAGAAGCAGATTGAGAACCTGGAAGACCAGAGGAAGATCTTCACAGCCAAAGCCGGTCACTACGAGAAGGAATTAGCCAAGGTCAAGAAGCAGATGAAAGACATGGAAGCCACTTACAAGCTCCAGTTCAAAGAGCATATCGATGGGGCCAAAAAGTCTGCTGCCATAGCTGTGTTGAGGGCCAAGATACAACTGGTGAATCAGGCCAAAGCTGATGGTGTGGATTCTTTGGCCAAGAATATGAAGGAATGGGGCAAGATATTGGCGACCCTAGCTGGTGACAAGGTTGAAGCTTCTGTGGATGTGAACAAGGCTGGTGAGGTGGGTGAGACGAGCAAGGCTGGTGAAGTGGAGGTGACAGGCACGGATGCCGGAGTGGTGGAGCAGGAGGTGCAAATGGGCGATGATGACAATGATGCGAAGGTCTGAGCCCATTTTTTAATTGTTGTGGTTCTTGTTTAACAATGGTGTAATAGTTCTAAACAATAGTTTTCTTAGGAAAGTCCCCTAGGATTGGGGCAGACAATTTTAGAAGTCAAAGTGGAGGGACCATGAGTTTCATGGCGAAGCTTTGATCTTCTTTTTAACTTTTGTTTTAACATATCAAATGGAGGGACCATGAGTTTCATGGCGAAGTTTGATATGTTAAACTTTTTTAGATTGTTAATATGACAGTTATGTTGGGTTATATTTCGGTGTTTCCTAACTTATTTTCAGATATCCCTAAATGTTTTAGAATATCTTAAATTTAGCAGATGCTTTTATTCCGTTTAACCTGAGTCATATGTAACTCTTCATGCATGAAATATTTAGGTTAAGAATAGTTCTTGATAAGTTCTATTAGGTATACTTAGGAATATTTAAGAATAATTTGGTATAGAATTAAAATCAATCTGAATATCAAATATTATATCCAGTTTTGAGAATGTCATCTATTTCGAGGTTTTTATTCATAAGTATAGTTACTATTTTTAAGATACGTTCGAATATTCATAAGTATCTTGTAATTTATTTAAGAAATGTTCATAAAGTTTAGATTTCGACTATGTATTAATCATAATCATTTATATACTCCTAAAAATGTTCAAATATTTTCCCTACTTTTATTGAAGAGTTTTAGAGTATATTTCAATAGGGTTAATATATGTTGAATATATTTAGGAATAAATAAGGATATTTTAAGCTATACTTAGCCTAATTTGACTAGTGTCTTAATATATGTATGTTCGAAAATAGTTTAAATATATGTTTAAAAATTGTTAAATTAACATGCCCCGTATATAGTGCATACTTCCAGCCATGAAAATATACTTCCAAATATAAATAATCAGAAATGAAAAGCATCATGGTGAATTAAAAGAGTTAAGAAACAGGTACCAATTTCTGGAGATAGTAGATTTAATTTGAAATCTTCTTTGTTCCTGTCATGATATCAAAAAGATTTCATACCTGGATATCCCCAAGTATCTCGTAGTATTCCCAAGTATCCTTGAAATTCAATCCTGCACAAATAGAAAAACAAGAAAACTTGGGACAAGCCCAAGATACTGGCGACAAGGCCGATTAAAACTGGCGACTAAGGCCGAAATACTGGCGACTAAGGCCGGAATACTGGCGACTAAGGCCGGAATACTGGCGACTAAGGCCGGAATACTGGCGACAAGGCCGAGATACTGGCGACTAAGGCCACTGGCGACTAAGGCCGATATACTGGCGACAAGGCCACTGGCGACTAAGGCCGGAATACTGGCGACTAAGGCCGGGATACTGGCGACTAGGCCGGAATTCGGAGGATCCCTGGTAATAGTCTTTGAAAATGAAATTGTCAGCCACTCATGCGTGTACTGGTCCCAAAATCTCCAACTATACCGGGATATTTCGGAGGATCCTTAGTTATAGCCCTTGATAATGAAATTGTCAGCCACTCATGCGTGTACTGGTCCCATCATCTCAGACTATAATAGGATAAACGTGCGCAACTGGCGAGGGCATGAGCCCTAAGTCTTCATGATATTCTGTTGAGTTTTGATTTCAGGTCAAAACTTTGCAGCTGGACATAAAGTCAGTGCGGGGTCTTCATCAAGTTCTGATTTCAGGTCAGACCTTGGGTTAAGACATAAAGTCTCATCTCTTCTCCTGCTATACCTACAAGACAATAAGATTTTTGCATAGCTGGGAACCAGGAATCCTGATGCCCTTCTTATGCTTGATTAGTAGCAAGGTAATTAGGAATATACAAGAATATATAAGCATATACAAGAATAATTATAAATATTCAGAAATAAGAATGCAGAGTATAACTTTAATATGTTTTAAACAAAGTATGACTTAAGGTGAATAGCATTCCAAGATCTTGGAAGAGGTTCTCCTTCCATGTTGGTCAACTTGTATGCCCCTTTTCCTGCTTCGGAATCTATCTTATAGGGTCCTTCCCATTTCGGAGCGAGTTTTCCATCAGCTGGATTGGTAGTATTCTGAAATGCTTTCCTTAGTACTAAGTCACCAACTTGAAATCTTCGTATCCTAATATTCTTGTTATATGATTTGGCTATCTTTTGTTGATATGTTGCCATCCTTATCCTTGCGATATCCCTAAGTTCATCAATGGTATCTAAATCTTCGGAGAGTATTTCCTTGTTGGATTCTAGATCTTGTAAGCTTGATCTTGCAGTAGGGATAACCATTTCAGTTGGGAGAACGGCTTCAGAACCGTATACTAAAGAAAATGGCGTTTGACCGGTTGCATTCTTTGTGGTTGTTCTATCAGCCCATAGGACAAATGGAAGTTCTTCAGCCCACTTTCCTTTCTTGGATCCCAACTTTTTCTTAAGGTTATTAATTATGATCTTATTGCTTGATTCCGCTTGACCATTAGCTTGAGGGTGAACAGGTGTAGAGGTGATCATCTTTATGCCCCAGCTTTCACAGAAGTTTGTGGTCCTTTTGCCTATGAATTGGGACCCATTGTCACAAGTGATTTCTGCAGGTATTCCAAATCTAGTCAAGATATTCCTCTTTATGAATGAAACTACTTCTTTTTCTCTAACTTGTACGAAGGCTTCTGCTTCAATCCATTTTGAGAAGTAATCTGTCATAGCTAGCATGAACACCTTTCCTCCAGGAGCTTTAGGCAGCTTTCCTACTATATCCATTCCCCATTTCATGAATGGCCATGATGAGACTATTGGATGTAGAGGTTCAGCTGGTTGATGAAGTATATTGCTATGTCTCTGACAAGCATCACATTTCTGGGAATAAGACATTGCGTCTCTTCTCATAGTTGGCCAAAAGTATCCTGTTCTCAGGATCTTTGAGAATAATGCTCTACCCCCAGTGTGATTTCCACAGTCTCCTTCATGGATATCTTTCATTACTTCCAAACTTTCGGGTTTCTCCAAACACCTTAAGTATGGGCCTGATATTGATTTCCTATACAAGATATCTCGTATGATTGTGTATCTAGATACTTTTGCTTTAAAAGCTCTAGGATTTGTTTCTTCATCAGGTATTTTTCCTGTTTGAAGATAGTTCTTGATAGGGATAGTCCAGGATATTTCATGTGATTCTGAGTGAAGAACTTCGGTGTTCTCGGGTTCGCTATCCTGATCTATATCTTGTATATCTATTGCTGGTCTTAATATGTGTAGGATAGGAATATTAATATCCTCAGGGATTCTTAGAGATGATGCTAAGTTTGCCAATGCGTCTGCCTCGGCATTCTCATCCCTTGGTACTTGAGTGATATCGAAATTATAAAAATATCCTGATATATCCTTAACTATTTCTAAATATTTTGCCAATTTATCTCCTTTAGTCATGTAAGAACCGTTAAATTGATTGGCTATTAGTAGGGAATCGACAAAAACATGTAAATTTCTGATGTTCATATCCCTAGCTAGTTGAAGTCCTGCTATTAAGGCTTCGTATTCTGCTTCGTTGTTAGTTGCTTGAAATTCGCAACTGATCGATTGGGGTATTATGTCCCCCTGTGGCGATTTTAGTATAATGCCTAATCCTGTTCCTCTTACATTTGAAGATCCATCTGTGAACAAGGTCCACTCACCAGTATCTTCATCTAAAAGTCTCACTTCTAGATCCACTTCTGGTTGCAGATCACTACTAAAATCAGCCACAAAGTCTGCTAAAGCTTGTGACTTAATTGCTGTTCTTGGTTCATAGATCAAATCATATGTGCTGAGTTTGACTGACCATTTTGCCATCCTTCCTGACAGCTCAGGTTTTCTCAGTACAGATTTGATAGGATAATTCGTTTTAATGTGTATTCTATGTGTCTCAAAGTAATGCCTTAGCTTAGTTGATGCCATAACCAAAGCTAAAATTAGCTTTTCTAAATGAGAATATCTAGTCTCAGCATCTACTAAACTTTTACTTACATAGTACACAGGGTGTTGCGATCCCTGATGATCCTTAACTAACACTGCACTTACAGTCGTTCGGGATACTGCTAAATACAGTGATAGAGGTTCACCATCTTCTGGTCTCATGAGTAATGGTGGTGAGGACAGATATTCCTTCAGATCTTGAAGTGCCTTCTCATGTTCTTCATCCCACTGGAACTTCTTATTCTTTTTAAGGATATCGTAGAATCCTTTGAATTTCTCAGAAGATCTTGAGATGAATCTATTGAGTGCTGCTATTCTTCCCGTTAACCTTTGCACCTCTTTTATGCTTTTTGGGGATTTGAGGTTCAAGATTGCTTGAATTTGTTCCGGGCTAGCCTCTATTCCTCTTTTAGTGACCATATATCCCAAGAACTTTCCTGATCTTACCCCAAAATGACACTTAGATGGGTTAAGTTTCATATTATAGTGGTCCAGGATATCGAAGGATTCCTGAAGATCCCTAAGGTGATTTTTAGTTATCTTCGATTTGACCACCATGTCATCAATATATACTTCCATAGTGTCCCCCAGTTTCTCTTTGAACATCATGTTAACGAGTCTCTGGTATGTAGCTCCAGCATTCTTCAAGCCAAAAGGCATTGCTGTATAGCAATATATTCCTGTTGGCGTCATGAAGGCTGTGTCTTCTTGGTCCGAGGGTTCCATTTGAATTTGTTGAAAGCCTGCTGATGCGTCCATGAAAGTCAACATTTCATGTCCTGCTGTCGCATCCACCATGGAATCTATATGTGGTAATGGAAATGGGTCTTTAGGACAAGCCTTATTGAGGTCTGTGTAGTCTACACAGACTCTCCATTTTCCATTCTTCTTTTGAACCACGACTACGTTGGCTAGCCATTTTGGAAATTTGACCTCTCTAATCATTTTTGCTTTGAGGAGTTTCTCTACTTCCTCTTGAATGATTAGATTTCTTTCGGGTGCGAATTTCCTTCTCTTCTGGTGGATAGGCTTAATATTCCTATCTATTCCTAATTTGTGTGTGATCACTTCTGAGGATATTCCTGTCATATCCTCATGTTTCCATGCGAATGTGGAAACTCTTGATTTCAGAAAAGAAATCAGTTCCTTTTCAATATCCTCAGGGATACTGGTTCCCACAAGGACTTTGATCTTAGGATCATCGGGATTCAGAGGTATTTCCTTTACTTCTTTTTCCCTATATTCCTGAGTATCCCCAAGGTCGCACTTTGATTGCTATGCGGGTGAAGGTTTAGTTGTTCCTTTCATTGAAGACGAGTAGCACTCCTTGGCTTCCTGCTGGTCACTATTGATCTTCACTACTCCCCAAGGCGTCGGCAGCTTGACACATTGATGGTAGGTCGAAGGGACTGCTTTCATGTCATGTATCCAAGGTCTACCTAGTATAATATTATAACAGGAAAGGGAATCTATAATACAAAAGCGTTGCATAGAGTTTACCCCCTCGATGTATACTGGTAGTTTGATTTCTCCAACGGTGGCTTTAGTTTCGCCACTGAACCCGACTAGAATCAGAGATTTAGTTGTTATCTCTGATTCAGGAATATTCATCCTCTTTAGAGTTTCTAATTGGATGATGTTGACTGAGCTTCCTCCATCTATCAATATCCTGCGTACATAGTGGTTAGCAACATACAAAGTAATGACTAACCCATCATGGTGAGGATCCAGGATATCCTCGCGGTCTTGTTCTTCGAAGGACACCACTGTTTCAGTGGTGAGTGTTGATGTCTTTGTGGGTCTCTCTCCGTTTTCCATCTTGGCTTCTTTAGCGTGTCTTCTAGCTGCAGAATAAGAGGTACCACAAATATCAGAGCCACCAGAAATGAAGTTAATTACCTTTGCATCTCTAGGTGGAGATGTTGCTCTTTTTGGGAATCCGTTGGGATCCTGTTTTCTTTCTTTCTTCTTTCCCAGTAGTTCTTTAAGATGGCCTTTGCTCAATAAGTAGCTTATCTCCTTTCTTAATGCAATGCAGTCCTCCGTTATGTGGCCGAAGTCCTCATGGAAGGCACACCATTTGGATTTGTCCCTTGTAGCAAACTTCTTTTCCTTTTGTGGCCACCTGGCTTTTTCACCTAAGTCCTGCATGGCACACATTAATTCAGGAATATCAACAGAAAAGCAATATTCTGATATCCTGGAATATTCTTCGTCATCCTCATCCTCTTCCACGGAGTTGATCTTGTGGTTATCCGTCTTGTAGTATGGCTTGGATTTGAATGACTTGCTGTTAGGTGAATCCAGCTTTCTCTTTCCTTGATCGTTGGGAGGTGTTGTAGTAATCCTCTTTTGGATTTCCTTATCATCCTCCAATCTTATGAATCTCAGTGCACGGTTTCGAACCTCATCCATATTCCTGCAGGGATTCATAACCAAGTCATCATAAAAAGGTGAGTCTCTTTGTAAACCCATCTTAAACGCTTGAACGGCTGTAGTGACGTCTAGGTTAGGGATATCCAGGGATTCTTTGCCAAATTTATTGACATAACTTCTAAGGGATTCGTCGGGGCCCTGGGTTACCCTATAGAGATCACTAGTCAGCCTTTCAAACGTCCTGCTACAAGAAAATTGGTTGTTAAACAAATTAATTAGGTGAGCAAATGAGGTAATAGAATATGGAGGAACGTTAAGCAGCCATTTCAGGGCTGCCCCTGTCAATGTTGACCCAAATCCTTTGCACAAGCATGCTTCCTTCAGGTGCGGGGGTATTGGGTTAGTTTCCATCCTTTCCCTATATTGCGCCACATGTTCTTCAGGGTCAGTGGTTCCATCATACAGCTTCATTGTTGGAGTTTGAAATCTTTTTGGGATTTCAGCATCACATATAGGTGGAGCGAATCTGGATATCCTGTGAGTGGTTGTTGGTACTTCCGGGATAGGTTTGACTATTCCTGGTACACTTGAGATCATATCCCGGAGTTTCTGTATTTCCTTGGCCACTTGAGGAGATATCCCTGAATCCTGCGAAGAACCAAGATTAGTAGTTTCAAATGGAGAATAATTATAAGTGTTGCTAGTAATGGGAGTTAGATAAGAAGTTCCCAGGATGTTTGTATTATCCCGAGATATCCTTAACCCTTGGGGTCCCGAGGGATCTCCGAGACTAGTCTGCATGGGAATAAAGTCTCCTGAGTGATTCCCAGACATCCCTGATGTCCCGAAATCCAGGATTCTTGGAACCAATGGAGTGGAAGTCTCTTTCTGCTTATTCTTTTCAGCCCTCAAAGTTTCCATTTCTCTAAGAAGCCGTTGATTCATTTTCTGTTGATCCAACATTTGCTGCTGAACCTGTTGAAACATACTCAAAATTTCATTGTTAGAAACAAGTATAGGAACAGAAGTGGTCATCTTTGTTGATGGAGCACTTTCAGCCACAAATGTGGTTTTCTTCCCAGGATTGCTAGGATTATCTGACTTCTTGGAGAAAACAGGAATCTGC
Source organism: Mikania micrantha (assembly GCA_009363875.1). NCBI lineage: Eukaryota > Viridiplantae > Streptophyta > Magnoliopsida > Asterales > Asteraceae > Mikania > Mikania micrantha. The sequence goes on from CM018697.1 coordinate 15,315,658, forward strand.
GAGGATATGTTAGTAGTAGTAGCAGAAATAATAGGTAATGAAGAAGTTGATCTCGGTTGTGAAGCCATTTTTCACTGTATCTCTCGGAAAAACGCCTTTAAACAAGGTTTTAATTATGAAAAACACAAGTTTGCCCCACGGTGGGCGCCAAATTGTTTCGGGTAAAAATTAACAAGTGTAACTTTTAGCAAAACCGAATTAGTTTAGTGGGGTATTGTGCTTAACAATCAAGAAAATAGTTCAGCAGTAATGTTTAACAAGAATATCCCTAAGGATACCTAGGGATATTTCAGAATATAAAATAGAAAAACAGCCAAACACACGAGATTTGTACGAGGAAAAGCCCTTAATCCCTTAGGATTGCCGGCATAAAAACCTCGGGAGGTGACAATCGTCACTCTGCCTTGTTTTATTAAACTATCAAAGTAAAAGTTACAAAGAAAGAGCACAAATGATCGATTGCTAAGTGAGTAATTTTGTGATTGTGATTGCGAATGATGATGCCGTAGTCAATTGTGTGCAAGATGTCCCTAAAATCGATCATAAGCCTCAAATATATAGTCAATTGTATACAATATTGGTCAAATAACCGTTCCTCAATAATCGGTTCTTTCTCCAATCAGATCTCGAGCACTCCTTATGAACGTTGGCATGTTTCCCACGTTTCCTCTTATTATTCCAGAAAAATAGGCTTGCTAGTTACATGATTCTGTTGACTCAATTCAAATATTAGCAACACATGTGTAATTAAATAATAATAACATCATTTGCATTATTATTAAACAGTAATTAAGTCATCAGATCATATAAATTTATATTCGCAAATATTCCTAAATATCCTGAAATATACTTTATTCCGAAATATTCCCAATTATGAGGTAACTTTTTTGAGGTATAACATATACAAAGAAAAAAAAACCCATATCAGATCAAACTACAGAGTTAGAGAAAACCTCTTAAAGTTTTCAATATTCGCTCTCCATAGATAAATTTGAAAACTTCGATAATTTTTTTAGTTTCCCTTGATTTCCTAATTAGCCAAAACCAAAGTTCTTAGGAAAATAATGAGTCTTGCCATAGTACTGATGCCTAAAGCAATTAACCAGTTAGTTTAATCTCATTATGTTTGTAAAGTTCATAGTTATTCATTTATAACATATATATAATATATATATATATATACGTGATCTCGCTTTCGACTTTTCTTACATTTTTCCTAATTAATTTTTTTTTAAATCCCTATATCGCAACGTACGGACACAATCGTGTTACGCAAGACACGAGTTTTAACTGTATTGTCCTACTATAACACAGGAGTAACTTTGTTTGTTTAAAATACACATCACGTGAAATACATTATTAATAAATAATACCGTACGCTACTTGTATAAAGTTAGGATGATATGCAAAAACAACCGAATGATAAGGCTGCAGATAGTTTCTTGATAATAAAGAATTGCCTATATGTGAATCTATCTATTATAATAAATCGAAGTTTCTATGGACACATAGCGTGATTATAGAGCCCCTCAACTTCGACTTTTCCGTCTCTCTCTCTCCCCTATTAAATACATCTCATATTAAATAATAATATTAAATATAAAATACTTTGTTTTACATTTTTAAACTAAGAAACATATTTTATAATACATAAAAATATATTAATATTAAAAAAACACATTTTAAATATCCAACTTATTATAAAATATACAATTTTTAAAAATAGTATTTTAAAAAAAATAAAGAAACAAAAAAATTATTGTTTAAAAAATAATTTTTATTACTAAAATTATTAAATTATACAAAATTTTAGCCATATTTTATATTAAAAAAATCTTATTATCTATATTTTCATTAATGATTGTTTATTATATTTTTATCATTCAGCCCGTGTAATACACGGGGTGCTAACCTAGTTATTTAATATAGTTTAGTTTTATCTCCTATAATAATCGTGCTAAATTGAGCACTTGAAAATTGTTTCACATAATTTCAAAGCCATTGAAACAAAAGTAGCCATGTTTCCAATCAGTAATAGATGATAATAATAATAACCACAAACAATTAACCAAACAAAATGTATCATGTTACATTAGAATCACATCTTCAAACCCAGCTCAAATTCATCATTGTGCGTGTGTGTGAGAGAGACAAAAAAAAGTTATTTATTTTTAACAGCAAATTTTTTCACCATTGTTCACTATGAGACTATAACACTTGACCTATTTTAGAGAGGAACACCTTAACACACTTGATACTATTGAGAAAAAAAAAAGTTATTGGAGCAAATACAGCACACAAACACTTTTATGTACAAAAAAATGCAACAATTACTAACCCTTAAAATTACTCGACCATTTCAACTTTTAAATTACACATTCAAGAATCAGGACAAATATGAAAAGATGAACAATTTTATACATATCATATCAATTAAGAAAAACCATAACGGGTTGCTTAAACACAAAGCACAATGCAATGACTGACAATCAACCGTAAAACAATAAAATATTAAAATAACTAGCTTATAGACCCATGTGTTACACTGGTTTGTGTAAACGAAAATGTATATAATCTATAATGTTTACATAAGTTTATGTAATATGTTAAAAAATTTACATTAAAGTATTATGCCAATGGTTGATATAGCACTAGGTGTACAAGTTATATCAGCCAAACATGTTAACAAAGTAGTTTGTTTTTTGAAACAATATATAGTATATAATATAAAATAAAAAATATTTATTAATAAAGTAATACAAATTTATTTTGAAGTATAAAACATATCAAACTTCTTAAATAATCAACATAAATAAAAGATGATATATTGTGAAATCGTCAAATTAGATACTTAAATTTCATAAATTGAAAATAAAATATTTAATTAGCTAACCATCATAAAAGGTAAAGAATCTAAACTGAAGCATGATAACCACATGAGCATCTAGATAACAGAAAATCCTAAGTCAACCAGATTTAAAGTAATAAGACGCTATATTTTGAATGTGTGTTATCATATTTGTGGTTTGCAAAGTGTACTTTTGGTGTGATAAGAATGTGAATGTTAATAAAGACAACAATTTTAATATTTAGACATAATTAATTAACACATGACTGATAATAAAAATATCTCAAAAGGCTAAAGTAAAATTGCACTAATTTTAACGTTATTTTATTTCTTTTGTGAAAATAACGTTAAAAGTGTTGGGATGATAAACGTCAAACGTTAATTTTGAGACGTGGACTCTTTCGGAGCAGCATCTCTATCCTAACTGAGAAGGGGCAAGGTTTGCGTTCATCCTCCCCTAGACCCTAGTAAAAAATAGGAATATACTGGGTAATTTTGTTTGTTCATGTGATAATAAAAATATAATGAAGACAAAATGAGGTAATTTAGTCTAGCATGACACATTCACATTATGATAACTTCATGAAAAAATAAAATTAATTTCATTATGTTATCAATTTGTGTAACAACACATCAAGCACAAAATATAACGTAACAAAATAACAATTATCCATCAGATCACCATCACAACCAATTAAAAACACCAATGGTCAGATTTGTCGATTATAATTTCTAAAAATTAGTGTATTGCACGATTGAAATAAAGAATATATTAAAATCCAGTCTTTGAAAATACCGGTTGCTTTCACAGTTCACTACACCTTGATTTGTTGTCTGTTTCTTAGCATCTTGCTAAGCAGACTTGGTTGTTTAATAATATGGTCCTTTTTGCTGTTCAAAAAAAAAAAAAAAAAAAAAAACTACACCTTGATTATGTTGTCATATTAATTTTAACATATCAATTTGGCAAATAAGTTATATTTTGTTAAATGTTAATCCATTGATATGTAGAAGAGAAGGGAAGATGCTTATATTTTATATGGTAACTTTCTTGTAGGAGCATTATTAATTGGTAATTCAGACTTTTGCAGCCTCTATGATCTTTTAATTCTTTTCTTGTGATAATGGATGAGTATATATATAAGACAACATGACCATCATATATATGTATCATCTATTCTAATATATCAAAGTTTTTGTTTGCCACATGTCATGCAATAGAGCATGTTTCCCTCCTAAACTTGTAGCATTAAGTCATTTATTAACACTCATTTATTAATAGTGATAATTAATAAATTTGACAAATTACTACTTTAACTTATTTTCTTATATTTAATAAATTATGTATACAAATAAATAATTAAGTCATAAATATCTTACACTTTCAATGTAGAAATTTAATAATATTTTTTAGAGTATATTGAAAAAAGAAAATAACTAAATAAAATAAAATAGATACGTTATAAAACAAATTGTAAACTATACAAATAATGATTTTATTAAAATTTTGAGTATTATAAACCCGAATTATTTCATGTATATTCATATATTTTTATTTCAAAAAAGGTAAAATAGATATATTATAAAACAAATTGTAAACTATACAAATAATGATCTTATTAATAATAAAAATATTAAAAACCTAAATTATTTCATATATTTTACCATCATTAAGCAAGGTTTTACCATCAGATTCCCATCCAAGGTTTCCACCTAAAACACATGCGAGTCTTATAACTCATGGTCCTATCCGATAACCCATGTATATAAGCAAGGTAGGTCCGCATCTGTGTTTCATCACCATTTCCAAAAAACCCTGAAATTGTTCACCAGTTCCTCTTGATCAACATAATCGATGAAATCGGAGATGAGCACTGATGATGATTAACTACGGTATACCTATCGTCAGTGTTGTAAAAATCGTTCTAGGCGGTGCCTAGGCGCTAGGCAGCCTTCTACTGTGCCGATTTTGGCCTAGGCGGTGCTTAGGCGGATTAATCAGATTTTTTTGATTTTTTTGACTTTTTTTTATTTTTTTTGACTTTTTTCTGGTAAAAAATGACCAACTTCATGATTATATATACATTTCTCAACTCAAAATCCTTAATATGTCTCTGAAACATCGAATCCAGCCACTTAACATCGAAATATATTTCTAAACTTTGAACTCAGTGTTTAAGTTTATTTTTTAAATTATTTGAAGTATTATAGTTAAATTATTGATATTAATGTATATATAATATATATTTGTAAAATTACATATAAAAATTTCAATCCGCCTAGCGCCGATTAATCCCGATTAATCCCTAAGCGGTACCTCGCCACCCGGCTAGCGCCTAGTGACTTTTACAACCATGCCTATCGTATCTTCAAACGCAAGATTGTTCTCATCATCTTAAACGATTTTCAACAGGATTTAAGATCATCTTTTTTGTATATCCACCAACTGTTCTTATCCACTACATCAACGGTTGACAAGGTATGAGATTGTTCAACAACAAGATCATCATATATATATATATATAAAACAATTGGGCATCAAATTCGTATTAATAGGTGTTGTCTTTTCTTGTGAATATGCTACAACAAATCAGATTCTTATTATTATAAACTTTGTGTTGTTAACATAAACATAAGAACAGAGTAAACACATAATAGAAACATAAAGATTTAGAGTTTTATGAACCATAACAAAGGAAATATAACACAAATGTATGTTAATATTGTAACAGAAACATAAACATAAACACTTCAAATAACAAACACAATTTATTGAAATTTAAACATACCGTAATATGTAAACACCAATTATTAAACCATATAAATAAAAACACAAAACGATACCATTAAACCCTAAAAATAAAAACCCCAAATAAATGAAAACAAAAATTTTGAAGACCCTAATAATCAAAAGGCTGATCAAACATAAATAAATCAAAAAAATATGAACAAAATGAGGTAACATAACCTTGATGAATAGTGGGAATGGATAAAAACATATCATCAACCCTAAGAATGTTTACACTAAAAACGATTTTCTGTTGATGATCAGATGAAAAATCTAGGAGTGACGATGAACTCACAAGATTAGGAAACATAAAGATTTAAGTGTGATTATTAGGGTTCATGCTTAGATCATTAAGAAAATAGAAAACAATATAAAGGATAAGATTTACCAGATGATGAACTTTTGATCGGCGCAGAACTTGTGATAGAGATCTCCTTGGCAAGAAGCTAGCGACGCAGAGGTATGAAGCATCCGCACAGAGGAATGAAGGATTTGAATATTTAAGGGTTTCTTGAGGATAAAATCGTGGATAATCTATTTAGAACGGCAAACTAATCAACTGACAGGTAATCCGTACGAGGTTTTTAATAGTTAAACGATGCCCGAGCTGCAGGCCACTAGTCCAGACAGACGGAGCCTTTAGCCCACCAGCCACCAATTCCCAGGGAAAACCCGATCTAAGCACTCGCACAAAGGCACGACGGTGAAAGACCGGTATAACCGAGTGAGATCAAGGATTAAACCAAAACCTAAGTCTCCTATCATTTTTCTAATATCTCCATTGATTCGTGGATAATTTATTAATCTGTGAGTCAGGTAATACCCACGAGTTAAAAATAATATGTTTTGGGGGGGGGGGGGGGAATGAAAGGGAACATGTTGTAGTGGGGACACCTGTCATTAGATTAAAAAAGATTATTAGAGCAGAAAGAAAGAAAAGATCTAATGTTACACTTGTTTTTTAATTCAACGGCGTGTTATAATGACACTTAAAATGAGATTTTAACCGTCCTATCGGATTTGACGCTATAAGAAGCGTGCCTGAACCCAACTTAGTAGGAACCCTACAACTAGCTATACCTCATAATCTTGCCTCAACAAACATGCTTTAACCCATATTCAAACTCATGACCTCTGATAAAAAAAAGTCAATAAATTAACCCATACACATTTTTTAACAATACAAAAGCAAAAATATAGCATATTGGTTCACTAATATACCAATAACCTAACCCAATAACAAAAAAAAAAACAAGAAAAAAAAAAAGCAACAACTTAATCACGTGATCTTAAAAAGTCTATCCTATGAAATATCACTATAATCAAAGACTAGTTGTTTGTCTTTACTAATTGTTTTGCATAGCGCTTTACTCTTACAAATTTTTTTTTCTTTTTGATAACCTACAATTTTCTTGGAAAGGAATTTGTGAAATTTACTGCAATTTCAGGCTTGATTTTAATTTTGACCATTGATTTAGACTTTAACCAAGGTATATCAAATGACTTCATTGATCACATGCTATATAAACAAGTATTTTCTATGTTAAAATCAACTTATGATATTGTTTGGTTGTTAGACGAAAAACAACAGTAAAATCATGTATTTGCAACGATAGTTGTGGATTTTGGTTTAATAGATTAAGGGTGATGATATGCAAACCCAACAACACTTATAAATACTAAAAATAATTAATAGTATATTATCAATAATATTCATGAAAGTTATCTAAGAAAAAATTCATAAAACTTATGAAATGAAAATTTGTAAATTAAGCATAATAAGTAACATGTCACATGTTACAAAATAAATCAAGAACCACATAGAATCCATTATTTTTGGCCACATGAAGAAAATCTAGGAGTCTTTCATTAACAGCTTTACAATCAATTTAATTTTCATATTAAGCTCCATTCATAGCATCTTTTTCATTTTACATTCTTCTTTACAAGCAAACTCTTTTTTTCCTCTCTACTTTGGTCTTGAACAATAGACCCAACACCATCACCATCATCATCATCATCGAAAGTCAACAAGGAAGGAACAAGGTCTTGAAACTCTCATCCAATCTTTGCAAGTCTTGGTAACCTTTGTGTAGTTTTATGCTTCCTATTCATTCGTAGAATCTTGAATCATCTAAGAACATTCATAATGATTTCTATAATCATATATGAATGTTTATAATCATCCATCCATGGTTTCATGTAGACTCATTTCTATCACACATGCAAACCATTAGAATATGATGAAAATCATCATTTTAAACCCTTAATATTTGAGTTTGTTGGTCTAGGATTTAATCATGAATAAATTCTTGTTCATATCAAAAACAACAAATAACAAATATATAACCATGTCAAAAAGTAATCTACACATAAACACATTTTTCATTAATCAACCACAAAATTGTTCAACCACAAAATTGTGCAACATAAAACTCTATTTAGGAATCCTGACAGAAAATTTGGTCTCAATTTAAATATCATAACTTTGTCATATTTTAACCAAATCAATCAATTCTTAAGTCTGAAATAAATTTCTAAGGGTCTAATTTTCAATAGAAGTGGTCGTGTATTCTTTTGAAAAGATTTGGCCATTTAAATGTTCATCTTAAGTTAAGAACTTGAATTTATGTTGTGCAAACAGAACAAATGAGTCAACATAGGAATGCCATAATACACTCAATTTGTATTCAAATTGTGTGATTCTAGAATAAAAAATTTATTCTGTGTGTTTTCTTTCAAACCACACTACTTTTGTATAAATCTAAGTTGATTTCGATATTCAACTAGTGAATAGAATTTTGATATGTTAGCAAACTTGGTTGTTGTGTGAACTGATTTTGTAAAAATTATTTAAGGAGCTAATTAAACTTAATAAAATGTAACAAAAGTATATATAATATTTGGAAACATGGAAATATAACACGTAATTTTTTGATGATTAGAAAGTAAAATTTAAAATATAAAAAGTGCATCCTAAAAGGCATAAAAACCTATACATTTAACAACTTGTTAAAAACTTAATTTTTGAACAATAATATAGTTAAAAATATATAATATAACACAAAACATATGCACAAAATATATTATATGTATCATCAAATGTGTGTGACACTTGACATATATTATGAACAATTGTAAACATTAAATTCAATAGGTTAAATGTTGTTAGATCAATTGTTACAATTAACAAGATTGTGATAAGAATTTTATCGTCTTTAACGCTTAGTTCCCGAGTTCATTTAAGAAGTGAAAAGAAAATAAGTGGAAGGAAAAGAGAAACATGTTTGCATTCCTGAGTTTCATTTAATGAAGGAAGTGAAAGGAAAATAACGCATGGTGTGTTCATGAATTTCTTTTAAGGAGGTAAAGTGAGGGAAGTAGAAGAAAAACTAGGCAAAATTATTTAGTTTTCCTTTCCTTCCGATTTGAAAGGAAATACGTCCATTCTTTTCTTTTATCTTCCTCTCAGTTCGTTTCCTTCATTTTCCTTTATGTTTTCTCTTTTAATAAACTCAGGAACTTAACGTAAGTTAAAGGTCACATAAAGAGTTTACTATTTGACAAAGGAAAGTGTTTTATTCACTTATTTATAAGAGGTGAGTTTATAGTCCATTTACTTGTTTTCATACCAGGGTGGAAAACACATGAACAGTTTATATAAAATTTTATTATTATTATTATTACTTAAGCCTTGATGTTCAAGTTACTATGTTATGATTTGTATATTCATGAGTAGGCAATAGATAATTTTATACAACACATCTCGTAAGTCTCACTAGACAACTATCACAATCATGTAACTTCTTATTCAAGTATGTAGACATGTATTTGATAGATCTACTTGTGGCTAACATCCCTCAACTATAATTTGGTAGCACCAACCAACACTTTTGGTGGGTAAATAGGTGAATATAATCTTCATTGACTTTTATATGTATTTAAACTATAGACACTTTGACAAGTGTGTTATGCATTTGTTTTGGGTAGACTTGTTATAGGCTTGATTGTGAGCTCATATCATATACTTTTATTTACATTAGTACATGTTATACTTGGCATGTCAGCATGTGACATCGAAACTCATTGCCCATGGATAAAGAAAAACCGATTCCACATCAAAAACAACAAAAACTAGAGCAAACATATAATAGCGGTTTCTAAATTGTAACATTACCCTGATGATATAAGATAATCAAAGGTTTATTATATACTTTTATTAAGACAAAAATCTTTGAACTTACCAACTTTTTATTTGACATTTGAGTGTGTTTTACAGGTAATGACATTTACAGTAACAAGGATGTAGTAGTACATCAAAACAAATTTATATGAAGATTGTTATCATATATTTGACTATTATTAGACAATTTTTGTTGATTACTTTGCCGAGTTGTAATGTTGCTTATTTTATTTGGTTGCTTTGTATCTATTTATACATAAGATTACTTACTAGTGTGATCTATGTGACATGTATATTTAGATAATTTTGTCAAACATATGTCTTGATACATTTAATTTAATGAAATGTTTTTGTTAAACTGACGTTTTATGACATTCTATCGGTCGCATTCTCACGTTTCCGTCACTGACAGGGTGTGACATAATCTAACTAATCACAGTTCTGATTCTGTAATCAATTAAACTATATAGTCTTAGATCATGATTTCATTGCCAGTATAGAAATAGAAAATGTTTTTTTACTCATCGTACACATATTGTTGTCTTGGTATTATATATGAAGGGTATAAATGCTTATTTGAATCTAACGCTTAAAAAAATTTGAAATTGGAGCTCGAATTCATATCGAATTTTGAGCCGATTCGAATATTAAACATCCTAGTGATAACTGATAAGTTAGTGACAAATTAAGCTAGTGATTATACATCATATTAAACCATCGTTAATTTAAAGTTTATATTGAACTAAATGAGACTTTGATCCATGAAATATACAGTATTAACCAGTGTTAAACTTTAACACATTAACAAGGCCTAAAAATACATGCAAACTTGTCTAGTCAAAAACACCACAACCACCTTAATTAATTTTGACACAAAATCATTCCTAAGGGATTGTTTAATAGTTTCTAATGATTTCACTAAGAGGCTACTGGCCTCTTAATCGGTTAGATGTTGGGTTTGTTTGGTAGCCTCTTAGTGACACTTTTGAATCAGTTAACAAACCTCTTAATGATTAAACACATGTTGAATCATTTAGGCCTCTTATCTATTAACAAATGGTTTGACAAACAACCCTTTAATCATATACACTTCATAATTTTTAACCACTTTTACTTATATATATATATATATATATATATATATATATAGGGATTGAATCCTATGAAAACTCAATCTTAGAGAAAAAAACCCTTAAACCCTATATGAGCCATTGATTTGGAATCTTGAAAATAAATATGTGGTCCACATTAAACCTGAATAAAAAATTGGGTTTTGAATAAACAAATCATTTTTAATGTGGGTTAATGTAGACCACATATTTATTTTCAATATTCCAAATCAATGGTTCACATAGGGTTTAAGGGTTTTCTCTCTAAGATAGAGTTTTCATTGGATTCAATTCCTATATATATATATATCTTAATACAATAGAGCCTTCAATTTATAGAGCCTTCAGAGTTAGAATATAATTGAATCTTGTCGGCCATTGAGAAGAGTAAATTGTCTTGTTGCAGAATAATTAATATCGTCTTTATTAAAGTTTGGCAAGTTTGGCAGAGTGACTGGCTATTTTGACAAAAATGTCATATCTTTGAAAATCGCGTCTTGGACTCTTCTTGACAATAATTGCTCAATTTTGAAAATCGTCGTCTTGGACTCTTCTGGACAATAATTGAGATGAATGTCACATTTTTGAAAATCGAGTCACATCTTTGAAAATCGAGTCTTGGACAATAATTGAGATTAACCCATATTAGAAATGGATCATCCCATGGAAAACTTATATGGGTCCAATATCTTCATACGGATCTTGAGAATCTTGAAGTATATTTTCATCAGTAGTAGAATTTCTTGATTGAGAAGGAGAATTTTTCTTAATTTCACTAATAATTCTTTGCATCTCTTCGGGGGTTGAACAAGATTGTAATCTGATAATATAATCTCGATCTTCAAAAGCATTGAGGCTTAAATTTACAGGAGACTTGATAGATCTTTCATGTTGACTTGTTATAGACTTATAATAGTTTTGTACCGAAGAAACATTGGCTTTTTCTATTGAAAATTTGTTCCACCATTTACTTCTGTAATGTCTTAACAGAAGAGGAGGAGAAATGTCTTGTTTTGCTTGATAATGGTACGTCCAAGAAAAAATCCAAGGAATTCGAAATATAGTCATGAATTGGAGAGTATATTCAAAATCTGGGGTTCCTTCTTGTTTAAAATAATCTATAAACTTATTATAGGCTATAGAGATATCTTTAGGGAAAGCCTCAGGAATAATCCCTATATATTTAAACCACTTAATAAACCATCTTGGATAATTATTTGAAAATTGATCATCATAATATATGAACCAGGAATGATTAAAATTTCTAAATAATAGAGCTTTTTCCCAAGCTTCTTGATAATCGTAATAATTATATTGAGGATAGGAATGAAAATTAGAAAGGGTTTTTTGAACGAATGGTTTTGATTTCCATTCTTCAAGAGTAATGACCTTTCTAATTTTTATTTTAGAATAATCAATTTTGGAGGGATTTTGAGAATTAAGAATATGTTGAATATCAACAGATCCGGTATCAACAAGAATAGCTTGATAATATTCTATAGTTTTGTATTCACCATCATAGAAATGACAATTTCTGGGATATAGAAAGTCTATAAGAGTAAGAAAGCTATGTAGAACTTTCTCTTCTTCAATAGGTTCTAAAATTTTTATAATCTTAGAATTTGGGTTTATAGAATAAAAACTAGAATCAGAAGAAGATGATGGATTAGAATTTTTTATAGGAGTATTTTGGATATTTGTATTGATAATAGATTGTGGTAATATTCTTGTTTGTATTACCGAAGAATAAGGTGGTCTAACAGATATAGGAGTAGAAGATCTTGGTCTTGATGAAAATGGAGATAATGGAGTAAATCTATTGTTAATTGGTAATGGAGTTCCAAGAGAGCTGGAAGAACTTGATGATGGCTGATTGGTTAGAATAATCTTTTTAGAATCCTTACTCATATTCCCTGTAAAAATTCTCTCGATAAAAAATCAGGTAAAGAATTATTTTCTCCTTTTATAAATTCAATTTGAAAATCAAAATTGCTTAATAATGCCTGCCATCTTGCAAATATTTGTTTTGAAATTAAATTTTTTATATCTTTCTCTAAAATATGTTTTGCAGATAAACAATCAATTCTTAATAAAAAAGGTTTCATATATAAATCATCTTCAAATTTTTTAATACATAATACAATACTTAAAATTTCCTTTTTTATAGTTGAATAATTCTTTTGAGTATCATTCCATGATCCAGAATAATATCTAACTAATTGTTCTTTATTATTTTCTAAAGATTGCTTTAATATTCCGCCAAATCCCAAATCACTAGCATCAGTTTCAACTATTAATTTAGCGTTAGGGTGAGGAATATTTAAACATGGTAGTTGTTTTATTTTTGTTTTAATATGTTTGATAATATTAGTATGTTCTTGAGTCCATGGTTCAGGATTCTTTTTTAATCTTTTATATAAGGGTTTACATATAATTCCTAAATCTTTGAAGAAATCATGTATATAATTTAAACATCCTAAAAATCTCTGCAATTGTTTCTTATCTTTGATTTCATCTGGAAACTTATTAGAAAAGTCTAGACTTCTATTTATGGGTATAATAGTTCCTTGTTTAATATCATGACCTAAAAATCTTATCTCTGTTTTAAATAGATTTATCTTAGTAGGAGATACTACTAATCCATTCTTATGAATTGTATCATAAAATATATTTAAATGCTTAAAATGTTGTTCTAAAGAGTTAGAATAGATCAAAACATCATCAATATAGACTATTGAAAAATTTCCTATAGGAATAATAATATCATTCATAATATTCTGAAATTCAGAAGGAGCATTTTTTAAACCAAAAGGCATTACATTCCATTCGTAATGTCCAAATGGAACATTAAATCCTGTCTTATATTTATCCTTCTCAGAAATTTGAATCTGCCAAAATCCTGATTTCATATCAAACTTAGAAAATATCTTAGCATCATATATCTTTTTTAATAAGTCTCTCTTATTTGGTATAGGATATCTTATCCATTCTAAAACCTTATTCAAAGGTTTATAGTTTATTACTAATCTTGGAGCACCTCTTTCTATTTCAGCGCTATTATTTACATAAAATGCAGAGCATGACCAAGGAGACTTAGATGGTCTAATTAATTTCTTATCTAATAAATCCTTTATTTCTTTTTTACAATGTTCTTCTAATTCTTGATTCATATGTATAGACTTAGATTTTGTTGGTATATTTTTCTCATCAAAATCTTTTGTATATGGTAATTCTACAATATGTTGTTTTCTTTGCCAAAAGGCATTGGGTATATTAGCACATACATTTTTTATAAATTTTTCTTCAATATTTTTAATTTTAATTATATTAGTTTTATCTTTTAATTGTTCTTTTATTCTTTCATTTTTTATTTCATTCACTAAAAATTCTTTTTGTTTTTCTTTTAAATTTATAATATTTATTTGTTTAGATAAAACAGGTTCAGCAAATTCAAATATAATTTCTTTATTTAAAACTTTAGTAATAATTCCATTGCTATTTATAGTTATATGATATAATTGAGTAATAAAAGGTGTTCCTAATATGATTTGAGAAGTTAGATTTTTTACTAATATTAATTGAATTTTAAAACAGTAGTTTTCTTTACATATATGAACATTTGATAGTTTATAATTTATTATAAGCCTTGAACCACTCGCAGTAGATAATCTATATGAAGTTTTTTCATAATATTGTGTAGGTATAATTCCTTCTTGAATACAATTCATATCAGCTCCACTATCAATTAAAGATGTTAAAGTGATTCTAAATTCGTTATTAACAATTATATTTACTTTAGTATACCACTTTTGATAATTTAGTTCTTTTAATATATTAATTTCATTAGTCTCATTACCTTTAATTATTATACTTCCGACATTAGTTTCTTTTTCTTTACCTTTTTCAATATTTTTAATCTGTAACTTGATTATTTTAATATCTTCTCTTAAATTTTTTAATTCTTCTTGTAATTCTTGCATTGTTATAGGTTTTTCTGGTTTTTTAAATTTTTTATAAATATCTTCTAAATTATATATTTCAGTAGTATCTTCTATTGTTTCTGATTTTTTATTAAAATTTTCTTTTAATTTTTCTAAATATAATTGTTTTAAATTCAAATCTTCAGTGTTTTCTAAAAGCTTTAGTAATATTAGATTTTCTTCATTATTTATCATATTTATAGATCCATCAATGTTACATAAACATGGACCAATGCATCCACATTCTTCATCATTATTACTGCTAGTATTATCGCTATCAGAAATATAATTTATATCATTACTATCATAATCTGAAAATTCTTCATCACTAATTTTAGTATCTAAAATTTTATTTATCTGTTCTTTTAATTCATCTGATATATTTAATTCATTTATCTTTCTTTTTGAATAACAATTTTTTGAGGTATGTCCTCTTTTACCACAAGTATAACAAGTTACTATTTTTCTTTTATAAAACTTTTGTTTTTTATTTTTATTATAATTTTGTTCTTCAATTTTAGGTTTTCTATTCTTATAGTTTTTTCTATAATTTTTTCCTTTTATATAATTATTTCTTTTTACATAATTATTTTTTTCTTTTTGAATTACTTGGTATTTTTATATTTTCAAAACCATATTGTTCACAAAAATTACCTAATTCATTTCTACTACTAATACCATCTTTCTTCATTTTTTGTTTTAATTTTAAATCGTTACATATTTGTAAACCTTCTTGATTTATATGATTTATTATTTGTCCATATGTCAATTCGTCATATGGTATATAATTATTATTTTCTCTTTTAATTTTCTCTCTAACTCTTTCTGCAAATAATTTTGGTAATCCTGCAATAAATCTTTCTTTCCAATATGATTGTTTACAATCACTTCTCATCATAACTTTAGATATAAAAACATCCTTATACCATCTAAAATCTTGTAATTTTCTACACGTAAGATTTAATAGTATTAAAGAACTCCTTTCTTGGTAATCTGAAGGATTTCCTATAAAATTTTTTATAATAGCGAATATAAGTGTATTTATTTCTAATTTGGACTTGTATTCCATTTTCTAATTTCACCTTTTTAGCATTTGCAATAAATTGTTTATCAAAATCTGTTACATAATTATCCCACCATCCTTTTAAATTTCCGGAAAAACCAGAAACAATCATTTTGAAAATTTGTATTTCATTATTTCCTATTTGTTTATATGCATTAGATGCCATAGTCATTTCTTGTAATATATTTAGAATTTGAAATTCAGATTGTCCGTCTATATTCCATTCATATATAGATTTACCATCATATGCAGTATAAACTCTATTACTACCTTCTTCAATTTGTACATCAGGAGGAGTTGGTTTATAATACCAATTCCTGTTATCTGGTTTTAAAGTAAAATTTTTTAATTTATTTATTGTTTCATTTTTCATATTATTAAATTGAGATTCTAATTTGTTATAAGAGGAATCTGTATTATAAGATTCATCATCTCCATCATTTATAGTATTTAGACTTAAATTTTTTAATTTTTCTAATGTTTCTAATTGTTCTTTCATTAGATTTAAATTTTTCTCTTTTTTATTTAAAATTATAGGAGTATCTATAATAAAAGGTTTGAATATAGGATTTTCTATTTTAATTTCTTTTCCTTTAATTTTTTCTTTTGCTTCTAATTCCGTTTTTTCATTTTCAATTCTTTCTAATTGTTCTCCTATAGTGTTTAATTTTTCATTTGTATAATTATTCTGACAGATAATTGTATTTAAATTTTTTGTATTATCTTCATTAAGATTTGCTAAAGGTACTCCTATATATTCTCTTCTTTCTTTTATAATTTTTATGTTTTCATGAGGAGGATGAATACTAACTAATTCTTCATTGTTTTTTATTAATGTATAATTTTTTGTAATTTTATTATTAACAGATATTTGTTCTATAGTAGGATATTTGATATTATTATTCTTACAATATATAGGTAACCAAGTAAAGAAAGTAATATTTTCATTATTGTTAATAATATAATCTTCCCATTCTTTTCTATGTAGTAATCTAGATTCTTGATTAAATGTTTTATGATACCATATTAGATTATCTAAATTATATTTATTTAATATTTCACATCTTAAAAAATTCATCATTTCTTTATTCATTTTAACAAGTGAATTTGGTTATTTCAGTAGAAATTATCCTTATCTTTTTAAATTGATATTCTATTTCTTCATTTAAATGGAATTGAAGATTTGTATAATAATATAATTTATTTACTCGATCTTCTATATTTTCTTCTTCTATTTCATTATTAAAATAATTATCTATTTTTAATAGTTCATTTTGATAGTTATATAATTTTTCATAACATTCTTTTATTAAAAATTTAAGAAGTCTCATTTGAGAATTTCTACACTGAATTTTTGTATCACTCATGTTAACAAGTATATTTTGATATATTTGTAGAACAAATTTTTATAAGTTCTTTATTAATTTTTATTTTATCTTGTAAAAAATATTTAAAATTCATATGATGAAATTTTTGTATTTTATCATTATATTTATTTTCTTCTAAATATTGATTTGTTTTTTCTAACTCTATTTGATATATTTTTAATTTTTTATGAAATTCTTTTAATGCTGAAACATAAAATTGAACTTGAGGATTCCTTCTTTGAATTCTAGTATCACTCATAATTGTTTTAAAAAGTCCATATCAGATTTACTAGGATTATATGACTTATCAGATTTATTATCTTCTTCTTGTTCATAAAAAGCCTTAGGTATATAATTAGAATAATCTATTCCTGCTATTTTCATTGATTGTGATCTTATTAAATTATTTCTTTGTATATTATTTATACTATTTATACTAATGCTTGATGTTGAATATCTAGCCGAATTATTATTATTATTATTATTATTATTAAAAGATATTTCTATTGAACCATCAGATTTTTCTATTATACTAGATGTTTGATTATCTATATCTATTGGTTTTGGTGGATTTATATCTTGTAAATTCCAATTTAAGGATTGTGTTATTTCATTCCATTTTAATCTTTTTGGAGTAATAACTTTAGCATGCATAGTATTAGCTTCAAATAATATTGTTTCATCTCTTGGAGATGATAATTTAGTTCTTGGTTCTATAGTTGTAGTCATGGTTTTATAATAAACTCTATATATTACGACTGCAGCATTAGTTTTTTCTTTAAATTCTAAATTTCTTGTTTTTATTGTTAAAGTTAAAGTATCAAGAATGTTTGGATCAAATAATCCTATAGAAAAATTAGGATAACAATTAAAATATATTGGACCATTGGCTATATTTGATTCAGCCATAGCTAATAATGAATTATTGAAATTAGTGTGTCTAGCATCTCTTAATATAGTTAATATAGGAGCGTCTATTCCTAATCTGAACATAGGTTTTATAGCTACCTGTACTAATCCTATATGTAAAAATTTATAATTCTTTCTATGGTTTAATATAGCTTCTTTAGATAATAATTGTAAATTTTGATGATCTTTATTTATAGGAATAGTTTGTTCAGTCATTTTGATTGAGTAATCTTGTAAGAAATCAAAAGTTCCTATTTTATATATAGTTTTTACATCTTGTTTAGGTATATTCCAATTTAATAAATTGTTTTCAATTTGAGAAATACTTATTTCTAAAGAATTCATATTGTTGTTTAAATCTTCCTCTTGATCATTAGCTGAAGTATTTGAGCTATGATCTCTTCGTGATAAAAATCTAAATATCTGATTCATTATTTGTATTTGTTTTAATGATAAAATTTTTTGAATTAACTTAATCAATATTTTGAAATATTCAGATTATACTGAGGGAACATCCCCAAAGTCCAAGACGTGGTCCGGCTGCTCTCTATCTTGGAGCCTTACGCTAATCCAACCGTCTAGCCGATAGGACTTGCCAACACATCATAGTTCTAAATATTCAAAATATGACGTTGTTTTTTCAATAAATTTTTCCATTAGAACATTTACAAATAATTATATATATATATATATATATAGGGGAAGGATCAAATGTTAACCCTTCCTTATAGCGTTAACCGCTTAACCCTAGCGTATTTTGCCCGAATCTTTGTTTTTTTTTCATGGTTTTTATTATACATACATAGGGGGGTTTCTTTTTTGTGTTTTTGCTAATTCATCACCGTTTAGAATTTATAGTAAGTGTAAGTTACTTAGACTTACTTACAATCTCCATCTGATGTAAGTAAGTGTAAGTAACTTACACTTACTATAACTTCTAAACGGTGATTAATTAGTAAAAACACAAAAAAAAAACCCCCTATTTATGTATAGTAAAAACCATGAAAAAAACAAAGATTCGGGCAAAAAACGTCAGGGTTAAGCGGTTAACGCTATAAGGAAGGGTTAACAATGGAAACGTCCCCTATATATATATATATATATATATATATATATATATATAGGGTAGGGATAATTTGAAAACCATATATTAATGTGAAAACCATGTAAACTTTGTGAGAGCCATTGGATGAGTTGGATGAATGGTTGAGATTAATTTGACCATTTGTTTTTTAAATTAATGAGAAGAAAAGGTATTATAGGTATTTCCTTATTGGTACTTTTTAATCTTGAAAAGTACAACCATCTAATCAAATACACACAAAAAGCATTTAGGGAGGCTCTTCTCTTGGTACTTTGTCTGTCCTTTTTTTATCAAATATATGTATGAGACATTATCTTCTGTTTCCAGAGAAAAAAAGGGAGTAAACTTGAATGATTTAGTGGAAGCTGCCAGTGCCTGTCCTGGTACGTATCAAATACATATTGAATACGTGAACAAAACGTTGTAAATACATTCAAAGTAATAAAATAGTTAAACTATTTTAATTGTAATTTATCAAGCGAAAGAGATGACTGTTGATCAAGCCCATTGGAATGAAATCATAGCAAAGTTTGAAGCAAAGAAAGTAAAACCAATTCGAGAGAAGGGAATAGCTGATGTCAACAAATCTCCTTATCTCATTAGATGCGTTGATCTAGGCAAAGAGCCTAGTAAAGATGAGAGAATATACTCAACTTCATTTGGTATAGCGGGTCGACACATATGGGTGACAACAGTAAAAACGTTATTAAGCCAACTGATAATGTGTGTGAAGCAACAGATGAAAGGTATCACTTTTAGGAGAAATTCATAATAAATCTGATTGAAAAAAATGACAGAACACTTGATACATATTTATTAGATAATTAACATTGACATCTTTTTTTAACGCAGTAAAAAGAAAATGAAGGAAGCTGTGACGAAACAATGACAGCAGGTAAAAAAAATACAAAAATAAGTTACATGTATAATACATATGTATTACATGTGTGATACATATGTATTATATATGTAATACATACGTAATAATGTGTGTTAATGAAATGTAATACATATGTATTATATATGTACATATGTAATGAATGAATGTTAACACTTTAAAAAAGAAACTGGATGTAAGTGTGTTCCTAATAGGTAATTAATTTATATGCAATACATATGTAACACATATGTATTATTTACGTAACACAAATTTTATATTTGTGCTCAACAAATTTACGCATTAATGTGTATGGTCAATTTTTCAAGAAAGGTGTCATTTTTTAAACCATCTGGTATTGGAGAGGTGTCATTTTTTTTCGTTGATGCCAAGCAAATGAAATCCATGCTAGTCCAGTTCAAAAATTACACATTCCAAAAACAGATGAAATCCATGCTAGTCCAGTTCAAAAATTACACATTCCATGGGCAACAAAAACAAATGTTGTAGATTGTGCTATTTTTGTGATGAGACACATGGAGAAATTCATGGAGATGCGGGAACAGTTCAACTATGGGTTCTCGACCAATGGCAAAAAAAAAAGCCAACTTAATTTGCTGAGGAAGAGGTTCGTGCTCCATATACTAAGATCAGAGGTTAATGTCTTGCGGGATGCAATCTTACTAGAAGCTCGGAAGAAGTAATTCTTGTGTAAACGTGACGTAAAAACAATGTGATGCAATCTTAATGTGTATGGTCAATTTTTCAGGAAAGTTGTTTACCACAGTATAAACCATCTGGTATTGGAAGGTGTCATTTTTTTTCGTTGATGCCAAACAAATGAAATCCATGCTAGTCCAGTTCAAAAATTACACATTCCAAAAACAGATGAAATCCATGCTAGTCCAGTTCAAAAATTACACATTTCGTGGGCAACTAAAACAAATGCCGTAGATTGTGCTGTGTTTGTGATGAGACACATGGAGAAATTCATGGGCGTGCGGGAACACTTCAACTGTGGGTTTTCGACAAATGGCAAGAAGAAAAAAAGCCAACTAAACTTGCTGAGGAAGAGGTTCGTGCTCCATCTACTGAGATCCGAGGTGAATGTCTTGCGGGATACGATATTAACTGATGCGCGGAAGAAATAATTGTAGTGTAAAGTTCACGTAAAAACAATGTTTGGCAGGAAATGTTGGTTTTTAACTATTTGGATGGTTGTTAAGACAATTTGAATTTCATGCTTGCTTTTGGTATTTATTTTGACTACGAAATTCAACTTTAAAAATATGCGTTAATTTGAAATCGTTGCATTTTTAAAAAATAGGGAAAAAAAAGTATAATATGGTAAAAAAACACTATTCCTATCAACTTATAAAAAGTTTTTCTAAAAGAAAAAAGGACACATGTATTTATATCTATAGGGTCAACACCTATAAAAAGTACACAAGTACCATTCTATTTGGTTTTTAACTATTTGGATGGTTGTCAAGACAATTTGAATTTCATGCTTGCTTTTGGTGTTTATTTTGACTACGAAATTCAACTTTAAAAATATGTGTTAATTTGAAATCGTTGCATTTTTAAAAAATAGGGAAAAAAAGTATAATATGGTACAAAAAACACTATTCTCATCAACTCATAAAAAGCTTTTCAAAAAGAAAAAAGGACACATTTATTTATATTTATAGGATCAACACCTATAAAAAGTACACAAGTATCATTCTACATAACCTACTCCCAACTTCCACCATCAATTCCAAACATTTTTTTTAAATATATCTTGCATCGATTAATGTGTGGTTGGAGTAACAAAACATTTAAAAATTGTAACAAACATGTAACTGATATCAAAAACACATATTGCATATCCAAACTGATAAAATGAAGAGCACGTTATGAAAATACAAAGAGATAAACCTACAAAAATCTTCTTAAAAAAACAACCATGCACACACACAAAAAATCAACGGCTTTGAAAAAATTGCAAAAAAAAATTGTATAATTAAGTTTATTTAAACTTTAAACAATTAGGCGGGAAAAAATTGCAAAATAAAAACATATCTATATACATATATATATATATGACTAAACTTGAACGTAACACCATCGCAACAACCTGCGGGCACAAAAATTAAATTGCAAAACTAAAAAATTGTCAACCTACGAAACAAATAACAAAAAAACATGTAAAATGAGTTCTTTTTGATTCAGTGTAAAATACACGTAAACAAAATCTGAAGCTTTTCAAAAAAAAAAAAAAAAGAAAACATCACTGCGCATGAAAACACAAAAAAAAAAACTCAGCATGCACATGATGAAAAAAAATTGAAATTACTTTATTACCTCTCAGGACAAAAATGCTTGTAAAATGAGGTGGCACATTTTTGACCACAAATTCTTGGTTTCCATGGTTTTTTTATTTAAACAAGGTTTCCAAATTATGAATCCCCTATATATATATATATATATATATATATATATATATATATATATATATATATATAGGGACTTATTCTATTAAGAACCACTAAATATGAAAGAACTAAATGAACTAATTTTGAACCATATTTTTAAAGAGTATAAAAGTAATTTTCCTTTAAAGTAGGAGAAATTACTATTTTACCCTTTTAAATAACCACTCTATGTACAAAACTTAAAGCATAATGTACAAGTGTATTATGTGGTTCTCAAGTTCTTAACATAAAAATGGTTCTTAATTGAATACCTCCCTATATATATATATATATATATATATATATATATATATATATATAGTGGGATGTTCAATTGAGAACTATTGTTAATTGAGAAATAAAAGAATCAATTCTAGCCACAAGTTTAGATGGGTATAAAAGTAATTTCCTCTATTTAAAATTAAAAAAATTACTTTTATACCTCTTAAAACATGTGGTTCAAAATTAGTTCTTTTGTTTCCTTCATATATATATATATATATATATATATATATATATATATATAGAGAGAGTAAGGTTATTGTACAAAGTGATAGTTTTGTAAAAAGTATAAAAAATAAAATGTTATTATAAATAACAAAGTGCTATTATAATATTACAACAGTTCTATTATAATATTTAACAGTTTCTTGTCAATAATAGCACATTGTTATTTATAATAGCACTTTACTTTTTACACTTTAAAACAAAAATCTCATTTTGTATCTGAACCTACATCTATATATATATATATATATAGGAATGTTCATAAGAAAACTATCAATTTTTATGAAAACCAAGAAAACTCCAATTGACAAATCGAATAATTTCTTTTTATTTATTTATTATAATTGTTAAAAGGGCATTCAGGTAATTATAAATCCAAACTAATTATGGTAATAATGTTAATTCTTTTAACCTCATATTTACGTTTTTAACCATTATCTTCGAATCCTTATCCCACAAAACCCTAATATCATAGAAGTTGTCCCACACATAGTGTCTCTCCGTGGATCCAAGTTGTTCGCGGAGGAATTGAGCCTGATTCGGTTTCTGAGTCCGGTGTTCTGGCTCTGATGAACGAAAACCTAGTTTATCTGATCCTGTGGAAGTGGTGGATGCGTTGGCGCCGGTTCCGGTGGAGACTCAGACGAAGATTTCGGATGCCGGTAATATTTGTAATGCTGGCGGTCTGCAAAAATCTGCTTGGAATAAATCTTCGGATATTGGTGTTGGGGAAGAAATCGAATAATGTTGTGGAAGAAACTAGTTCTCCGAAAGATTGGTGCTGATTCATCTTTATTTTTATTACACATTTTTTGCTTTATATATTATTTACTTTATTTTTATTGTTTACCTTATTTTTGTTACCCATTTTGATTTGATCTACAACCTGATAAAAAAAGAATACCTGCAAAATAAAAAAAATCACATCGGAGATGCGACGGCTTCCATTGCGGTGGTGGTGTGCCGGAGTGGGAGAAATCATAAACACATTTTTTTTATTTATAAAAATTATATATTTTTCAACTAGTTCCATATTTTTCATAATAATTTTCATCTTGTTCAACCGATTTTAAGAAATTATTCCTAAGCTTTTGTTAAGTTTTAAGTTAAACTTACGGATTTTTTATTTTTTTTTCCCATCATAATTTTTTAAAATTTTGAGTTATGACTTTCAATAATATTTTGATTATTTATTAATGATTTGCCACATTGTTAATTGTTATTGTGTTTGCTTTGTAGCAATTCAAGGTGGATTCTAAATTTTGGCAACAAAGAACATGAAAAACAAAGTTCTTCATAAACCATGTATGTAAATCAAGTACGTGTATTGACGAAAAACATGAGTAACATGCCGTAGTTACATATATGTAAATAGTATGATTGAATATGTTTATGTCTTAAACCCAAGGGTGTTTTGCACACTTTTAAATGATTACATATATGTAATCAGATAATATAATTTAGTTTTCTTTTTTATTTTTTTAATTTGATAATATACATGCATGATTACATATGATTATACATATCAAGTTACATGCTCACATAATGTAACCGGGTTTGCGAAAATGATTGTTGGATTGTTAGACAAGACTGTGGTATTATTACGTATGTTATTTTGTGTAATTTTTTTTTGTTACTTTCCTTGTTACATATATGCAACTAATAGTATTATATATATATGTAATCAGATGATATAAGTAGTTTTTTAATTTTTCTATTATTTTCGATATACATATATGAAATGCACTTTTATTTGATTGATTACATAGGGGTAGGTTCACATACAAATAGAATTTTTTGTAAAAATGGTAGGAACCAATAATGTGTTGACATATGGCATTTTTATTAATTAATTGAAAAGGGTAATATAGGCAATTGTATTTTAAATGTGCATTAAAATAGGGAGGTGGTTCATTAGTTTCCTGATTAAACATACGAGCACTCAATGCCAGTAAATATACCAGCACAATATATCAGTGGTACACCAGCACACTGTCACATATAAACATTAGTGCTAACATAATCGCACATATCAGCACACACAACACTATAACAATTTTAGTGATAACATAATAGCACATATCGGCACAATATGATTAACAACACACAAAAATAGCATAACTAACATCACAGTTGTGTTTGTTAACACACTACATAAAAACACATAATAGCACAAGATAGCACATCCCTAATAACAAAATCATAGCCAATGTACGTATAACCTACTAACAACACGATGTAGCACAATGATTTACACAAAGCCTAATGTTAACATAACAATACATAATAGCACATGATATTTCCATAACGGTTACATTTAGCTAACAACACATTGTATAATTTGGTAACAACACATTGTAACACATGATTTTGTAGTAATCGCATCTTTGAATAAGGTTGACTTGGGATTGAAAATTAATTTGAGTAACTGAATCCCATTTATTTCGAATTAGCCGTATTAATAGCAAGTTAAAAAAACCTAAATCCCTAATTTACCCTTATATTAACTGTCAACACCTATTAAATAAAGACTTTTGCCATTTTTAATTTTTAACCCTTGATTATAGCACATCAATGGCCCAGATTGTTTCTCACACTTTTTACAAAACTAGTGTTTTGTACAATAACCTCACTCTGATTACATATATGTAATCATATATATATATATATATGTAACTAGAAATTTAATTACATATACGTAATCATGTATAAATTAACCAAGAATATGATTACATATAAGTAATCTGTTATATATGAAATCATGTATGTATTGAATCAGGTATATAATTACATATATGTAATCATATATATATGAAATTAGGTTTATGTATACATATAAGTAATCATGTATAAATTAACCAAGAATATAATTACATATACGTAATCAGATATATATGAAATCATGTATGTATTGAATCAGGTATATGATTACATATATGTAATCATATATATATATATGAAATTAGGTTTATGATTACATATATGTAATCATAAACCTCGTTTCATATATGCCTAATTCGTTTGATTAAAATAAATCCAAATTTTTGAATTAAAATTTTCAAATAAAAAATCCAGATTATTTGAATTTTATTTTTTAAATGTAAAAATCTAGATTTTTAGAATTAAATTTTTTTACTTAAATTAGGAGAGAGAAAAAAGAAAGAAAAAAATGTTTGGACTAATCTACCGTTATAGTCTTATAATTAAATCGTTGATTATCATTTATTTACCATCTTGTCATCATATGATCTCAACCATTGATTACATTAATCAATGTTACATTACAGATTTTCTTAGTTTTCTTCAAAATGAGAGTTTTTCTGTGGAACCCTCCCCTATATATATATATATATATATATATATATATATATATATATATATATATATAGAGAGAGAGAGAGAGAGAGAGAGAGAAAAGATCAAATAAAAAGTATATTTTACCTAAGAAGGCTAAGAAGGATTTTTAAAATCTTCAAAACCGACCCAAACGAACTCCGATTGAACTCATTTTGATGGCATTGGAACCGTCTCATCGAACCCTACAATATTAGATTTTAAGTTTTCGTTTTAACAACTAGATTTAGATTTTAGGTTTTAGGGCTTGGTTTTTAGCTTTTAAGTTGTATCTTTATGTTAAAGATTTGCTTTTAAAGTTTTGGTTATAGTATTAGGGTTTATTGTTTATGATTTAAGGTTTGGGTTTTAGGGTTGGAAAAATCGGTTCCAGTGATGCAGAGATGAATTCAATCGGGGTTTCTTTGAGTCGGTTTCGAGTTTTTAAAATCCTTCTTAGCCTTCTTAGGCAAAATAGACTTTTTAGGGGAACATTCCCCTATATATATATATATATATAAATTGCCGGCCAAGAACACACCCCAAACAAAGGGTGCTAAAAACAGACTACACAATGGGATGTGTAGAAACAGAAATAATAGGTGCTAAACTGCTAATGATGCTTTGCAAAAGTAAACAAAGGTTTACACGAAAACATCTTCTCCTGAACCTCTTGCTGAGCCATCACTCTCTCGAGCTCACTCGGCCTACACGGTATAACCACTGCACCTTCATGATCAAACCCATACTCCTCGGCTGCTCGTTCCAAAAGCTTTACAAACGAATCGTGCTTAAGATAGGACACATTAACAACAAACCGTCTTTCTTTATACCCGTCCACTGCAATAACCGCAAAGTGCCCTTCTTTCACATCTTCGGGTACCCCTTCAATATTTCTTACAAAAAGCATCTTTTGCAACCTTTCCAACATCACAGAAATCGTGCTCTTGTTCAACATGTTGGTCATTATACATATGATTCATGTAACACGTTAACATAGTGCACTTATTTATACCTTAAAAATTTGGAGGCACGTATGGTAATTATGGTGTGCATGCATGCACGTATACATGTATTTTGTGACAAAATCGCGAAGCCGGATTCTTGCACATGATGTGTTTGGGTTTTGGTATTGTTAGTAGGCCGGCTGGCTAATTAATTGATAAAGGGTATATGTATACTTTTTAGTACGGTACGATTTGCGCGTTTGGTGAGGGACAAGTTATCGTATGATATGTTAAGGTGTTCGGACATAAATAGATTAACCCTCAATAAATCGCTAATTTCCAAATTAATATGTGATATTAGATTGTGTTGCCTAAATATAATTAAACTTTCTGCATGATGTTTTCAGTTTTCTAAATCATGATTAATCTTTTAAAAAACATATGTTAGGTTAGTAATGAATAATTATAGTTATGGGCAAAAAATATCTCATGTTATCACAAGCATCGTGGATAATTTTAATTCAAAATTTTTAGTGCTTTATAATTTTAACTAGGAAAATTCCCAGTTCTACATAATAAATTGTGCATGGACTAGAAAATCGGCCTAATGCAACCTTGATGAAATGTTGTATTAAGTTTTGAAAAAGTTGCATTAGGCATAATGTAACATTTTTATAAAATATTGCTTTAGAAGCAGCTGCATTAATTAGAGCTAATGCAACTTTTTCAAAGTCTAATATAACATTTTTTCAAAGTGTTACAATTGATTGTTCAACTGCAACTTTTTTTTATTATGATGCAGCTTCTTTTAATTTGAAATGCAACTTTTTAATACTCAAATGTAACCTTCGTTATAATTAAGTTTGATTACAAAATTCAACGTTATTCTAGATTTAATGCAACCATAAGTATCTTTTTAATAGAAAAATGCAACATTTATTAAGTAAATGCAACATTTTTACAAATTTTAGCTACTAACATAATCAACCTTTTTTACACTCAAACACAAATGCAATTTTGTAACATAAAATTGCTATCAATTAATATGCATGTAATTTTAACTCCGAAACATTGATAACACATAAGTTAAATAGTGTAGTAACAAAATTGTAAAATAAACACAAAGTACCAATACATTAAAAAAATGAAAACATAATCATCTCGAACTTCAACGGGAAGTTGTTTTAACCTAATACATATATATGTGTGTGTGCTCACGCGCGCGTGTGTTTGTGTGTAATATAATATATGTGAGTGCGTGTGTGTATAATAAATCGAGGCGAACCACGAGCCAAGCTCGAGTCGAGCAAACCTTGGCTCTGGCTTGGCTCGTTTTAAACGAGCTTTTTTTGAGCTTTTTTTGGGTGAGCTGCGAGCTTTTTAAACAGCCCTACTAGTTTTAAAATAGACCAACACTTTTCCAGTCAGCTTATGAAAGTCGGAGGCTCATTCAATGATTAATGGCTTAACTTTATGCAACAATGCTAGTAGTTTTTTGTGATAATCAAAGTTCCATGTGCCTTGCAACAGGACAAAACATGCTAATGGTTGATATTATTGGATTAGATATGCTCTTGAAGATAATTTATATGAACTTGATAAACTTTTTACCAATGATAATTGTTCTGATATGTTAAGTAAATTAAGCGTTAGAAAGAGAACGTTAAATATATGTTACTCGATCGTTGTTTTGATGAAATCTTCCTCGTAAGCAAAAAGGGGAAATTTGTTGGGTTTTACTTTTTAGCCTATGATATTGACTCATAAAAGCTCGTATGTGAGAATCAAGACTTCGAAAGAAGATGATAATTCCATGAACGATTTCTTTATGTTACCATGATCTTAGTGGAAAGATTTTATAGAATAATTATGATGTTTTATAAAGAATTAAAAGAAGGTTTTTTTAATTATACGTCTATTCTATATTCCTCATATATAATTCTCATATATATATACATCTCATATTTTAAAGGTATCTAAAGGTAATCATAATTATCCTCTAAGCTTATCAATTTTAAAATTATTTTCTTCACGTAAATAATATAGAAAAGTATTTATGATATACTTAATTATTATATTAATGCAATGGTCTTGAGGCTTTAATTTTGCGGATAATACAACATCATTCACTCAACTCATTCTCACACAATTTATCATCTTGTTTCTCTCGTACGTCGTATCATGGTTGCAAGCGTTGCGAACACACTGGTTAACTTTTTTTTTAACGGCTAAGTTTACTCCCACCTAAATTACACCATATTTACACCATTGCATGAGATTTAACTAATAACCTTACATTCTAAGAGGCAAGCCTCTACCAAGTGAAACACACTTATTAATTGGTTGGTGAATTAAAGGGTTGACCAAGCAGCTCACCCGTGAGACCCAAGCCATATTCATTTAAATATAGTAAACTGGTGGGTGAACTAAAGGGTTGAAATCAATTGACAACAAAAAAAAAACTTAAAGACATTTGAGCTTTGCTTAAAATAGATTTCACATAATTTAGAATGTTTAAAAAATGTTATCACCTGCTTTACACATGGCTTATATTTAGAGTATTCACATAAGATTTTTGAAACTTGTCATCACTACAATAATCCTCATATATCAAAATTTTAAAAATTATTGACCATTTGTTTTTAGACATAAAAGATTCTTAATTGATATTGTTTATTAAAGAAAGAAATCAAAAATTTTAAAATGTTAATTTCAAAGACAAAATCAATAAACATTAAAAGTTAAAATTAGCACTTATGCTTTACTTTTTTATGTTTATATAAATGTTTTTTTTTATTTTGATATATATTATTCTTATTTTTTTCATGTTATGATTTATATAAAAATGGATAATGTAATAGCTATTCAATAAACAAAATTAAGAATACCATAATTATGATAAATAAAAATATATGTGAGATATGTCATCATATCATGCGCTCAGTTTTTTTTTCTCGCTTATATTTTTACTCCTTAATATGGTTTTATTTTTATAATAATATCTAACTATTGTGTTTTTTATTTTCCATAATAGTAAATAAACCTTATTCTCTAATTTCAATATCTTCTTTATTTCAAACCCACTTTCTATTCTAATAATAAAATATTTATTTATTATATTAATTTAATGATTCAGCCTATGTAATATATATGTTTATAACCTAGTTATTCTAATATAAGTGTATGTAAGAGGAACACGAGATGAAGTTTGAATTTTTTCCCCATCTCTCATGTTACATGTTTAGTCTTTCTATTTAAATAATAGTAGTTTTAAACAATTAGATTTTATAATTATATATAAAAAATATAAATTTTATAATTTTCAAACTTTCATTATTTCTTATCATAAACGGCCGATAACATTCATCATATACATCATATAGATCTTCATCACAACTATTGTATACATACATAAAACGTGAGTTTTTAATCTAATAAATAATAACATTCTGAATAATTTTATACAATTAAAGAATTGTAAAAACAGAGCAATAAATATTTTTGTAACGGAGGTCTTGGGTTTATAGCCCAAAACCTTCTTGACCACCAGTAATGGGAGGTCTTGGGTTCGAGTCTCGTCTGGAGCAAAAAATGTTCTGAGAGAGCCAGGGGGTTTTTTCAGTGTGAGTTTCCACCTTGATGGTGTGACGGTTCCTCGATTCGGCACTCGCCAACGCCCGGATTTAAATGTTTCCGAGGGTTGGTAGCGGTCTGTGGTCGCAGCGCGTGGATTGTTGGGTCCAAAGAGTCGTTTAGCTGTTCAAAAAAAAATATATATTTTTGTGAAGTTTATGATCCGTTAAAAAAGTAGTTTCCAAACAAATTTTCGGAGCAAACCAATTCCATAAACGACTATGATCACTTTCTCGTATTCTACCCAATCCAATCGGAGAACAATTTCGGTTTCTTTTGCTTCAAATCTCAAAAGCTTTTGATAATTTGATCGGAGATGGGCCGTAAGTTCTTCGTCGGCGGCAACTGGAAATGCGTAAGTATCCGGCCACAATTTCTTTCCATGAATCGCAACTTTTTTCCTTCTTATTTAGCTAATTAGACCGTGTAATGCATCTCCGATTGATCTGTTACGAGTAATTGTTATTTATGTGTTTAATGTTCCATTTCGCATCAAGCAATTGTTTGTTGTTTTTTTCTCATCTTCTGTTTCGATTGTTAAAAATTATCGAAAATGTAAGATGATTAGGTGTAGGTTTTCTGTACGATTCACATGATATAATGCTTGTTTGATGATTAATTGATTCTGTGTTATACCATAACACATGCTCTTATCTTAGATTTAGGGCTTATTGAATACATTTTTGACAGTGTTCTGCTTTTTAGTTTTGATCAGTAAGAATAAGTAGCCAGGTTTTTTTTTGTTAAATAGATTATTTTACAATTTTTGTTGTAGAATGGAACCACAGAGGATGTTAAGAAGATTGTCTCAACACTTAATTCTGGTCAAGTGCCATCTGCAGATGTTGTAGGTAAGCCATTCCTGGCCATAATTAGGGTCGTCTATGAGAGATTACGCTAAAAATGAGCCCTTATGTGTGCGTGTGTGGTTTTTAGTTTGTAACTAAATATGAAGTGAGTTAATTTGTTTTTTTGACCTAAATTTTAAATTGTAATGAGTTATTGGGTCAAATGTTTAAGGAAAAAGTTTTTCTAACTTTTATAAAATTCGTAACTAGGTTAAATATATTTAAAAAATTGGAATGTAAATTATATGTGTTTGTTGTAAAATAAATTAATATATATAATATATACAAATTTTTTTAAAAAATTAGGGCCAAAAAAATGGGCTCTGTGCGGTCGCCTTTCCCGCACTTGCTCTAAGACCCCACTAGCTATAATTGGTCAAACGATCTAGTCAATCTTTTGGCATCATCAAACTTTTGGTAAGGTATTCAGATATTCATATTGTTAATCCAATAATTTCACCACTTTTGCAGAGATTGTAGTGAGCCCACCATTTGTGTTCATCCCCTTTGCTAAAAGTGAATTGAAGCCCCAATTTCAAGTTGCAGCCCAAAATTGTTGGGTGAAGAAAGGAGGTGCATTCACTGGTGAAATTAGGTATATTTATTTGCATTTAATCACACCCATGACACAAAAATAATTATTAAACTTTCATTTTC
The DNA here is from genome assembly GCA_009363875.1 of Mikania micrantha. NCBI lineage: Eukaryota > Viridiplantae > Streptophyta > Magnoliopsida > Asterales > Asteraceae > Mikania > Mikania micrantha. The sequence goes on from CM018697.1 coordinate 15,348,247, forward strand.
AAACTCCTTTTCATGTTCATCCATTTCAAGAACTTATTTGATGATTCTGTTATTGATATATGTTTGTATGTTCAGTGCAGAAATGCTTGTCAACTTGGGTGTCCCATGGGTCATCATTGGTCACTCTGAAAGGAGAGCTATACTAAATGAAACCAATGAAGTAATCTGTTTTATATATGAATGTTTCATGTCCATTTGTTGGTGAAGATGTTAATTCATTTTCATTCATTTGGTAAGTTAATTCTAGTTTGTAGGTGACAAAGTTGCATACGCGCTTTCTCAAGGTTTGAAGGTGATTGCTTGTGTCGGGGAGACTCTTGAAGAACGCGAAGCTGGAACAACTATGCAAGTTGTTGCTGCACAAACTAAAGCAATTGCAGGTATGTATATATTTCATAACTATTTTTGTTTAACAAGACTCAGTTAATAATACATTGCATCGGATTGGATTTTGTAAATATTTGATTGCAGACAAGATCACAAGCTGGGATAATGTCGTCCTTGCTTATGAGCCCGTTTGGGCCATTGGAACCGGGAAGGTTGCCACTCCAGCTCAGGCTCAAGAAGTAAGCCGAATGTTAGCATCTAGAGGTGGCAATCTTCACCCAACTCAAAAGAAATGAGTTGATTTGGGTGAACAATTATTGTATAATGGGTTGAAATGCATAACATCATAGCATAAAATGGGTTGATATGGGTAACACTTTAACTCAATACGGGTCAAAATGGATAACCTAATAGACTATTTGTTTAGTTCAAACACATTCTGACTTGAACCAAATTGATGGTTTTTAAAACAATCCATTGTAACCGAAATTGATTTTGCTTATAACCCGTTCTGGCCCGCACCCATCCCGACTCGAACCGTTCTGACCCGTTACTCAACCCAACCTGCCCATTTTGCCAGGCTTAGTAGCATCTGCTTGGTAATATCATATCGTGTGTGAACATAAGTTTAACAAAATATAACCGTTTAACAGGTACACGCAGAATTAAGGAAATGGCTTGAAACAAACATCAAGGCTGATGTGGCAGCTTCAACCAGGATAATCTATGGAGGTTTGTCAGTGTATTTATTTATAAAGTTTTTAGAAAATTAAAAAATTGAATTAGAATGTATGTATTATATGCAGGGTCTGTGAATGGTTCCAACTGCAAGGAATTGGGAGGGCAACAGGATGTTGATGGTTTCTTAGTTGGTGGAGCTTCACTAAAGGTAAATTATATCATTATTTTAATAATTTTCCTTCTTGATGGTTAGTTTTTGATGTACTTTGTTTATGTAGCCTGAATTCATTGATATCATCAAGGCTGCAGAAGTGAAGAAAAGTGCATGAGCTTCATATCACTTATGATATTAAATTTTCGAGCTCTTAATGATGGTAAAGGTTGCAAGATGCTCTAATTTAAGTCCTAAAAACCCAGTTTGGATGGTAATTACAAAAAAATTGTTTTGTCAAATAAGATAAGTGTAAGCTCTTATTTGCATACATGTTTGTATCTTTTTTTTAATCTAAAGTGAAAAATTGATTTAGGAAAAATGAAAATACGCCCAAAAAAAAACTCAGGTACTACTCCTTTAAAGAAATAAAGAACTTCAATTAGGCAAGTCTCAATATAGATACCTTAAAGTCATAATTGATTCTGATACATACATTTGTTTGTTTTGACGGACATTCAAAATTACAATATAATTAGAAAATGGTGGATGATAAATTTGAGCTACTTATTTCAATCACAAGTGCAGTAGTTAAAAGAAGATGATATACAACCTATAGGTCTCAAGTTTAATTCCCACGTAGGACGGTTTTCCTTGTATGTCACCAACCCGGTTGCTTACTGCCGTGCTTTAGACGTTCCTCCGAGTTAGTCGGATATTGGTACGACCCGGGGGTTTACCACGTAACTAACTTCCATGTTCATTAATAAAAGTTGTGAAGGAGAAAAGTCAATCTCAAGAATGTTGAGGCTAAAAACTTAACACCAGATTTTAGTGCAATGTAATAATGTTGTTTTTGCGGAAAAAAGATCATCGAAGATATCGAATAATCGTTCACAAGATAAAACTGAAGCAAAATAGATAAAAATAAATAAATATATAAATAACACAAAAACATGAACTCTAGAAGGGAAGTATTTGGCAATCTTTTTACTAATAAGTACACCAATGTAGGGCTGTTTAAAAAGCTCGCGGCTCGAGGCTCGCTCGAAAAAAGCTCGTTAAAGCCGAGCCGGAGCTAGGGTTGGCCCGGCTCGAGGCCCGGCTCGATTATTAATATATATATATATATATGGGATTATGATCAAGTAAAAAGGGTGAGATTAGTGAGAAGGGTGAAAAGCAATATTGACAATTGGATTAAACATGTGATTAATTTTCAAGGGATGGTATTTTAGGAAGAAATTTTATTGGTTTTGTGATACTTGATTATTCAAACGAAATTTAAACTAAGAACAACATAAATGGAAGAATAATAAATTATTTGATTACAACCATCAGACAACATTTTTATTTATAAAACTTTGTTTAGTTAATGATTGTTAACATATTTTTTATAGTTAGAAACATACTAATTACTTTATTTTATTGTGTTTTTATGCATGTTATAAGTTGCGTTATATATATATATATATATATGTTATTTGTTTACAATTTATGTATAATGCATGATTTTTGTGTCTATTGATTATAACGACTAATGAAATTATTCACAACAAAAATGATTGTTGTGTATTACGTATCATTATTGTGTCTATTGTGTTATGTTCAATATTGTATATTATTGTATATTGTGTTTTTATGAGTTTTACTGATAATTATTGTGCAATACATGCATAACAGATGGCAACATATATGACACAATAGGCACTATGTTTATACACAATGACCCAAAACACAGTGATGTCTATAACCATTGTTTCTAAAAATTTTGACATAACATAACCATTGTGTTATACGTGCATCACAGATGACAATAGATATGACACAATGACACTATGTTTAGACACAATGATGTCTATAACCATTGTAACCATTGTGTTATACGTACATCACAGATGACAACATATATAACACAATGACACTATGTTTAGACACAATGACCCAAAACACAGTTATGTTTATAACTATTGTTTCTAAAAATGTTGACCTAACCTAACCATTGTGTAATACGTTCATCATAGATGACAATAGATATGACACAACGACATTATGTTTAGATAACAATCATTGTGTAATATATTCATCATTGTATTTTATCTTCAAAACATTGTGTAATATACAATCATTGTGTCTTACGTTCAGGTCATTGTGTAATATACCCATAGTTATGTTTTACGTTCAAATATGACACAACGATGAACAAAAAAATCACAAACAAAAAGACACAATAACAAAAAGACACAATGACGCATTACAAAAAAGGTGGATGAAAACTTTTTTTTTAATTTTTTATATAACAATACTATACTCGTTTTAAAGATAAAAAATGCTCGTTTTTTTGGTGTAGTTTTTTCAGTGTTGTAAAAATCGGCCTAGGCGGCCAGAAACCTTGTCGATTTTGCCCTAGGCGAAGCCTAGTTGGCCTATGCGGCCTATTTTTTTTTTTTGGTTTTTTTTGGTTTTTTTCAAGTAAAAAGGATCCAGGAAATGATTATTCGAGACATTTCTCTACCCCAAATACTTAATACGTCACTAAAACATCAAATCTAACATCTGATATATTGAAACCTGCCACTAAACATCGAAATCCATCTATAAACTTTGAATTTTGTGTTTAAATTTGTAATTTGAAGTACTTGACTTAGTATATTTTTTAATATATTTGAAGTATTATATTAAATTATTGATATTAATGTGTGTGTATATAATAAATATTTGTAAAATTACATATAAAAATTCCAATCCGCCTAGCGCCGATTAATCCCTAGGCGGTACCTCGCCGCATGACTAGCGCCTAGCGACTTTTACAACCATGGTTTTTTTAAAAAAATAATATCGTATATAAAAGTTATGGCCATTTTAAAAAATGGGGGGATTTGATAAAAAGTCAACAAAAGTGTATATGACTAAAATATTCTTCCACTAAGTTTTTAATATAACTTTGATGTCAACCATTAAATTATACATCTAATAGCCCACAATCCTTCTCACACTTCTCACAAATTTAAGCCTTTTTACTATAACCTCACCCTATATATATATATATTTTAGAGGGTGCATTTAAGCGAAAATTAAACGAAATATAAGCGAAAATAAATAATCTCAAAAATTAAAATAAGCGGAAGCAAAGAAAACTTACTTGAAATAAGAGAAGAGAAGAATTTCTTGATCAGTATTTGCAGCAGAAACTCTTTTTTTTTCTTCTTTTTATTTATATATGAGATATGTAACAATTGCAAATTTTTGATTTTTAAATTTTGTAATTCCTAAATACATCGTTATGAGAAGCATTTCTTTTTAAAGCGTTTCATATATACACATATAGGCAGACATTCTAGTGAGAACCATTATTATTGTGAGAACTTTAAGAACCATTCTCAACCATTCATTTTTAAAAATAATTCTTTAAATATATTTTTAATTTCCTAATTAATTAGGGACAAATCAGTAATTTTCTAATTAAATGGTAGTGGGTCGGTTATAATGAAAAAAATAACCGCGCATACCCACAACCCTAAACTAAACATTTTTTTAATTTTTTCTAAATGGCGTACGTTCAACGGAGAACAAAGAAGGATTCAAAAGGGTGATTGTGTGATTATGCAAGCACCTGTTGATTTTGATTTGCTAGAACAAGGGTCCGATGATATCATCACTAATGTTCAAGAGGATGATTTTGATTTTGGAGGTGGAGTCGATACACCAAAAAATTGCAGCATTGATTCTACTAAATTGAGGGTTTTGGATTCCACATTTCAAGATAATAGTTTTAATTATCCAATCGTTGTGGGTAATGTGAAAGATGACCATAATTATCAGCTTCAAATGGAGACGGAGCATCATGAAGATAATCTCAACCCAACTACATTTGATGGCGAAGGTATTTTTTTGTTTGCATTTTTTTTTGCTTCTGGCCGTGTTTAAAACCTGTTTATCAAAATTTTTAGAGGTGTTATGTTTCGTTATTTTGTTGTATGGTGCAGCAAGTTTGTAATCAAAAGTACACATATTATAATTTTGTTGCAGTGGTCATGAAGTCGTAAATTGTTTTTATATGAGATGACTTTTGTTTTGTACAAATAGTTAATAAATTTGATATTGTTCTGCATGTGATTAATTTCCTCCAAATTTCATCTCATGAGTTTCTTGTTTGTTTGATTAAATGAGTATGTAGATTTGGGGAATCATGCTATAACAGTAGCCAGTTCATGTGTTGATGTAATAGATTCTCCTGGTGGTAATAGGTATTGGATACCAGATGTACCTATTGAATTAAAACCCATTAAGGATGTTGTTTTTTCATCTTTTGAAGAAGCCAAGAGGATGTATGAAAGCTATGCACATCACTCTGGTTTTTCTACAAGATTAGCAACCGTTAAAAGGAAGAAAGGCGAGATCACTCATCGTTATATAGTTTGCAATAAAGCTGGGAAGTACAAAAATAAATTGTTGGAACATAATGAAGGACATGATGATGGAATTACAAAACGTAAGACTAAAACCAAAGTTACCAATTGTTTGGCTTGTGTCAAGTTCAAAGCTATACCAGGCACTTCAAGATACATTGTTTATAAGTTTGTGGAACCTCACAACCACAACTTATTAGAAGATGTAAATAAGGATTTTAGTAAGGCCAAACGTAAGCTGCAGTATGCTGATAAACAATTCATTCATTCATTGTCTACTACAAATACTGGGCCAAGTACTGCTTATAGAATGCGAACCGTATCCAGTGGTGGTCAAAGTCGGGTGCATGGGAATGTTGTTGATTTTAGGAACTTTAGGAGAGATATGAATAACTATATTGGTGAGAGGGATGCACAAATGTTGGTTGACAAGATGACTAAGAGGCTGGCAAATGCCCCAGATTTGTCATTTGATTTCAAATGTGAAAAAAATGAGTTGGTGTTGTTATTTTGGGCTGATGAGGTGTATAGTCATGAAATTTTTTTAGATGTTCAAAATGAAATCTGGAAAGGCGTGTGGTGTTGTGCGCAAAAAAGTTTTACTGATGAAGATGTGTGTGATGTATATGTTATTAGGCACAAGGATAAAAGATCTAATGTTATTGCTGATTTTAAGGTTATAAATACTTTGTATATATTTTCACATGATTATTATATATTATTATATTATAATTAATTTGAGTTATTCTTGTATGCAGGTTGTTATTAATCATGATGAACATAAAATGGAGTGTAGCTGCCTTAGTTTTGATAGAATTGGATTTTTTGTGCAGACACATTTTTTGTGTGTTAAAGTTTTTGGGTGTAGATGTAATCCCCGATCAATATGTTTTGCGTCGTTGGAGAAAAGATGCACTACCACATGATACATACAAAAAATATCATCGATGTCAGAGAACAAAGAATGATGACAGGGATGATCTGTTTTATGAGGCTGTTAGTATTGTTGAGTCATGTGCATCTAGGTTGCGTGGTGATGTTGGTAAGTTGGCTTTGTTTGTGAAGAAGTTGAAACATATGGAGCATCATATTTTCATTGATATACCTTACGAACCTAAAGTAAATAGTAATGAAGAGGTTTTTAAGTCTTTTCTAGAGGTCTCGTCACCCGAAAAGGTTTCAATCACGATTCCTCAAGGTGCAAGAAATATAGGTTGTGGGACAAATAAAAGGATGATTGGTCCAGGTGAGAAAGTTGTTGCTAAAATTAAGAAAAGGAATCCAAGGACTTGCAAAATATGTAAGAAATATGTCTTTCATGATTCTAGGACGTGTGCCTTAAATCCTAAAAATAAAAAGAGAGAGTTGACATCGAAGGCAAATCAACATTGTTCCACATCAAAACAAGCTGAACCTGATGATACTTCATGAGCACTACATATATTCAGTATGGTAGATGGTTAATGCTATTCTGTCATTTTCAATTGTAAAACTATGGTTTGTGTAATTTCAAACTGCTTAACAGTGTGTTCATATATGGCAATTATCAAGTGCACTAATGCACAAATGCAGAACAACATATGGTTATATATGCGTAATTCATGTTCATATTCAATTCCAAATGTTTTACAAAATGTATTAGAAAATATTTATAAAACCATAATGTTGAATGAGACATATCTTGTTTGGTGTACATTATCTTGTTTGGTGTACATTAATGTTTCGTTATATAAAATTAATCGCATCATGTGTGCCCCAATCCAATTTCACTTGAATATTTTCAATATACAAAAATGGTATGTTTTTCCAGATTATATACTTGCTTTGTGAAGCAAACTTATATTCAAAATATTTACAGTTCTTAATCGCTATATATGTATAAAAATTATAATAATACAATAATAAAATTAAGCTTGTAAATCTTTGAAGGCACCTGAACTATCAGTAGTATTAATTTTTTCCGTTTCCGCAAGTGCATCAACAAATTCATCATCCAAGCTCATAAGCACGCAACTTTTCTTCCTTTTTCCAGAAACGAAATTGACTGAAGAGGATTTCAATCCTAATCTTTGACCTTTTTGCCTCTCCTTCATAGTGTTTTATACCTATCATTTGCATTATTCAACAACGATAAAATTGTACATTAATGTTGTATATTAGATTAAAATTGACATTTTTTAGACCATATATGATTTACGTTATTACAAAATAAGACATATTTTGGGAAGAACCATCCAAATAATACAGATTTGAGGGTAGAATTTGTTTCAAATTGAATGGCATACCTTGATGTTCTTTATATGTTTTCCGAATATCGTAGTACTGAAATAATCTTCTTTTTTTACGAATAATGAAATCGTGTTTACTGTAGATGGAAGCATGATGAAATCGAACCATGGTGTCCGGATTTTAGTGTTTGATTTCTGATCGTGGAGACGTGCACTCGCTTTGTTATTTTGCCCTAATTTTTATGAAGACTACGAATTGTGTGGATGAAATTAGTTCTCGAAGTTCTTTTGAATATAAGGGTTCTTAACCGAATAAGCCCCTACACACACACACACATATATATATATATATATATATATATATATATATATATACAATTATTTATTTAAGTGTGTTATAAATTTTTTTTGAAGTGTTTAAAACTTAAAATTTTATTCATTAAAAATTAATAAACGTTTTAATAGTAATAATAATAATTATAAAAATTATTATAAATAATAAAACAAATCTTTATAAGCATTATTTATATTATTATAAACATAGCATATTTAAAAAAGTTAATAATAACACTTTATAAACTTTATTTAAATAACAAGTTTATAAACTTGGTTAAATATTATGTTTTATAAACTTTATACAAGGTTTAAACCTAAAACTAATGGTTGTATAATTACAAGGGCTAAAAATGCTAATTCTTAAACTATATTGTGTGTGTGATGGAATTTTAGTCAAGAGGAAACACAAGGCCAAAATTTTAGGGGCCATTCCTGCCAAATGCTCAAAGTTTCAGCCACTAACCAACCCCCCTCCCTCGATCGGCATGCACACCGCCGACAACCACCGAACTCCACCCCCAATCGCCGAATTCGAACCATTAATGCTACCACCACGCTCGGCCGACCTTCATCTAACCTCCAACCATCTAACTAATGCTTTAATTGCTCTAATCATGCGGATAATCACCATGATTAACCCAACCGAACGATTTAAACCCCCTTAACACTCGAATTCATCTCTTTCGTTCACAAATATTCGAATTAAACACACACACATACTCGCAACATCTCTCTGAAGCTATAAGAACCACAAATTACAACTCAGAATCACTAGAACTTCGATTCAAGCTCAAGAAAGCCGAGACCTTCCACGAACTCGAACACCTTCGAACGATATGATTACAGGTGAGTGTTATATGCATTAGGCTCGTGTTTAACTTAAGATTGAAAGCCCTATGATTCTAAGGGCTCACTATTACTCAGTCGTTCGGATTTGAAGGGATAAGAATCTAGGGTTTTCAATTGAAGAAGATGAACACATATTTTGTGTTAAGTATAATTGAATATGGTTTAATCAACAAAAGCATAATCCAGCTGAGTGGTCAATACCCTCGTGATGGGGAGGAGACACCCGGGTTCTAATCCGGTCTGGAGCATCCATAATTGGTTTTTGTTAAAAATCCCATTTTTTTAAAAATTATTTTAAGGTTTAAAAATTCTGGGTTTTGTTATAAAATCCTATAAAATATTTTTTTTGACCTTTTAAAGGTTTTGTAAAATTTTAACTAATTACATAATATTATTTTGTTATTATTTCTTTAAATAAGTTATATTATAAATACAATAATAATTGTTTTAATGTAACAAAATCTTGAAAATTCTAAACAATTATTTTAAGCTATTTTCCATATTCTGAAAATATGTAGAATAATATTTTTGATAAGGTTAATTATTTAAATATTAATAAAAGTTTAAAAACATTATTTTCTTGCATATAAAACTTTATACAAAATATGTACAAAATAGATTACTTTATAAAATATACAAAGATTCATAAATTTATAAACTTTCTGTTTTATGCATAAAACTAAATCTTTTAAGATTTAGGGGCAATTACATATAACCCCCTATAAATTTCATTTATTACATATATACCCAATCCAAAATTTTAATTGCATATATCCCTTTATAAATTTCATCTATTACATATATACCCAATCCAAAATTTTAATTACATATATCCCCTCCTCTAATTCTAAAAATTTCAAATATACCCATTTTAATTAAAATGAATCAAGGAATCATTGTTTTACCCTTACTTCAAAAAAATTTATTATACCTATTTTACCATTGCTTCAAATATACTCATATTTTACGTTTTTTTTCTTCTCTTTTTTAATGTTTTTGCTTCTTTTTTTTCGTGTCTTTTTATATTTTTAATTGACAGAATTGGAGTCGTAACAAATGTAGTGTTTACGTATGTTTACATTCAAAGGGTTACAACGTATAAAGAGAGTAAAGTTGGGTGTATATATATTTAAATTTTTTAATTGGGGTATATATGTAATTAGACCTCCAAATAAGAGTATATATGTAATTAAATTTTTTTGTTGGGTATATATGTAATTAGACCTCAAAAGAGGGGGATATATGTAATTAAATTTTATAGTTGGGTATATATGTAATTAGACCTAAAAAGAGGGGGATATATGTAATTATACCAATCATTTACTTTATTCTTATAAACCTTAAACTAAAATACATTTTAATATAAAGGTAATTTGCAAGTTTTATTTAAATAAACATAGTATAACTATATGTATATATTTTTTAAAAGGAATATGTTTAATATCATTTTTTTATTATTATATTTTTATAAATTAATGTTAAGCTTGAAACTTTAAGATAATAAATTTAGAATGTTTAATTCTAAAATTATTATAACTTATACAATATTTTATTTACAACGTATAATCAAGGGATACCTACTTTGAACTATAAATGTTTGCACATTTATACAAAACAAGTCACACACACTTAACCCAACCTTTAGAAACTTAAGCTTGTCATATGCATTAGTATACTAGGATGTTTAGAATTTAAGAATTGTAGCCATATTCTTATTCGTATTATATTCCAAAAACAGGTTAACAAGTGCTTGATATTGCACAACTTGCTTAAAGTTGTAATTTTTGGAATTGCTTAGCAAACAAGTGAGTTTTCACAACCCCTTTTTAGTTTTATATTATTTTGGGTTGTCACACATGTACTTATTCAAATGCTTAAACTCTTATGATATTCTTGAAACTTATGCAAACTATATAATGCTTTGTGGTTGTATTGTTATTATGTGATTGTTCCTGTATTTGTATACTTATTTATTCTTATGCATTTTGGCACGTATTCTAGTACTTAGTTCTTAAGAGAGTCGCGCTCTCTTCGCGTGACGTTGTCCGTGTTAAAAAGGGACGGTACACCCTTTACACATGCTTGTTTCATTCACATTATAATATTCATATACATTGTCATTAAGGTTTGCATACTTTGAAGCTTATACTATTATAATCATGTGACTAATCACCAACTATTCATTTAGTTGACAGTTACTTTACGTGTGTGACAGGTTAAAGTGAAGACTCTAAGTAAAAGTCTAGGAAGAAGGACCTAGATAGTTTTATCAAAGACTTAGGTTTTAAATTCTTAAAGTTGTATTTGATTTTGAACTTGTAATGTAATGAAATTGTAATTTAGTATTTAAATACGAAACTTGAATTAGAAATCATGAGCTTATGAACAATCATCCACATATCATGCCCCGGCATATTCCACCACAGGTCGGGGTGTGACAGATTGGTATCAGAGCCATGGTTATAGGAAATTAGGTTATTACAATGGTGACCTAAACTGTCACACCCCCAAATTTCCACTCGTGGTGCCAGTCCACGTGGGTGTGACGTGGCCAGGATCACAACTCATGGTCATATAGAATGACTCTATATGAGTTACACAAACACACAGTTTTGTAAAATAGACAAGTTCCATAATTAAGCAGCGGAAAGATAAGTTAACAAAAACAGCAGAATAGTAATGTATTACAGCGGAAAGTAAATTGTTTAAGACACTACATAGATTAAATTGTTTTAGAACAAATCCAATGCACACAAAAGCCTAGGACACGAGTCTAAATGCAAGCCAGACTCCTTAGTGCTTCCTTGTGCGCGTCCTAGTGTGTGCTTCATTTAGTTACCTGAGAATACATGCGAAAAGTGTCAACTAAAAATTTGGTGAGTTCACAGGTTTAGACAGACTGAAAAGTAAACAGACATATACTGGGTATGTTAAGTTTAGTAGTTGGATCTACGATCCGTGGAGTGTGTCAGTTCATTTTACCGAAACTAGACTGTTTCCGTTTGCCTCCTCGGGTCATCGCTGAAACCGACATCACATCGAAATTACACTCGTTATGACCTCTAGTCAACATTGGTGCCGAGTGGGGTTAGTCAAACCCTGTAGTACTACGTAATTACGACTCGTTTGTTATACAACTAACGGTAAGGATAAGTGAGGACTTTAAGCGATAATAGTTACACTCGAAAATGATTTTCACAACATACCAGTCATATATCTAAAATAGTTGCAATGTAATTCTCACCCCATAAGCTTAGCAAAACAGTTAAAGAGTAAAAGTGGGGTTGTAAACTCACCTGAGTCTGAGTAGTGCGTTTCTTACAGAAATCGAGTAGCTCGCCGGCTAGTGGTTACCTATATCACATAGGTGTTGTAAGTTTGTGTTCACATACACGTGGGTCTCACAGGACCGTGTTAGTGTTTAACAACGCCAAGTTGTTATGTGGGTCGAGTTGACCGTGTTTGACCTAACGACCAGTTGGTGACGGTTTTGGATCAGGTGTCCGTGTAACGTGTGGTCTAGTGTCGTGTGATGTGTACGGATACCAAAGTCACTTTCGTGAGGAAACTTACTATTTATAGTAAGTTTCTATTTCAGGAAAGTTTCCAAATTTGGCAAGTCATGCAACAAATCATAATCCGATTATTCTAACATGCATATTTATCCTAAGTGAGCATGTTATCACGAAGCACATAGTTACACATAGTCGGTTTAGCATGGTTTGCACGTAAAAGTTTCTATAATTAGAAAGTTACTAAGATAAGCATATGTCACAAAGTTTAGATGCAAATCTCCTCATAATATCATCATCCTAGTTCTAAATAGGCATTTAATCATAACCTTTATGACTAGCATGCTCCTATTTGCCAACTTGTAAAATAAAGTTACTATTTATAGTAACTTTTGACAAATGTACTTATTTCATTCATTTAAATCATAATATCATCTATTATCATCATATTAACATCAAATAAGCATGCTAGGCACCCCACATATTCAAACTCATCATTTTAGAGCAACATTGTAACAAAAAGTTTCCATATTTAGAAACATTCACAAAATCATGCCTTTGGCTATCCTAATGCATCAATAACCATCATATTAGTTTCTAAACATCATTTTAAACATAACTTATAGATCTAAACATACAAGGGTGGCCATTTCATCAAAAATACATACTTTGTAACCTTAAAGTTACTATATTTAGCAATAATTCCCAAATGGCCATTTCTTGACATATTCCATCACTCTAACCATGTAGAACATCTCAAATATCATTTCTAATAACGTTTCGATATTAAATATCACATAAAACATCATGGATCATACATGCATGTGGTCTAAAGTACCTACTACATGACCAAATCGACAAATTAACATCATATGTAATCAAAATCACCATAGGTCCTTACTAAATCATCAAATCAGTAACTATAACATCAAAAATCAGATTCATAAGACCCAAAATTCGTGATTAAAGTGGTGCTAGTGATGCATGTGGGTATTTCCCCTTGCATGTGTGTTTTCATGTGCTAAAAACCCAAAATAGTGCTAGAAAACTACCTTAGAGGGTTCAAGAAGGTCGAGATAGGGCTGGAACAGGTGTGTAGCAGCTTGAAATCCTCCAGAGAACAGCTCATGGGTCGTCACAAGTGATGGTGGTGTTGTTGTCTTGCCCTATGCCTTGCCCCCAAGCTTCCTTTCTCCAATCTTGAGCTTCCAAGACCACAACAATGGCTTCCAAGGGCACTATGATGGTGTAGCAGAGTGAAAATGGTCGAGGAGGGAGTTTTCAGTCGAGGAAATAGAGTAGGGAAGGCCAGAAATGATTTCATCTTGAATAAATAAAGATTTTGCGTGTAGGGGTCGTCGCGTATAGCGACACCTGACAAAAAGCATCATCGCGTAGCGCGATGATTAAAATAATCATTCGGTTCCCGAAACACGCCGCATATCGCGATGGTGGAAGATGATCGGTCGTCGCGTACCGCGAAGGCCCATGTGTGTGCCCATCGCGTACCGCGATGGGTCTCGGTTGAGCCTAATAAGCTCAATTTCATTGTTTGAAGCGATTTTCGCGAATTTTTCGCCTACGGTCATCGTTTCTCAACATGTGAACATCGTTCCACTTATTCTAGGTTCCCTAGAACTTAAGTGTAATGAAAGTGTACCGTGGTTTGATCTGTTCACCAACGTTCGTTATTCAAGACACGTGCGAGTGTTGTGCGATGATTCCTTGAATTATCGGTGTGTTTGGACTGTCGTGCCACGTGTCACACTAAATAAAATTATTCTAGTGCCACGTATGAAATAGTAATACACATTATTATTAAAAATAAATTAATGCTGACCTGGAAATTGCGAGGTGTCACATAAACAATAACTAAGCTACCTTTTTAATATGAACCTTCCTATGCCACTTATTATTGAACCTTTAGTGAACTTGTATTATGAATCTTTAGTATTGAACCTTTAGTGTGAACTTGTATTATGGACCCCACCTATTGAACCTTAAATTGAACTTTCATTATGAACCCTTGCTTTGGTGAACTATCATCATGTACTCTTGATTAGTGAACCTCCATTATGAACTTAGGGAACTTCCATTTTGAACTCTTGTTTAGTGAACTTTCATTCTGAACTCTTGCTTAGTGAACTTCCATTTTAAACTCTTAGTTAGTGAACTTTCATTCTGAACTCTTGCTTAGTGAACTTCCATTTTAAACTCTTGCTTAGTGAACTTTCATTCTGAACTCTTGCTTAGTGAACTTCCTTTCTTACTGACCTCCATCTTGAACCCTAATATTGAACTCTTAGAGAACTCTCATATGAACCTTATTATTGAACCTTTAACCTTAGTGAACTCCCAATACAAACCTCATATTAAACTTCTATTCTGAACTCTCTACATTCTCGTAAGCTCATGGACTCTACGTAGACTTTAGGGATTTGAGGTCCTTCTACCTCTTCTAAACACATATAAAATGTAGGTATATCTTTGTGATCTTATTCCCGTTAGAACTAAGTTTGTAAGACAGACATGTATTAGCTGGAAGGGTGAAATACCGTTAGTTGAGAATCCTGTCTAGGAAAGCCGTTTAGCTTTCCTGGAGACTCTCGATGAAATTATCTTCACTTATAGGCCAAAGCATGTCATAACAAACGTCTCGCAAGCTGCACAGTTCTAATATGTCAAAGGTATTCTGATTGGGATATCATTCCTCTAAGGTTGGACACCTTACACCTATGATTAATAAGGGTGATTCCTTATTTCATCAAAATTGTAATAGTGTCATGATTTCTAAGATCTTATAATACATATATCATGATATTCCATCTCTGATTTTGTAAGGGTGATTGCTTATAATCTCTAAGAGGTCATGACGTCACTTATACATTCTATACAACTCAAATGAATCTTATAACATTATATATATATGGTTAGTGACGTTCATTCATCACTAAACCTATGGTATTATGATGTTAAATCCTTATACATTCTACACAAGTCAAAAGAGTTGATGCCATTATTCTATATTTAATAATGATTATTCATTATTATATCTAATATATATATATATATATATATATATATATATAAATTCTTCTTTATCTAAAGGACTGTATTCAATGTTTGCTGTTCTAATTGTTATATCTGGATTTTTTATTTTAAATCTACAAACATACGTTGTTTTTGATTTTTTTAATATCTTCTCCTATTAATCCTATTTTTTTCTAAATTTAATATTATTGGATGATTTATACTATTTTTTATATCTATTCATTTTTCTAATTCATGATTTAAAAAAATCTGTTAATAATTTTGTTGTTTCATTTTGTAATAATTATTTTCTTTGATTATTTTTTTAAAATTCTAAATTATCTTTTTCACCTCTTTTTTTCAGCAAATTTAGAAGTATTTGTATATCTTGATGTTGGAAAACTATATGTTTGTTCACTTAAAGTTATAAAATTTTTTGTTATTGTTATTGCTCCATTTAATCCTAGAATAAAATTTAATCCTAGAATAAAATCTTGGGATTTTATATATTGTGAATTTATATTTATTTGTGGTATATCATATTTTATACTATAATTTCCTAAAAAAATATCTAAAAACTATATTCCTGTAGGTTCTAGATAATGTGTAATAAATATTAATCTATCTTCTACTGTTCTAGTTACTAATTTATATATTAATTGTTTATGATATTTTAAAGGAGCTAAACTATATGATATTAAGCTTTTTGTTGCACCTGTATCTATGAATGCAGTTAAATCTATAAACTTATTTATATCTAACCATAATCTACATTGTATATTTATCATATTAGTTGATCCTTGAGTTTGTATATATGTTTTTTTCAGTTGACATTTGATTAATTTCTTGTTGTATTTGTTTTTTTTTCTTTTGGATGTTATTTTCAATATTTTCTATTCTATCTTCTAGTATAATTTACTAATCCTAAAAAGGCTTGTATTTGTTTTAAATTTTCGAATTTTTATGGGAATTCTAAAATTTTTGTAGAAATATGTAATTGTAATTCTCATTTACCATTTCCAATTTCTAACCCTAAAAAATATATCTTTTTTCTGAATAACTCCATTTTTCCTTTTGATATAACTATGCCATTTCTTTTTATTTCTTCAAAAACCTGTTGCAGATGTTTTTCGTGCTCCTGTACTGTTTCATTTGCCACAAAAATATGTCATCAATATATACTAAACAAAATTCATATTTTAAAAATATATTATCCATCTTTGAAAAATTGAAGGAGCGTTCTTTAGTTCAAAACTAAGAAAATTTCATTTAAACTGTCCTTCTGAACATGTAAATGCTGTCTATTTTTTAAAATTTTCTTCTAATTTTAACTGATTATATCCTGATTTTAAATCAAACTTTGAAAAAATCTTTTTCTTTTGTAACAACTGGATTAAGTTATCTTTATTAGGTATATTATATCCATCATCTTCTATATTATCATTTAATCTTTTATAATTATATACTATTCTTGCTTTTCCTTTTTTTATTTCACTGTGATTTCTTACTATAAAAACTGCTGATCTGTGAGGACTTTCTGATTTTCTAATTAATCCTTGTTCTATCATTTCTGGTATTTGTTTTTTAAATTCTTTTTTATCTAAAGGACTATATTCAATACTTGCTGTTCTTATTGTTATATCTGGATTTTTTATTTTAAATTTACAAACATATGTTATCTTTGATTTTTTAATATCTTCTCCTATCAATCCTATTTTTTCTAGATGTAGTATTATTGGATGATTTATACTGTTTTTTATATCTTTTCCTTTTTCTAATTTATGATTTAAAAAATATGTTAATAATTTTGTTGTTTCATTTTGTAATAATTCTTTCCTTTTATTAGTTTTTAAAAATTCTAAATTTCCTATTTCTCCCCTTTTTTCAGCAAATGTTGAGGAATTTTTATATCTTGAAGTTGGAAAACTGTAAATATATTTACTTAACGTTATAAAATTCTTTGTTATTGTTATTGCTCCATTTAATCCTAAAATAAAATTTAATCCTAGAACAAAATCTTGAGATTTTATATATTGTGGGTTTATATTTATTTGTGGTATATCATATTTTATACTATAGTTTCCTGAGAAATCTAAAAACTGTATTCCTGTAGGTTCTAAATAATGTGTTATAGATATTAATATGTCCTCTACTGTTCTAATCCCGTGTGTTATACGGGTTAAATATTCAAAATGTTATATACCTTTTTAGTAAAAAAGTTATGTCTATAAAAAAAAAGAATTACACTATTTTAACATTCAGATCATCCTATCAAGCTAAATATTTTAAAATATTTAAAAATATCATGGAAAATAATAATAATAATAATAATAATAATAATTATTATTATTATTATTATTATTATTATTATTATTATTATTATTATACTGAACATGATTTGAAGTTAATGGTAGTAAGAGTTAAAGAGACCTAAATAAAAGTTTAGATAAGAAAAGAAATTTAACTAAAAACTTTATAACTAATTGTAGATTAACTTCATTTGTTTAATAATATATTAATTATTTTTCATATTTATAATTCACAATGCATTATTAAATAATAGATATCAATAATTAAATAATAGATACACATTAAAAACATAAACTAACTGACTACAATGATAATAAATGTTACCAATTGTTTATATTTTTTAAGTTAAGGGTTATAAACATATAATAACAATTTAAAATAAGTTGTTGTCAAAACAAAAAAAGAAAATAAAATATATGAATATTAAAGTTAATTTTCATATTTTATTATATAATTAGCTGAATAGGTAAAAATATTTATATACTAACATTTAATGATATTACTATACATAAAAAGAATCAACTTTTATGAATTATAATTATACCATAATTTGTAAAATACATAAATAAGTCTTTAGTTTTTGTAACTTACCTAAAAAATGAAAAGATTTACAAGTTTTATATTATTTAATGAAAATAGTAAGTTAAAATATAAAAATATATGAATATACAATAAATAATTTAGGTTTTTAATATTCTTATTATTAATAAGATCATTATTTGTATAGTTTACGATTTTTTTTATAATATAACTATTTTATTATATTTTGTCAAAAAAATATATGAATATACATGAAATAATTCGTGTTTTTAATATTCTCAATTTTAATAAAATCATTATTTGTATTGTTTAAAATTTTTTTTATAATGTATCTATTTTATTTTGTTTTGTTTAGTTATTTGCTTTTTTCAATATACTCTAAAAATATTATTAAATTTCTACATTGAAAGTGTAATATATTCATGACTTAATTATTTATTTGTGTACATAATTTATTAAATATAAGAAAATAAGTTAAAGTAATAATTTGTCAAATTTATTAAATAATAGAAATCAATAATTAAATAATAGATACACATTAAAAACATAAACTAACGGACTACAATGATAATAAATGTTACCAATTGTTTATATTTTTTAAATTAAGGGTTATAAACATATAATAACAATTTAAAATAAGAAGTTGTCAAAACAAAAAAAGAAAATAAAATATATGAATATTAAAGTTAATTTTCATATTTTATTATATAATTAGCTGAATAGGTAAAAATATTTATATACTAACATATTACTATACATAAAAAGAATCAACTTTTATGAATTATAATTATACCATAATTTGTAAAATACATAAATAAGTCTTTAGTTTTTGTAACTTACCTAAAAATTGAAAAGATTTACAAGTTTTATATTATTTAATGAAAATAGTAAGTTAAAATATAAAAATATATGAATATACATGAAATAATTTAGGTTTTTAATATTCTTATTATTAATAAGATCATTATTTGTATAGTTTACGATTTTTTTTATAATATAACTATTTTATTATATTTTGTTATAAAAATATATGAATATACATGAAATAATTCGTGTTTTTAATACTCTGAATTTTAATAAAATCATTATTTGTATTGTTTAAAATTTGTTTTATAATGTATCTATTTTATTTTGTTTTGTTTAGTTATTTGCTTTTTTCAATATACTCTAAAAATATTATTAAATTTCTACATTGAAAGTGTAAGATATTCATGACTTAATTATTTATTTGTATACATAATTTATTAAATATAAGAAAATAAGTTAAAGTAATAATTTGTCAAATTTATTAATTATCACTATTAACAAAGGAGTGTTAATAAATGATTTAATGCTCCAAGTTTTAGGAGGAAAACAAAAATGAAACATGCTCCATTGCATGATATGCGGCAAACAAAAACTTTGATTTATTACATAAGATATACACACACATATATTATGTTACACACACATACATATATATTATACATAATATATATACACACAATATCTTATACACATATTTATATAAATATACATATTATGTATAATATATATGTATGTGTCACACCCTCAAATTATCACGTGCGGTGTCAGACCGCTGGGTGTGACGTGGCCAGAATCACAGCTCTCAGTCATACAGAACGACTCTATATGAGTGATACATTCACACAGCTCATTAAAAGTTCAATATTTTATTAAAATGCAGCGGAATAAGTTGATTGTTTAGCAACGGAAAAATATAAGTTTGGCAGCGGAAAGTAAATTGTGTCAGACACTACATAGATTAAGTTGTATCAAAACCAAACAAATGAAGTAAAAGCCTAGGATTAGAGTCTATATGCATGCAGACTCTCTTGTGCATCTCCTTGTGCATCCTAGATCGTGTTGTTTAGTTACTTGAGAATACATGCTAAAACGTGTAAACATAAAGTTGGTGAGTTCACAGGTTTAAGTAGTTGAAAACAGTAAACAGATATATACTGGGTATGTTAAGTTGTTGGATCTACGATCCCGAGTGTGTCAGTTCATCTTACCGAAACTCAGACTTTTTGTTTGCCTCCCCAGGTTATCGCGGTACCCAGCAAAAGCTCGATATTACACTCACCGTGACCTCCAGTCACAGCTATCATTGAGTGGGGTTTGTCAGGCCCAGTAGTACTACTTAATAACGACTCATTTGTTACACAGCTAACGGTAAGGCATGTGAGGACTTTTGTTGCGATATAGCTACACTCAACAAAGTTTTACAACATACTAGTCATACATCTAAAACAATTGCATAGTATTCTCACCCCAAAAGTTTAACAAACAGTTAAGTATAAAAGTGGGGCTGTAAACTCACCTGAGTTTAGCAGTGTTGTCGTTCTCGTGAACGGTTTGTATGTTCGCCCTTAGCGGTTACCTATATCACATAGGTGTTATGAGTTTGTGTTCACATTCGTGTTGGTCTCTCTAGACCGTTTTCATGTCCAAACAACTCTAAGTTGTTGTGTTGGTCGTGTTGACCGTGTTTGACTTAACGACCCGTTGGTGACGTGTTTAGTTTAAATGATCGATTAACGTGTTCTTAGTGTCGTGTGCTACGTGTAAGTGCATAAATTACGTTTGTGGGATAACTTACTATTTATAGTAAGTTTCCATTTTAGGGAAATTTCTATTTATAGCAAATTCACATATAATTACCTTTTTATTATTCTAGCATGCTTGTTAATCCTATATGATCATGTTATCACGTTGTACATAGTTACACGTTGTCAAGTAAGCATACTTTGCATGTTAAAGTTTCGAAATATAGTAAGTTTCTATATTTAGCATGTTTCATTACTTAACATCATATGATTAGTTATCATTAAATTATAACAAGTCACCTCATGTCATTTATCATCAGATCTCATGTTAAAATATCACATTTCATCAAGATTCCCAAATAAAGTTTCTATTTATAGAAAGTTGTAACAAGTATACATATTTCATCAAACCTAATAATCAAACTTGTCTAATATCAATATCTTAGTTCCAAATAATCATTTAAACATGCTCGCTACGACTAGAACATCATCTTTCATGGATTTGTCATAACAAAGTTACTATTTATAGCAACTCTTGTGAAAACTTAATTTTTAATGATTCTACTAAATCAATAACATCTAATATTGTCATATTAACTCCAAGTAACCATTTAAGCATGAAAATAATGTCAGGTTCATCACTCATTAAACATTTGTAACTTAAAAGTTACTATTTATAGTAATAATGGTGCAAATCAAATTTTATAACACTTTCAACAAATCAAATGTACTTAAAATCATCATATAAATCATTAATCTTGATTCTAAGCACATGAATATGACCATTTCATCATTTATCAATATTTTGTCACACTAAAGTTACTAAAAATGGCAATATTTGCAAATAACCATTTCTTGACCAAAACAACTATGCCTAATCATGCAAAACATCCCAAACATCATTCATAAGCATGCATTCATATCCAAAATCCTCTAAATCCATGTGGATCATACATGCATGCAACTAAACATAACTATTTCTTGATAAAATCAACAAATACTCATCAAATCTCATGAACATCATCATGGATCATCCTCATAACATCAAATCAGTAGCACAAAACATGAATCACGGATCCAAACATGCCAAAATTCGTGCATTTGACTCCCAAGTGTTTGCATGTGGGTGTTTTGATGTGCATGTGGGTTTTAATGAAAATCTAGTGCAAACAAGCCATGAAACTACCTTCTAAGGAGCTTAGATCTCTGGGTTTATGCACGAATAGCAGCTCCCACACTCGTGAACCTCGTGATGAAGGTTGTCACAGCTGCTATAGTGAAGATGTAGTGGTGGTTGGTCTCCTTCTAGCCTCCTTCAAGCTCCTAAGGCTTCCACCTTCAACAATGGCTTCCAAATGGTGTTTTTTGGTTCCAGAGCTGTTAGCAGGGGGTTTAGGGTGGCTTGAGGTCGAGTGGTGGCGTCTGGTAGTTGAGAAAGTGATTATGGTAGCCTAGGAATGATTTTTGAGAGGTTTAAGAAGATTTTTGCAATTCTGGTCTGCTAGGTGCATAGCCTAGCGTGCGCGCGTGAGGTTAGGCGTAGTGCCTGGATTAAAATAATCCAGAAATCAGTTTTTTTATCCGCGCGCATCGCCCCGTGTGAGAGTGGCACCCCGGGCGTAGTGCCTGGTCCTTGGCGTACCGCCTAGTCCCAAACACTGGCTCTAGGCGTACAGCCTGGTATTCTGATTGAGCCCAATTGGCCCAATTATGATGTTTAAGCTCGCTTTTCGCGTATTTCTTGATTACGATCATCGTTTTGAGACTTATGGACATTTTTTAACTTATTCTAGGTTCCCATAGAGCTTAATTATTGTTAAATTCATTTGTTTTTTCTTTTATTTCACCAACGTTCGTTAAACAAGACATGCGCGCGTGTTTTCCGATAATTCCTCGAATCATCGCTTTGTTGTTTGTTTGGACTGTTGTGCCATGTGTCACACTAAATCCACTAATTCTAATTGTGACAATCCGACATTTCCGGGTTAACCCCGTTAACAAAAACTAATGGAAATGATACGAAATTATACGGAAACAAACTAGAGGGACTGAAAATGAATAAAATCAATCCTAAAACATTTAGTTTACTAGAATTAAACTTACAAGTAATAAAGTTAATCAATTTTGACTTGCAAAAGTCAAAAATTCGGCCATATGGGCAATTAAACTCAAGATTCATAGTAAATTAGCGTAATTACTCGAATTAAACCTTTATAATGATCACAATAATGATTATTAATCATAAGCAACGGTTATTGAAACCATTAACATCAAATTAACTACAAAATCAAACCATAAGTTTGAAACCGTAGCCTTTAACTCTCAAGACCATAAAATTCGATTACATTTCACAAAATTGGAACTTTAGAACTCCTAGTCGGCACTTTTAGAAGTTCCAGCATATACCAATTCGATCGCAGAAGCTTTGGGTTGAAGAATTGAATCAAGGGTCGGCCGAAACATAAGCTTCTAGTCGTTCTACACCAATTCGAAGTCAATCCAGGTATTTACCCATACCTACACGGTCGTTCTAACATGTCTAAGCAAACCCACAACGAAATGGAACCAAAGAATTACGAATTTCAAGTATTCTAATTCTAGTGTTTCTCACTTTAAACGAATTGGGGGTTTCAATGTAAATGAATTCGAAAATCAAATAGATTTACATCATCAGTTTCGTGATAAGGCTCTGAACGAAAAACCCATTTCAATTTGATATCACAACTTCGGATTAAACGATTTCTCATTCTAGGGTTAGTCGACTAAGACAAATTGGGGGTTTTTATATAAATGTGTTCAAAAGTCAAATCAAAGTATATAGATAGTTTCGGAACTTTCTGTAGAATGAAAATACTCTATTAATTGCAACAAACAATTTCGAATTATGTGATTTTGAAATTTAGGGTTCTTGATTAAAATGTTTTGGGGGTTTCAATCCAAACGAGTTGGATAATTGAATTAAATACAACAGAAAGATTCGAAATACCTAGTTTAATGATAAACCTATGATTTTTCAGATTAATGTACACGAAATTAAACGATTTTGAATAGTGAATTGGGTATATACGTTCGAAACACTAGGGATTACGAATTGGGACTTGGTGTTGATTAATAATCGAATTAGAACCATCCTTGAACTCGGTTTGAACCCAAGAACAAAACCCCTATGGCTTTGGGATCGATTAGATTCGAATTTGGGGCTCAATTGGAGACCAATAGGTTCGGTTTAAGATGAACAAGGGGAACCAGATTTGGTTTTGGTTAAAACCATTTGAAAATCAATTAGTTAACAAAATCGGGAACAGAGGAGCTGGTAAGCAGTGTGTATTAAGGGTGGGAGGTCTAGGGTTCGACCCTATGTCTCACCGGTTTTGATATTAAAACCATATTTTTAGTATTTTAATCATAAATCACTCGTTTCAACTCCGTTTTAAGTCTTTCAAAATTCGTTGGAACCAGAATTGAATTCCGAACATGATGAAATGATAAAATTCACATTTTAAACCCGAAAACACAATCGTGTATAATTATGCGTATTTAAACATAATCGTATAGGTTTATACGATTTGAACAAACAAATTAAAAGCCATGTACACTTTTGTGTGTGCGTTTCAAACAAGCTAACATACGGATGTTGACACGTATGTGATTACACACATTAAACGACATCCCGAATAACACAACGTTATTGTTTAAACACAGATTCTTCGTAGAGGATTATCTACGCGATTTCATGTGTATTGATCATTCTATTGCTAGCAAAGGTGCGTACACGGCCCCTTTTCTTATTTTAACTGTTTTGGGGGAGAAAACATGTGCAACAAACACTTTTAGATACATATCACTTGCATGAGTTAGCTGTTTACATTAAGTGCAAACATAGCATTACAAAGCCTTACATTTCGAACCGTTTAGTTTGCCGTAGTGCAAAGCGTGGTAGTTGAAGATAGATCTATTGGGTTTGACAAACCTCACTTGGTAGATGGGATCTACGCAAGTGTTTAACGGACCAAACACACATTACTATTGTTTATGCTAGACAATAGGGAAAAGGCTATCAAACATTACAACAGTCAGCTTCGGTGTCGACCACTTATATAAATAGTACAATGACTAGCTATCATGACTATGCAATGTGTGATCATGTGATCTGCAAACATTATATACAAACAGCTTGTTCAAACATTTGTGATTACTTATACAAACCTGTGTATGCACCAACCTTTGTGTTGACTATACTTGCATGTTTTCTCAGGACGCTAAGGTACGAGATTCAGCAGGCAGGGACTAGGAGATCGAGTCTCATGCATCAATTACATTTCAGTTGTTTTGAATTTGTTTATTTAAAACATTGACATTGTAATTTACATTTGTGGTAAACATGATATTGGTTTACTTTTACAAACGCTTCCGCAACGTTAAAACTCTGAAATTTTACAAATAAGACCAAAGTTTATGTTTGAAAAGCATATAGAGGTCTTCGCTATGTCTAATGATCTGAGGTCCTGGTTTGTCACGTCCCAAACGGTATGATTCCGTTAGTTGAAAATTGGGGGTGTGACACTAATGCCACGTACGTAGTGATAATATAAATTATTATAAAAAATAAAGTAAATGCTGACGTGGAAAATACGAGGTGTCACAGTATGTATAGTATATATATATATAATTATATATATATTGGATTTTATATATATTAGATTTTATATATATGTAAAATGGAGGAAAAAACAAAAAAAAAAACGAGTTGGCTCGAGGTTTTTTACGAGCCGAGCTGGAGCCAGGATTTTTTGCTAGAAAGAAATTTCGGTTCGGCTCGAAAATCCACGAGCCGAGCTGAAGCCAGCTCGGCTCGGCTCGATTACAGCCCTACACCAAAGGAGAGTTGCTCATAGCTTTAGACCATGGGGTATGCCCCTTGGTTGTGAACACTCCACTTAGACGCCACGTAGGCATTCACCACAACCATCCACTCAACCACTTGTGGTGAAAATGCCAAGTGGTTGGAGTGTTTAAAAGAAGACGTCCCACTCCAACGTTTGAATGTGCCGTTGCCATGACCACGCCCACGCCCAGCCCAACCCAAAAACGCCCCAAAGGGGGCGGTGTTCCACGCCCAGCCACGGCCCTTTTTTCCTCAACAACGGGGCACACCGGAGGGTCTTATTAAGAGAATAGAGTGAAATAAAATGACGACGTCAAGTATCGCTTTAAACCGAAATATAAGATTTTACTTTGAAAAAAAAAACAAAAAGCAAACAAAACAAAACTTTTTTTTAACGGCAAAGGTTATGTACTCCTAAACTAATTACAACATTGCATGTATTAGAACTCATGACCTTTCATTCTAAAAGGCAAAGCCTCTCCTAAGTGGGTTAGTCCCACATTGGCCAAACAAAACTACTAATTATATATCTTAAAAAGCAATTTCAATGGATAATATTGAGAGGTACATTTAATAACTATGTTTAACGGAATCTATCTATGTTTTCGGTTAAACTAGCTACGATATATTTTTACCATTTTAAATATGTTTTTGGGTTTTGTAATTTTAATTTATTCAACGACGTGATATTTTAGCTACATTTCGATTAATTTAATTTTTCTTAAAAACAATTTACAATGAAGTAACTTATTTACGATTTTCGAATATATCGTCACAATATACATGTTAAAGTATAGAGTTTATCTCATATATTATATATAATCTGATTTTTGACAATAATTTTTCTTTGCAAATTTCAATATATGTATGTATGCAAATACACATACATATATAATATCATGTGTTATATCAACTGACGATGACATGGTGTTCGTGAAGAATGAGAAATACACCAATACTAACACCAACTCAAAAACTCAATGTTATATAATTTTTCATATATGTTTTGATCTCTAAACTGAGCCTTTTTAACTTAATACATCTCTTTTATGTATGTAAAAAACAATGTACGTAATAAATTTCGTAAACACGCTACATCACATGACTCTGCTTTGATTTTTCTTATACCTTTTTCTGTTATTTATTTTCAATTCATGCACTGCAACTAAGGCTGGCAAAATGGGTCCTGCAAAAAAATGATTAGACATGTTTAACAAAAAATTTGCTATTTTATTTTATACTTTTTTTAAAAATAATAAAACTAAGAGGCCAGATTTTATCATTTTTTAATCTGTTACATAAAATATTGAACTGACATGCTTAAATCACTAAACCAAGTTTTAAACAAGTCGTTTTCAACTTTATATTTGCATTTATCGTGTCGTCTGAAACCTGTTTAAACTCGTTAAGACCCGTTTTGTCAGTCTTAACTATAACGTATAAAAAATAATAATGTTCTAGCTATGTTTCAATCTTTCTAACCAATCAATCACGATTTAATATTATTATTTTAATCATATAATCGTATTATAACATGTGAGTTTCAATAATACCGTTATAACGCAACGCATTAGTAGTTTTAGTAGTTTTTATTTATTAATCAGACGTGACAGTTAAAACATTTTTCTCATGTATATTTAATTAAAAAAAAAACGTTTATCAAACATTGAAATCTTATTTTATTCCGTATGAGTGCGGATTAAAAAAAGAAAAACAAAAATGAGGCGTTCATGTTCAATGTTCAGGTTCTTCAGGATACATTCTCTCCCGAAAACGAAAACAGATCGAATCCCAATTCGTCTCCGTGAATTTCACATCAAATTCTATTCGAAAAGTACCACGAATTTTTCCCCCCTTTCAATTTCAACTCGAATATCATTTTGTTGTGGATGGAAAGCTTGCATTCCACTTGTGAAGAATCAATAGTCTTTTACTCGTTTGCTTTTCATTATTTCTATAAATACGAAGATCGCGTAAGGTTTGCAATGCAGAGTCGTTTTGGATTTCACCTCAAATTGGATCTGATAAGGCTCAATATACTTGAGTTTTTGTCTTCAGGTAATTTCTCAATCGTTTCTGTTGATTGAATCGATCATCAAATTCTTTAATTTTTAACTAGTGTTCTATTGGGATTACCTCTGATTCGAATTTCATTCCCCTTGTGAATAATTAGTTGAATTGTGTGTTTGATTAGTTGTTTAATTTAATCATGCGTTTGAACCCTAGAATTAATTTGAATTTGAGATCAATTTCCATTTGTTATTTGGTGTTTTGATTTTGACGAACAAGTGTTACTCCAAAAGGTTAAAATTTGACCATCTGGAAGACCAGAAGTAAAATATCATATTTACATAATTCAAACTTTATGTAGAATCCTTCTACTTTTCAAGGCCAGTCAAATAGAATCTTTATGTAGTTTATTTGTACCTCTTAAGAACTATTCATCAAGTCTGAATTTGAAAAGTAATTTACATCATTTCCTAAAAGTCAAAATATGGCCTTTTCTCGTGAGCACATATAAATTCTTGATGATTCATAAATTTTGAGAGTGGGAAACATTTATGTTAAAATTAAGGTTTTAGATGAATTCGGTTTCTCATGTGACAAGATTTTCCTCTTTATGCAGGATATTTCTTGTTTGTTTCTATTAATCAAGTCTTATAAAGTTGTTACAACACTCCTAAGACAGAATATGGGATTCATTGGGACAGTAAGCATCCTACTTCACCTTCAAGTCTATTTTATTTGAAAGTTTTTTATATTTATTGATGTTTATTAACAGAAGATCCTATTTTGTCTCCTACATACAAGATATGTATATCTGTTTACATTCATGGAGTTACAATAATTCCTATATAGAAAATATATCTGTTAAATTATAACATAATATACATACCAAAAAGTGGAAATTATCTTTTTTTGCAATGCCACTTCTGTTGTTTGCTTATTTTTCTCATTATCACTTTTCCTTTGATCATAGGATCATGATGAAGGTGTGCAGCAGTCACAAAGTGGTAAGCTCAATTATCAGTAAATTAACTTCTGTTTCTTCATTAAGATATTTAGTTAATTATTGTCAATTTTCTTTGCTAAATTTGGTATTTTATTTGCCAGTATTACACGATGGAAGAGAAGTCCTGCTTCAGGCTTTCAATTGGGAGTCGCATAAGCATGACTGGTGGAGAAATTTGGAGAGAAAAGTACCTGATATGGCAAAATCTGGGATTACATCAGCTTGGTTACCACCTGCAACTCATTCGTTTTCAAGAGAAGGTTCATATATCAAATTTAGCAAAAAAAATTCTAAACATATATTATTGTTTATTAATCTGTTTCATATTCTTCACAGGCTACCTTCCACAGAACCTGTATTCTCTTAACTCTTCATACGGTTCTGAAGCTTTGCTTAAGACATTATTATATAAAATGAAGCAGCATAACATTCGCCCAATGGCTGACATAGTCATCAATCATCGTGTGGGGACCACCCAAGGACATGGTGGGAAATATAACCGTTATGATGGGGTTCCATTATCATGGGATGAACGAGCTGTTACATCTTGTACCGGTGGACGGGTATGCACTAAAAATAAAATACATTTTGTGATACATACATGAAGCAATTTTTAAGTTTAATAATTGCTTTATGATGTAATATACAGGGTAACCGTAGCACCGGAGACAACTTTCATGGGGTCCCAAATATTGATCATACACAAGATTTTGTTAGAAAAGATATTATTGGCTGGCTAAAATGGCTAAGATATACTGTTGGCTTTCAAGATTTTCGTTTTGATTTTGCAAGAGGGTATTGCATTTTACATACAGATCTTTCTTCTTCTTTTTTTGTACATTGTTTTATCGGATACTTATGGTTGTTTAATCGGTTATTTACTGATGTTGCTTGTAGTTATTCTGCAAAATATGTGAAAGAGTATGTTGAGGGTGCAAAGCCAATATTTTGTGTTGGAGAATATTGGGACTCTTGCAACTATAAAGGAACTTACTTGGAATACAATCAAGGTTCTCCATTTCAAGTTCCTTTTATATTTGGGAACCTTTTGTGACCTTACTTATTTTATTTAATTATTAATTTATTTTCTGATTAATTATACTTGCAGATAGTCATAGGCAGCGTATTATTAACTGGATTGATTCCACGGGTCGGCTATCTACAGCATTTGACTTCACAACAAAAGGAATACTTCAGGTACATTCCAAAAGATGTAAATTACTTGAATACCAATTACGATTTTTTTTACTTTAACCGTAAATGTTAATTTTTTATTTTATTTTTATTACAGGAAGCTGTTAAGAGTCAACTTTGGCGCTTGCGTGATGCACAAGGAAAACCACCAGGTGTAATGGGGTGGTGGCCTTCAAGAGCTGTAACTTTTCTTGACAACCATGACACTGGTTCCACTCAGGTATCATGCTAATGCTCATCAAGGGCAAGTATGTCAAAAAAAAAATAGTGTTAAAAGATTATCAAATCATTTGATTTAGGTGCCAAATAAATAAACTCAAACATGTTTTTGTGCAGGGTCACTGGCCATTTCCTTCAAATCATGTAATGGAGGTATAAGATTTACATAATTCTAGATTATCCTTAAGTAGTCTTTGCTCTTCGGGGAAAAGTCAACTTTTTGACTTATAAAAACACTAATACAAAATTTTGCTTGAAAAACCTGTTAAAATTATATGGGATTTATTGTTTTGTCTTTTAACTTGGTGGCATTATTCAGGGCTATGCATATATCCTCACGCATCCAGGGATCCCTTCAATCTTTTATGACCATTTTTATGATTGGGGTAGCATCATGCATGACCAAATTGCGAAATTGGTATGTATTGTTGGCATAATGATGGAAACAGGTCGGGTCGTATCAAACCACTTTTTGTCTAGAATTTTAAAACTTTTTGATGAGTAAATACTAAATATGATTGAAAAACTATACAAAAACAAAATTCATACAAAATTTGGAAGATTTTGACCTGTTGATTTTTTATTTTATCCGTTGAACATAAAATGTAACCCAGTTTTACATATTTGATAATTCAAAATAATATGCAGATCCAAATCCGCAAGCAGCAAGGCATAAACAGCAGATCCTCCGTTAGAATCATCGAGGCACAAGCCAATCTTTATGCAGCTATAATTGGAGAGAAATTGTGCATGAAAATCGGTAGCGGTTCATGGTGTCCCACGGGCCCCGAGTGGAAACTTGCAGCTCATGGGCACCAATATGCAGTTTGGCACAAGTAAAATCAACAGGGTCATAATATCCTTCTATGAGATTCATATAAGGCGGTCACCAGTGGTTATGTCTAGAAATAGAGACATGAAATTCTTCATAAATTGCCAGTTTGTTTTACTGAATAAAGTAGTCATTTGTATTTTATTTTTCATTATTTTGATGGGAAAATAAATAACTGGTAAACCATTGTATGATTTGATTTTTAATAAAAAGTTGATTCCAACAATTTATTACAGAATTTAATAATACATTGTTTTTTAACTTCAGTTAATAATGCATAAAGACTTTTAACTTTTAAGTTTTAATCCAAAATTCCAAATACACAACAACCCGAAGATTTAATGGTGTGGTAGTTTGACTATGGCAGGGTGTGTATTTATAACTATAAGAGAAGAGATGGTTGGAGGTAGATTTCTAGCATTAAATTTACTCCTTTTATGTTTTAAAATTTTATGAGTTGTTTTTTCGATATTTTGACATGCTTCCTCAAAACTCTGTTTAATTTATAAAATAAAAAATAAAAATAAGGTAACTGTTTTTACTTATATATTTTTCTTACCGTAAGTTTTATTACATGATTATATACATTGTGCAAACGCAGTAGTAAGATAAATGTCTTCCAAAACAGTTCCAAACCACTATTACAGAACCTGGTATTAGCGATCAAAGTCATAAAATTATCGATAAAACTAAATGGTAGCTATATTTTTATCATATAAATAAAAATAATGCATAAGATTTTAAACTTAATACATAAACAAATAATATACTCTCGTGATAGGTTGCAGATTTTAAAAGCGAAAGATGGTCACACTAGTGGTTACAAAATTTTGTCCTAGAAAAAGTTGCTAAAATTTCAGTCACAAAATCCGTTGCTAAAAATTTGGTCAAATAATTAGTCACAAATATAGCTATATATAACACATACACATGTTTAAGTTAAACTAAATAAGTCTCTTAACCTAAAAAACCTAAGAAAGGATCTTAAACAATTAGATCATTAATCAATTGCTAAGATTAAATCAAGTTGTTGAAGGGTATTTTAGTCATGCCTACTTTTGTTGACTTTTTATCAAATTCTTCATATTCATTAAAAAATGCATAACTTTTACATACGAAATTATTTTTTTTAAAAAAATAGTATACCATAAAAACGATCATTTTTTATCTTCAAAATTAGTATGTTTTTGCTATAAAAAAATTGTTTTTTAAGTTCATTGTATCTTTTTTACATTTCAATGTGTATTTTGTACGTGCCACGGTGTCTTTTGTGCATGTCATTGTGTCTTTTGTATTTCTGATCAATGTTGTGTTTTCGTGAACAATTTAAGACACAATGATATTGCATAATACATAATGTCAAGCAAGGATGACGCAATGACGGGTATAAATAACATAATGATTTTTAAAAAAGACACAGTTACCTGTAAAAAAGACAAAATGACGTGTATATGAACAATTTTGTACAGATCATTGTCTCTTTTGTATATACTTGTGTCGTTTGTATAAGTCATTGTGTCTTTTGTATAGACATTGTGTCATTTGTACAGACCAATATGTTCTGCTCAATATTGTGTTTTCCAAAACAATTAAGACACAATGATGTTGCAGAATACATAATGTTAAGCAAAGATGACACAACGACAAATATAAATAACACATTGATATTTAAAAAAATACACAATTACCTGTAAAAAAGACACAATTATCTGTAATGAAAACACAAAAAGATAATTAAACACAAACGTTTAAAAAGATACAATGACGATAATTAAACACAATGAGCTGAAAAATTTATTTTTTTTGTATCAACATTATACTCATTTTAAAGATAAAAAAATGTTCGTTGTTATTATATATTTTTTTGTAAAAATAATATCGTATATATAAGTTATGAATATTTAAAAAATGTGGGGAAAATAGTTATAACTAAATTACCCTCTAACAACTTTTTTTCTCTAAAATTTTAAATCTTTTCTTTTAAATTTGATCTCATGATCTAATGGTTAATAAACATTCTTAGACTCTTTAGGATAAAGAGCTTATTTAGTTGAACTTAATCCGTATAACACACAGAAGAATTGATCAAGTAAAAAGAGATTTTTGCTTAAGTATTAGTAAAAGCTTGACATATGAAATGCTAAAATAAAAATGAAGATTAATTTAAGCATAAGATCTTATTATTCGAACTAAATTTTTATTTTATTATTCGTACTAAATTTTTATTTTTTGTACCGGATTCTTTTTTTAATATACATTTTTGTACTATTTTTTTTTTGTTTTTCTTACTATTTTTTTATTGTAATGTATTTGTGTTTTCTTTTACTTATTATAGAGTTTTATTCTTTTTGTTGTTGTTTCAATTAATGTTTTGATTATAAGCAAACGGGGACAGAAAGTAATAAATGAAAGCGGGTGGAGTTGCAGCATCTCATCAGCCTTCACAGGGACGTATCACTCGACAATATGCAACAATGGGTCTTCCAACTGCACATCACCATTCCCTATTACACCCTTCAATTTATTTATTTCAAATAATTACTTCCCTCATCATGCATCAACATATATTTTATTGACCGGGCAATGGTGAACCCAAAAATTTTATTCAATTAAGACGAAGATTTTTTAAAATTATTCGAAGGATCGTTATGTAACAATTTCTTTTTATCATTTAAGATTGAGTTATGTCGAATCGGATTGAGTTATGTTAAAAAAACAACCAAACTAAACTTCATATATAAAATCATAATAAAAATGCAATACATAATGACTGGCAAAATGGACGGGTAATGTTCAGTAACATGTCTGAACGGGTGCGGGTTAGGTTGGATGCCAGTTAGGATGGGTTTTAAACAAAACTAGTTTAGGTTTAAATGAGTCATTTTAAAATATTTCTAAGTTGTTCATGTTAAAATGAACTGTAACTAAACAAATAGTTTAATTAAATAATTTTAGTATTTTTACATCAAATATATTATTAATCATTTTTACATGTTTGAATCCATTATTTTAAATAATTTTAAGTTACACATTTTGTTATAGGTCAACATTGTCAGGCTTAGTTGTTTTTACGGGATTTTATTTTTTAAAACCTAAGACAACATATTGGTTTCTTTGGAAGGCGCGTAACGATTGGGAATTTAACAAGATAAAGTGGTCTATGGTAGATTGTTGGACGAAACAAAATCGAAATCTTTTCAGTGGGTTAAATATAGGAGCGATAACATGGTCATTGACTGGGAAGATTGGCGGAAGAACCCAACGGGTGCTATTCATAGGCACAAGGTGAATAAATTGTAATTTTGAATAGGATGTGTACTTTTATCTTGTCTCTTTGATGTGTAAGTTGATTGCGCAGGTTATTCAGGTGAAAGTCTTTACTTGTATTGGGGTTTTTTTTATGTGTTTTGTGCTAGTTCCCCGCTAGGCTCTTTGAATAAATTTATTCTCGGTTTCCGTTCAAAAAAAAAATTAAAGACAACATATATGGTTACCTTTTTAAGTAACTCTTTATTAAAAAAATAAGTACATGTATCACTTAAATTATAATCACAAGTCTGATTGTACAAATTTAAGGAGGGGAAATTGCAATATATTAAGAGGGTCGATCAGAATTTTAATATATATACTATTTGGAAAAATATTCATCAGAAACGACCGCCCTCTAACCCCCGCACACTGATGTAATCCACATGGTTTTTCAATTTTGTATTTGAATTATAATTATATTCGTACATAATAAAACAAAGTTTATAACATGCTTTGGATAGTTGTATTCGTATATTTGACATAAGATAGCTTTTGGGTGACTATTTAGCCAACATTTCATCATCCTCGAACTAACATTTTGGACCACCCAAATCTTCTAGATATAATAGTATACTAAGAAGAAACTGAATTCAAACGGTGTATAAAACCGACCCCAAACGAAGCAAGAATCACAAACAAAAGCTTGAGAACGTGACCCTTGATTCACGCCAAGATCCAATGCTTAAACCCAATTCTTGACACCATGAATGTTGGATTACTCTCTTGCATATGATAGTACTCTTAAAACGATGAACGTGGGCGAAAACCGTGCGCAAAACGAAGTTATAAAGAACCAGGAATCGCGAAAACAAGTTTGATGTTTGTTGACGGTTGCCAGACGCGAATTCTTCCTAAAACCCATCACACATCGCCCAAGAAACCAATATTTCTCCCCTTTATACACCTATAAATATCCTTGCTTAGTCTCTTATAGCTTTGCAACTCCTAGTTGAGTATAAACAAGTAGAATAACCAAATTTTGGTGGTTCTACAAGTGCAACACCTATTGGGATGTTGAACATAGTAGTTTTATTTTTTGCTCTTGGCGAGGAGGTGATGCGCTTCGAGATCGTCTCGTCTGTAAAGTTTCTTTGAGGTAATTTTTTTTTTCATTTTAATCTTTTTATTATTCATTTATTATTTTTTTTCTAGTCTAAGTAGTTGAGCTTTGGTTATTAGTTGTTGACATTAGGCTCGTTTAGGTTGTCTTGTTTAGGTCGTCTTTAGAGTTGGTGTAGTCTTGTAAAGGCTCGTTAAGCCAACGAGTCCGGCCTATGATGTCCGTTCATTTAGCTATGCCTAGCATAATGTTTACCCATCCATGTTGCATTCGTTTGACTAGGTTGAACCACGTTTGCATTCGGATCGTATACTTCATTTAGTTCAACTCCACTAGCAGCCGTAGGTGGAACCGTATTCGTTTCAACATTCACGGGTGGAGCCCTGTTTGTTTCCGAATTGACACGTGGATCCGGATTTGATTCCACGTTCACAGGTTGGACTTGATTCAGTTCAGGGTTAGTAACGTTCTTGGTAGCTTTCTTAGCTGGTCGACCTCTTTTAGGAGCCATTGTTCTGCCCATATGCAGACAAACTCAGGTCAATTCAGAAACATAAGGATATAACCCGTTCGATCACATAAATTCAATCATATTAAGATACACTGAAGTTTTATGTTGAAATGTAATTATAAGGAAATATAGTATAACTACATTGATATAGTTCAGACATGTTCTCAGCACACAAAGATCACACAAATGTTCGTAGTTATACTTAGCCCTGTTAATTCAAAAACATGTTAAAATATTACACAGCTCACAGTACTGTGATATAAATATGTTATTACCCATGTTTTTGTTATATTAACATACAGGACACTGATAAGTTCTCACACAAAAATGCTCACACACAAAAATGTTCGCCTACAAGTCTTTAATACGTTGCCATGCCGGCAATAGATATGTTCTCGTACATAAATGTTCTCATGTTATCGTACAAAAATGTTCTCATACAGTAATGTTCTCACATAGTTCTCTTTTATTATCTAGTTATAGTTCATACAAGTTTGATATTAATATATAGTTCATACATTCACACACAGGGTATTCAAAGATGATACCGTATCTAGAACATTCACATGCTTCATAAGAAACAGGTATGACATAAGTATCTCTAATACGGTAGTACCAATGTTCTTTAGAATAATACGGGACCGTTGTATCTCATGGCGTATAGTCTGTAGATCCTAGCTAACCTGCTAAAGTTGTTCTCATAGCTCCGCCTGGTGGGAGGATTCTCTCAACTCATGAGTAATATTAAGCACATCTCTCGGTGTCCGCTGTCATCTTGGGGGAAGACCGGTAGTCTTGAGAGCTTGAGCTCACATGTGTCGAAGTCCATCACATGCCTGAATCCTCTGAAGTGATGAACTATGCCTCTTCCCTATATAAGCATTCTTACCTGGTGCTTAAGAATGTCTGGGTGAAGCAATTTGTGCATGGGGTGATAACGTACCTGGTACATGTGGTACAGACCGGGAAGTAGCCAACGATGCTTCCGATGAATCGAAATCCGAGCTCAAACTAGAGCGAGGAGTATCACCAATTATCACGTATGAAAATATCTGATCAGTATCATGGAATAAATATTGAATAATAAAATTCAACATAACAATGATATGATGTCTCTTCCTATCTCAAAGCACCTAATCGTCCTTATAATTATTATTGTTTGCTTGCATTGAACTTGACTAGAACGCACACGTGTTGCGGATTTCAGTTATGCTGGCCACTCATAACTGGAATTCGTACCACCTGATTATCCTGGCTTAATTCAAAACAAGTTTTGTTCGTTATTTACGTTCGGTGCTCTCAGTGTCACTATACGAGCCTATGGTTATAGTTTAGGTCTCTAAGTCAACCTAATTCTCTATAACCTGTGTCGCTGATACCACCCTGTCACACCCCCACCTCTCGTCACCTGAGATGATGTCACATGTCACACTGAGAAGGTTGCGGAAGCATAGTGGTGATGTCTCAGAGATGAGGGGTGACTTACTTGATCCGGTATCACAACACAGATTAACTTAAAATAAATACATTACAGGGTTTCGTCATTACAATCAGTATCATAGTTTACAACTTAGTTTATTACACAACTAACTTATTTAATTACTAGTGTTTGAATTGCTGCCTCAGCGAGTGTCACTGTCTCCCTGCAAAAAGATTTAATTTGAAAACGTCAGCACAAAGCTGGTGAGTTTATACAGTTCAAGTTTCACGATATGATATGATATGATATGTAATATAAGTTCTCAAAATGTTCAGTTCAAGATAACCATGGGACCCGTATCTAGTTCCTTTCTGACGATATTGTTCTACAAGATACTACCCGTCGGTAACATCTTAATGCATCATTATCTTAATGTCTATCACAACATTAAGAAGTTTTGGAAACAGGAAACAAACATTCACACAAGGGGAGATGCAATCCTCCCAGCAAATGGGTGGTCAACCGATAGTACTATCATTGTTTTCCCGTTCGGCCACACATGGGTTCACTAGATACAGTTCGGAAATGAGGACTTAAGTTCTGTGATAGTGTTCTGTTCTCCGGGCAAAATCCCATGAAATCCACAAGTTCTCAATACTCACGTGAAATCACACAGATAACAGTGATACATATCATATGTTCAATAAAAGTTCAACAGTGTTCCCCGATGTTTATAAAAGATTAAAAAATAAAAGGGGTTGTACGAAACTCACCTGACAGTATAGATGTAGCAGAGTATCACACAAACTGGTAATAATATGATGATTCTGCATTTAGTTTTATTTAATGAGTTATTTATGTTCTATTTTACTGATTAGATCTTTCTGAACGTTCAATGTCAAAGACATTGCGTAGCAAGTCATCAAACCGTTATTAGATGTTTAATTGGTTAATTTAGTATTGTATCATACAATGTATGATAATGTAGACATTCTTGATTAATCAGAATAATCCCAGATTAACCAAATAGTTAATGTTGTTGATTATGATACTGTAACAGTTTCTAGATAATTTAATGGCTTAGGAATGATCAATCCTTGTTATTGATTACCCAATTATTATGAAATATCACAATGTAGCATCAGAATAGGTGTAATAACCATGTTTAACATACTAATCTGACTGTTATCATAAACATCAGATAATCGTTCCAATGAGTATGTTAATGGTTGTGATTAGTTTGAAACACTTGGATTTAACCTTGCATTTCAAGGATTAACCCAACTAATCACCTACATTGTTATAATCAAATGGATTAAACCATTAAAATCATGAGTATGGTTTCATGCAAACCGGGCATTACAACGGATCAAAACAAGGATTTAACCGTTAAAACTTCGTGTTCTTTGTTTATAATCAATCCTAGCCATCATCTAGACAATAATCAACAATCCTAACTATGTCATTACGTTCAAAATCAAGATCTAATCAATCAAAATCAAACTAGAAGGTTTAAACGGATCATTACCTAATCTGACGGAGTTCTGCGGTTAAAATAACGATCAGAACTTGTAGAGACGATCCCTGGT
Organism: Mikania micrantha; assembly: GCA_009363875.1. Classification (NCBI taxonomy): domain Eukaryota; kingdom Viridiplantae; phylum Streptophyta; class Magnoliopsida; order Asterales; family Asteraceae; genus Mikania; species Mikania micrantha. The sequence goes on from CM018697.1 coordinate 15,387,201, forward strand.
GCAATCCTTGCGTTCAGAAGGCTTGAAAATGAAGATTGGATGGTAGTTTATGTGTGTTCTTCGTCTAGGTTGCGTCTGAGTTCGAAATGAAATAAAAGTTTAAGTTTGCATGAAATCTGATGAAGTAGATCAGATTTCTCCACCGCCACATCCGTCGCGTACCGCGACCAGAAGCCCAAAAAGGCTTCGCGTACCGCGGAGAAATCCGGAGGAATTTTAGATATTTTGCAATCATCGCGTACCGCGGAGGACCCTCAAGCCCACCTCCGCGTACCGCGATGAGCCTTTTCGACCAATACTTAGAAATTTTTCTTCGTTTTTCGATTCCGGGCAATCCAGGACTCCGTTTTGAGCACGGTTTTCGCCCACGTTCATCATTTCTCACCTACTATCAACCTGTAATAATTACGATTGTTAAATCAACGTGTATTTCTAGAACGATCAAATGTGCTCACGTCATTGACGACGTAATTCTCATATGCAACTGTCACAGTTAAATGCTAAGCTTATACAATGTGTTAATTATATGTGTGATTCTATGTGTGTTGCCAGTCAAGCAAACTAGTACTTAGTAGACTAAGATGTGTTAGATATCATCTTCGCATTGGCTTTTGTCATTGTGTGAAAAAGGTGAAAAGTACACCTAGCAAACTTGTTGAATTATAATTGTTAATTTACAGTATGACCATACTTGAATTAACATGTTGTAAGGATACTTGTTTGGACACAAGCTATTGTTATTCATTCATTCATTTATTCTATTTATTCAAACTTGTATTCATAATATGCTTATGATACGTATTCTAGTTAGGCTATAGTTTACATCATTTTTATACTTATTATTTAAACTTAGTGTGTGATCTCACCAACTATGCAAATAGTTGACAAACTCTATTTAAATGTGTAACAGGATAAGGAAACATGATGAAGACATAGGATAAGTATTAGTGACCTAGTTAAATTGTAATCAACGTTTTAGCATTGCAAATGTAATTGTTGATTATTCGATTTATGTAAAGATTGTTTAATATTCAATTAATGTTGTGTTGTTTTGTAATCATGATGCATTAAATAGTGAAACATTATAATAGCACCATGAGCTAATGAACAGTTAAGCTCACGCCCCGACGCATTCCGCCGTCGGTCAGAGTGTGACAACCGATACATGGGTACGCTCCTGAGGTCATCTTGTATTTGATGCTCTTGACATATGTCATAGGGTGTTCTAGGAGGAACCTCATTTTTAGGTAACCCTTTAGGCTCAACAATACATCTTAACTCATATTCGAATATAATATCTTGCATTTTAAAAATTATTTATTAAATATTTCGTTTTAAAATATGACATTTGCTTATAAAAATCTGGTTGTTTAAGCCCCAGTTTATTTATTATATCATTTTAAAAAAAATTCAATAAAACTTATTTATAAAACTTTATTTTCTAAATTACCAATTTAAAAATATTTTGCATTTCAAAATTATTTTTCTAGAAACAATTAATATTTGAATTTTTTTAAAGTGTGTTTTTAATTAAAAATTTGATTTAATATATCAAAAATTTAATTTTTAATTTAAAAAAATAAATAATATCATAAATCATTAATATTATAATAAGAAATATAATTGAGTGGTATACTAAGCAAGTAACACTTAACAAAAATATAATGATTTTAAAGAGGACATTAACAAATGACAAAGCTAGGCTAACTAATATGAATTGAAAGTGACGTGTGATGAAAAATATTAGTGTTTTATTAGATATAATATATATTAAAATCTCACTTGAATTGAGAAACGTAGCGTAACAATTATATACATATACATATACATATATATATATTGCATTTAATGTATTCTATTATAAGAAAATAAAAAAAATTAAGTACTTGTTGCACAATTATAAAAGAAAAAAGGTCATTTTGTTGCATATGCCAAAAAATATGTTTTTACAATGTGTAATATGTGTATAAAAACATATATTACACATTTAAAATATAATTTTTATTCTTTTATTTGGTTTTTATGGTTTTTCTAAATTCAAGTGAGTCTTCAATTTGTTTCTTAGCTTATAACTAAATGTGTAATGTTCAATTTAAAAGAGGCTTGATCACGTGTTTTATAGGGATTGTGTAAACGGAGTATTGATTATTGAATGTAAGTAGAAAATGTGTAATAAGAAGATGTATTATTTGGAATTGGTGATTAGGTTATTTTTATTGGTTTGCAAAATTTAATTAAAAAGAAGAAGAAGATACATTATTGGTGATGGTGTTGTGATCAAGCAAGTTACTACCATTCTCTATATGATGGTCAAATCTCTATGTGACATAATGGAAGAGTTTGACGGTGGCTTTGTCAAGTGCAACGTTAAATGATCACTTGATCCTCAAGCCTAGGTTGTTCATGCTCCGTTTTTTACGGTTTTTGAGTGGAGCATAAACCAAACCGTTAATAATGGTTTTTAGATAATAAAACCAAAATCGAACTGTTAAAAATAAAACCGAACCATTATCAACGGTTTTATTTTGGTTTGGTTTACAGAGCATTTTAGGTTTAGGTTTTTTGACCCATTAAAGTAAAAAACGAATTGTTATGATGTGAGATGGACTAGTTACATGGTGAGCCCAAATCGATAATTTTTTTGTATCAAAAGACGTTTAAGTCTTCAAAATTGTCAATCTATAGATTTCATTCGTGTGTATGAATATATGTGTGTGTATCACATGGTCTGGTTTGGTTTTTTAACAACTAGTTTTGAGTGAAACTTGTAAACTAAATTGTTCACTACGGTTTCAAGCTTTTGAAACCGATCTACCAATTGTTTTAAAAACACCGATTGCAAAACCAATGACCAATTTAGACGATTACATGGTTTAAAATTGAACAGTGAACACCCCTACTCAAGCCTCATGAATCACTCACTATCATATCGTACAATGTTGCTTCATTTGAACTCATTTTAACCCAATTTTCGGTTAATTTAGTTTTCAGTTAATTTGGTTTTTGTTTGATTCGGATTTTATTTAATTTCAGTTTGATTTTATTAGTTACCATTTCGGTTTTGGTTAACATTTATTTTTTTGTCACCCTAACCAACAAAGGCAACCATGCTAATAGTATTAATTTACACCAAATCATTGGATCGAGTGTTGCTTTACTAGTGTGATGAGATGTTACAAAGAGCCAGATTTGAGAAGTAGAATAAATCGACCGTCATGCTAATTAATAGTATTGTTTTACACCATTATCTTCTATTTTATTGGTACTAGAAGACATAAAGGATGACTACATAAACTAAGTGTTCCTAAAGAGGCTTATGGTAAAATACATTTTTTTATCTATAAGATGAATGGTTTAAATCATGTTGATGTATGATTTGTACGTTCTTGAATTTGTGATTTCCTGAACATTTATCGAATTGTGTTTGATACTCTAAGATTGAAATATTTCATAGTTATTTACTAAAATTCAATCAAATGGGATAAATAAATTGTTAAGATCAAGATTGAGTTTCAGATCAAAGAATTGCATCCAATTTCGCCATGAAAATGCAACCCTATACTTAACGAGACCAAGAGAAAAAATCATATATTAAAATGACTTCCAAACTTACATATCTATTATACTAAATTACTAACTATAATATGGAAACATGCAAACGTGAGAACATGGGAGAAACCTTCCTTTTGACCCACTAACTAAGAAAACTTAACATAATAAAACATATTAAAAAACAAATTGACTACTGATAATAATAATCTTCTTTGACCCATTCAAGTTGACCCTCCAACATTAAACTTACCCAACAATCACCCCCGTAAGTTTAATGTTGGTTCTTGCTTCAAAGTAGTGTCGGCTCTTTCAATTCAATTAAATTGGCCTCTTTCTTCTTATTCTTCCATTTGGTACATTCATTTGCAAAATGTCCAAATGCTCCACACTCGTAACACCTAAATCCACTTTTATCACCACGACCCAAGCCTCTTTCACATCCTCTTTCACCTTTACCGAATCCTCTTCCTTGACCTCTTCCTCTACCATATTGCCTATCTTCATGTTCACCATTAGTTAACAAGAGTTGTCCTTGAACTTCATCCTTTTCGTCATGGAGTTTTAGCCTTTCTTCGTAAGCTTTGAGTCTTCCTACAACTTCTTCAAAGGACATAACCTCAAGATCAGAGTATTGCTCAATAGAGGCTACAATCGGTAAGTATTTCTTTGGCATAGAGTTGAGAAATTTTCTCACAATCACTTCTTCTTCAAGCCTTGAACCGAGACTCTTGTTTTTAGCCACAATAGCACCAATTTTACCCGAAAATTCATGGATAGCCTCGCTCTCCTTCATCTTTAGTATCTTCAATTCACTCATTAGAGTTTGCAACCTAGCTTTTTGGACCCGATCAACACCTAAATACCGAACTTGAATCGATTCTCAAACATCTTTTGCATCTTTGTGTTTGGCCACTTGTAGGAGGATATCTTCGGGTAGGGTTTGGAATATAATTGCTTTAGTGGTGTAGTTTTTCTTTTCTTCAACAGTTGCTCCGGTGACTGGGTCTATAGCCTCCCAAAGACCATACACCCGTAACACCGTTTCAACCAAAATCGACCACGGAGTGTAGTTAGTTTCGGTTAGTTTTGGGCATTGAAGTGGTACGTTACCTTGTTCGCGGACTGCAAGAGTTCCTTCATTTGTTGCCATGCTTTCTTTCTTTCTTTATATTGCTATCTTGCTTTTTACCTTGCTTCGTCTTGCTTCAACTTGCTACTAATCGATCGACTTTCACCAATCGATTTTCTTGTTGCTTGCGTTCTTTCTCACGGTCCGATTACATAAACCGTGCTTCAATTGCTTCGCGCCATTCCCGGTATGAGCCTACGGCTCTGATACCAAGTATTGATATCTACCTTTAATTTACACAAGATACTATGAATTGAACAAGTATATGCTATGCTTTGGAAATTTGCTACTAAAAACTCTCGAGAGAAAAATTCATATATTAAAATGACTTCCAAACTTACATATCTATTATACTAAATTCCAAACTATAATCTGGAAACATGCAAACGTGAGAACCATCATGCGAACGTGAAAACATGGGAGAAACTTTCCCTTTTGACCAACTAACTAAGAAAACTTAACATAATAAAACATATTAAAAAACAAATTGACTACTAATAATAATAAAGGAAAATTACCAAAATGATCATTTTGACCAAAGCTTGGCCGCCTGTTTGGTAGGTTCGGGCGCCTGTAACACGTCTTTCGAGGAAAAAAGCTTGGATGCCTGTTTGGTAGGTTCAGGTGCCTGTTTGGTCGGTTCGGGCGCCTGTGAAATGTCGAATTTTTTTTCTTTTTTTACGGGCGGACGCCCGTGACAAGGGTGTCATGGTGGACCCGATGCCCGTGACAACTTTTTTAATGACGGACGTTCGTTAGATTTAACGGGCGTGGGCGCCCGTATACGCCACGTGGCGAAATTGCATTGGAGCTCAAACGGACGGCTGTCCGCTAATTAATGGGCGCCGACGCCCATCAACCTATGGACATTTTGGTTATAAAAAAGTCAAATGACCAAATTGTGCAACATTTTGGTAATTTTCCCTAATAATAATCTTCTTTGACCCATTCAAGATGACCCTCCAACATTAAACTTACCCAACACCGGTTATTCCAAAATCGGTTTTCGACCGGTTTACCGATTTGTGCACCTCTAACCCTGCCCATGAAACGGATTCTATCCTTCAATATTTGTATTTTGAACGATGAATACCTCTGGCTGGCCTACCGTCTAAATACCCTAAATTCAGCCTCTTTTTACTAGATGATTTCATTTCTGCCGTTCAAAAAAAAGATGATTTCATTTCATATAAATCTTTGCACACCCTACACTCAATATATGTGGCAGATAGAATCTTTAGAGTGATTGATTTATGCAAAAAAAAAAACAAAGAAAAAAAAGAAAAGACCCATGATTTTGTTCGTTTTTTATCTCATCATACTCATGACAGAAAGCTTGTGGTTGAATTATTATGACTACCACCTCTCTCCAACACCTAAATTCACAAATACAGAAACACATCCAATTATCGATGCGTTGTGTACAACTCATCACTTGAAAAGGAGTCGAGTTCACCGTTTTCAAGATTACCATGATACCATCCACCCCTCTTAAATTTTTAGCCCTCAAAATCCAACTGTGCTGTACTCTCTCTCTCTCTCTCTCTCTCTAGACCATCATCATCCTAAATAAATAACACCCATCTGCCCTTTTTCTCTCTCAAATATGTTTGTGATTCTCAAATGTACACCATGCCTGTGTTTATTGGCATGATCAGGAGTTCTTTCATGGCGGTTTAATAAAGAGTTTCCTGCAGATTTCTTTGGCATTCTGTCCACCTCCCGATTCATGTATCATATTCTACTACTATACATAGTGAAAGCTAAAAATGAAAAAAAAAATCAAGATAATGATGTGTTTGTAATTAGGGTTTATATATAGTTTTATATATTTGAAAAAAAAAAAAAAAATATCTTTTGAAGATTTCCCTATTCATTGATCATATTCAACTATAGAAAAATCAAAGCAGACAAATTTTTTTTCAACAAACTTATGTGTTTAGTGTTTGTAATTAGGGTTTATAGTTTTATATTTATTTATTTTATTTAAAGAAACAAATCTTTTCAAGATTTGGATTCTTTCGTGTTCTTGCAAGTGTAATACTAGTTTACTAGTAGTTTGTGGAGGTGGGCATACTGTCAATGGAGCTCTGTTGGTATCTCTTTGTAAAACCATCTTGAATCTTTCAACTGTGTGTGTGTGTGTTTATATGTGTTCTTCAACAGTTATACTGTTAATGGAGCAACTGTGTGTTTTTCTAGTGTTTTTTTTGTACGTTTTGACTTGTTGGATAGAGCTGAAATCATAATTTTTTTGCAGAAGAACTGGTGTGATGATTCATTCACGAAAGCAGATGTCTTTGTGTACATGATCATCATGAAAAGCAAAGCATTTACCTTTTTCTGTAAGTCATATCCTATATATGACCCTTTTAACTTTATAAGAAAAACCCTAGTTTTATATATTAAATACATTGACATATACGTATTTGTATATATTTGTTCAATGTATTATGTATATAATCTTAATCTTAGTGGGTAGCAATTACTACCAAAAAAGACGGATACATCTCTTGAAACTTGATCTTTTAATAACTGTTTTCTCTTTTATAAGGAAAACTGAAATTTGCTTAAGGTTCCGTTTAAAAGGAAATTTACATGTTTAAGCTATTAAATTTTACATAAAAATCCAGCTTCACTTGATAATAAATAGATAAAGAATAATAATTAATTTATGTATGTTTTTAGATTTTAACGTAGACGTTAAATCAAAAAATGATTAAACCAGTTTCAAAACAACGAAATATTTTCATCATTTTTGAAATGAAATACCAACGAGTCCGAAATTATTGAATTATTTGTAATTTGTTCGTTGTTACCTCACATGTTTATTGTAGATTGCATGCTACATGTGTGATTATACGTTCGTTTGATTGAATTATATGTTGTCACTTTTGGATTGAACCAAAGAATGCAAAAGTTTTGAAAAAATTGTAGTATAAACGAATTTGTTGTAACTTGTAGGCCAGGGCAAGAAGAAAAAGTTTTGGAAAGAAATGTAGTATGGGTACTGGATGTATTTTAACCGTTTTAAAAAAATTATATCTAATGTTGTCTTTTGTTTTGGTGAAAGGTTGTGTCATTTACACATTTTTTAATGTCTCGTATAAGCATAAACGAGACATATGGATCATGAACAAGAAGTTTGGTCCCTCAAATCTAATTTTTCAAATAACTAAACTAGTTAAGTTATAGAATGTTCTATCTTTTTTTCTTGCTACTCTTTTGATACACACTGTTCTGATAATAATTTGTATCATATACGCTTCTTATCGTTATAAGATGTTTAGTAGTCATTGATACTTCATTGATACTGAGAACTATTGTAGCCCTTGAATGTATAGTATAAGCCCTTTAATGTATAGTATAAGCCCTTAAGTCATATAAAATTATAATTATAAAGAAAATGAATTTTGAGGTTTGGATCTATGATAAAAAGTGTACTCAAAATATTTGATTTGACACGTTAGAAAGCATTGGAATATTTTGGAAAAAGAAAATTAGTAAGTACTTATGATGGATGTAAGTGTAAATGTGTAATTATATTAGGTGCCTTGGTAAGTTAAAAGTTTCTTTGGAAATATAGGACTTTTAAAATTTAATAATTCTACATTTCTACTCTTGTCATTAAGAACTCATTTAAATATATAGTTTATATATTATTTTTAAAGCATGTAAAATTAAAATAAGCTAGAATGTTAATATATTAAAAAATATGAAGAATATGATGATCGGTGAAATAGAAAAAAGAAAAATGTTTGCATTAAGTGTTGAAACATATTTTATGAAGTAAGATCAGAGGGTTTACCCAGTTGTGATGTTCCTTCTGGGTGGTGAGATACGGGTTAGGTATTAATCTGCATTAGACGGATTAAAATTTTTATATGTAATTTTACAAATATATATTATATACAAAAATCAATATCAATAATTCAATATACTAGTTCAAATAATTTAAAAAATAATATTATACATAGTAAGGCAAGTGTTTCAAATTTCAAACTCAAACACTGAACTAGAAGAATATCAAAGACTTGAATACAAAGAAAATTGAAAATAAGTTCAAAGTTTATGTATGAATTTTGATGTTTAGTGGCTAGATTTGATGTTTTAAATGTTGGATTCGATGCTTAAGAGAAGTATTAACGATTTAGGTTGAAAAATGTTTCGAAAATAATAAAAAAAAAGTTTTGACTAGGCAGCCTAGGGCCAATATCAACAAAGTAAACCACCACCTGTCGGATTTTACAACAGTGTTAAGACTATCCATAGCAGTCATCTTACTGGAATCTCACTTTACTGAAATTTTCTGTTACGTCTTCATCCTACTGAAAATCTTAAAACCTCTTAATAATCACCTCACAGAAAAACCTTCTCAGTTAGCCACATCATCGCTAATTTATAATTTTTTATTTGTTATTAAACCCCTTGTGGGTCCCATTTTTTAAAATGCACCAATAAAATCTATTGAAACTCAACGGGGAGCGAGAGCCATTGAAAGCAAGAATTTGACCCCACTGAGAGGGGGCAGTGTTCCCATTGGATCTTACTACCCTACTAGATTTCACTACTTCCATGTTGTGACCATTGTGGATGGTCTAATGAAAACCATATGTAGATTACCTCTTCTTACATTCCTCTATCAACATTCTCTGGCCATGTGTTATGGGTAAGTAAGGAAGGCGTGAGGGGGCTTGGTCACGCCCCAATGGCGTCCTACCTCCATTACAGAGGGTCGTGACAGGGGCTTTATGGGGGAAGGCGTGATTGTGGTCACCGCGTGAGAGATCAAAGGAAAACAAAAAAAATCATGTTTGTAGTGAATAAAGGTGGTGATGATGTGGAGTGATGGGAGAGTGATGGATATTGAAAGAAAGAAATCTCTGAATAATTTTATTAATTGTTTTACAGACATATAAATAACGTACAAGACTTATTACAAAGGAGATAATTATGGATAGTTACAACTAAATTAGGCTATACAATTTAAATATTAAAAGAGAATAATTTTAGGAGATAATGGTGGATGATTGTTGATTTGGTTGACTTTGTTGATTTGATTGAGTCTCTTGATTAATACGGTTGTTACCCCCGGCAGGCGAAACGGCGGCGGATGTACGCGAAGTAGGTCTCGAAAATGTTCGAAGAGCGGTTTAGGCAAGCTCTTGGTGAAGATATCCGCAAGTTGAAGCTTGGTAGGAACAAATTTAGTGTGTAGCTTTCCTGACATAACCAGTTCCCTAATAAAGTGATAGTCTAAGTCAATGTGTTTTGCGCGCTTGTGGGATACCGGATTTTGGCTCATGAACAAGGCACTTTTGTTGTCGCATAAGAGAGTCGGCCATAGTTTTAGGAAGAGCGTGTAATTCCTGTAGCAAATGAGTGATCCAAACAATTTCTGCTGCAGCATTCGCCATGGCTCGATATTCCGATTCACAGCTTGAACGTGAGACCGTTGGTTGTTTCTTTGCACTCCATGAGACTAAGTTCCCACCCAGAAAAACCGAATAACCATAAGTTGACCTTCTCGTTTCAATACACCTAGCCCAGTCTGCATCTGAGTACCCTAAAATTGAAGCCGTAGTAGGACGTGTGAAAACTAAACCATGAGAAATTGTCCCTTTGACATAGCGAAGAATACGTTTAACTAATTGAAAATGGTGATCGGTAGGGGAGTGAAGGTATTGACAGGCTTGATTGACGGCATACGAGAGGTCCGGACGGGTGATAGTGAGATATTGAAGAGCACCAACGAGAGAGCGGTAAAGGGTAGGATCAGAAAAAGGATCGCTTTCTTTGGTGAAAGAATCGGTCGAGGCAAGAGGGGTGGGTGCGGGTTTGGCTTAGGTAAGGCCGGCTCGTGTTAAAATATCGTTGGCATATTTGGTTTGGGTTAGGAAAAGGCCATTTTTATCATGAACAACTTCAAGACCAAGAAAGTAGCTAAGAGATTCGAGATCTTTAATGGCGAATTCCTTGTGTAACCGGGCCGTGAAAGAGGTGATTAGGGAAGATTTGTTTCCTGTTAAGATTAAATCGTCTACATAAACAAGGAGATACAAGATGGAATCTCCTTGACAGTAGATGAAAAGCGACGGATCGTCACGACTACATGTGAAGCCAAACGATAGAAGAAAGGAGCTTAACCTTTGGAACCAAGCTCGGGGAGCTTGTTTCAAACCATAGAGAGCTTTATTGAGTTTGCAAACATGATTTGGAAACTTGGGATCGATGAATCCGGGAGGTTGCTCCATGTAAACGGTTTCCGAAAGATGACCGTTTAAAAAAGCATTGTTTACATCTAGTTGACGAAGAGACCACTGATTAATAACGGCTAAGGAAAGAACAATGCGAATAGTGGAAGCTTTCACAACCGGGCTAAAAGTATGATTAAAGTCAAGTCCCGGTATTTGAGTGAAGCCTTGCGCAACGAGACGTGCTTTGTGTCGATCAAGAGTGCCATCCGAGTGATATTTTGTTCGGAAAACCCATTTTGAACCTACAATATTTGTAGAAGAAGGGCGGGGCACGAGGGACCAGGTTCCATTACGGTGAAGCGCCGAAAGCTCGCCTTGCATGGCACACATCCAATGAGCGTGTTTTGAAGCACTCTTGTAACCTTTAGGATCACTGTTTGAAAGAAGCGCCGCATGAAGGCAAGAGTGCATGACATTAGCTAGGTAGGCTGTATGTTTTGGATTGGGTTTGAAGGTGCCCACCTTGGAACATGTGATCATGGGATGCGATGGAGCGATGGGTGAGGGGGGTGGGGAGGCTACGAGTGAAATAACAGAAGGGGGATTAGATAGAGATGAAGAGTGAGGATTTGGTAAGGGTTGAGGTTGGGCCGATGGGGTAGTATTGTTTGGGGTGGTAGTAATATGTGAATCACAGAGAGAGCAAGTGGGTGGAATTATTTGACTTTGTTGATTTTGTGATGATTGTTCCGAGGGAATTGATGGATGAGGAGTTGTTGGACTTTGTTGAGTAGAAGGGGAGTGAGTCGAGGGATCAGGAGGGGAGGATAGAGTGGAAGTGTGAGTATTGAGATTTTGGTTGGGGGGGTGGGCCGTAGATTGAAAAGGAGTGGGCTCATGCTCAGTGGTGTGAACCGAGGATTGAGGGACAGTAGCAAATTCATCAAAGGTAGATAAGAAAAGGGAAGCAAGATCCGATTGGGAGGAGTTAGCCACATATGGAAAAGAATTTTCATCAAATCGAGCGTGCCGGGTGATATACATACGTGAGGATACGGGATCGAAGCATTTGTAGCCTTTGTATTGAGGAGCATATCCTAAAAAAATACACGGAATACTTCGAGGTGCGAGTTTATGTGGAGCATAATCACGTAAGTATGGGTAGACACGACATCCAAATACGCGAAAGTTTGAGTAATTTGGAGTCGTAGAGAAGAGAATTTCAAATGGCGATTTGTCATTTAAAATTTTTGTGGGCACGCGATTGATTATGTATGTGGCGGAGCTAAAGGCATCAATCCAATGAGTGATAGGAACACTCGCATGGAAGAGCATAGCAAGACCGGTTTCGACTATGTGTCGATGCTTCCTTTCGGCGCAACCGTTTTGAGGAGCGGTATAAGGGCATGAAAAGCGATGGAAGGTGCCATTTTCATCAAAAAAATTTCGCACGTGTTGGTTGACGAATTCCGTGCCACCATCACTTTGGAAAACCTTGACTTTGCGTGAAAGTTGATTTTGAACGAATCGCAAAAAGGTTTGAAGAACCGAATAAAAATCGGTTTTGTGTTTAAGAGGATACAACCAAGAAAATCTAGAGAAATCATCCACAAACACAACATAATATTTAAACCCTTCTTTACTAGTTATTGGTGAGGGTCCCCATAGATCGCAATGAACAAGATCTAGAGGAAAAGAAGCACGTTTTTCATTTATATTAAATGGCAATTTGTGTGATTTAGCAAGTTGACAAGGAGAACACAAAGAAGGCTTCGGTAAAATAGATGTAAAAGATAAATAGCCAAGTCTTTTTAATACAAGAATAACATCAAAAGCAACGTGACCCAAACGATTATGCCACAACTCAAAGGAGGCTTTATTGGACGAAACAGAAGCAACAAAAGCAAAAGGCTTGTTCCGAAGCACGTAAAGACCGTTTTCACACCGACCTTGAGCTAGAGGTAGGCTTGTTTGCCGGTCCTGGATCACAAAAAAAGAGTTAGAAAAAAGGACATCAACGGGAAAATCATTTGTCAACTTGCTAATAGATAAAAGATTTCGAGTTAATGATGGAACAACCAAAACATCATTTAATTTAACATGTTTGGTTAAAGAAACATGGCCCTTGTGAGTAATGGGTAAAGATTGACCATTTCCAAAGGTGACCCAAGAATCTCCTTTGTAAGGTGAAAAGGAGGTTAGCTTACCAATGTCATCGGTCATGTGACGATCTGCCCCGGTGTCGGCAGCCCAATCGGGAGAATCCTCGTTTTGAACATGGCATTGGGCGTGAAAGGCACGGGCTATGTCGTCGTTTCCGGAGGCCGATGCCACAAAGGATGAAAGTTTTGGACACTTGTTAGCAAAATGCCCATTTGTGCGGCATAGTTGGCAATGGGGAGGGCGACGGGTCCCATTTGAAGAGGATCTCGATGATGGTCCACGGGTGTAATTGGCAGATGGTGAGCCACGTTTCTGGTTACGGTTTTGAGAGGAGCCATTGGAACGATTTGGAGTATTTTGAGCAAGAAATGCTACGGAGGGATTGGTGGGAGGATTAATTGCCAGAAGAAATTGTTCCTGACTTTCAGCTTTGGTGAGTAGATCACGAAAAGGGAGCGGATCACGGGTGGTGCGAATAGCAGTGGACCAACTTTCAAAGGTTGAGCCAAGGCCGCAGAGAAACCAATGAGTTTTGTCGGTGTCTTTGACGGGATGACCAATGGCAGAAAGTTGATCACAAATGGCTTTGAAACGACGACCATAATCGGCCACGGCGGAGGATCCCTTCGTTAAACGACGAAGGTTGTCACGGAGCAGATGCATCCGTTCAAGGGAGGTGTTGCTGTAGGCCGCTTCAAGGGCGGTCCATATTTGACGAGCCGTGGTTAAGCCAAGAATTTCAGCAACTGCCTCTTCGGTGAGAGAGGAGTTAAGAATGAGGATGGCTTGTTGATCAGAGATCGACCAAGTCTTGAATTCTGGGTTAGATTGCTCAACAGAGGCGACGGTAATGGTTTTTGGTGGAGGAAGAATGGAGCCATCGACATGGCCGAGCAGATCTTGATTTGCAAGAAGAGGGAGGAGTTGATTTTGCCAATAGAGATAGTTTGTGGAGGAGAGTTTGATGGTGAGCATGTGGAGAATAGTAGCCATTGGGAGCTTTGTTTCGACAGTAGTGGAGGAAGATAGGGAAGCAGTGGTTGGCATGGTGAAAGATTGGGAAGCAGGCCGAGAAAAGGAAAAAAAAATTCACAGGCAAAGGGACCTTGAGGATGATACCATGAAAGAAAGAAATCTCTGAATAATTTTATTAATTGTTTTACAGACATATAAATAACGTACAAGACTTATTACAAAGGAGATAATTATGGATAGTTACAACTAAATTAGGCTATACAATTTAAATATTAAAAGAGAATAATTTTAGGAGATAATGGTGGATGATTGTTGATTTGGTTGACTTTGTTGATTTGATTGAGTCTCTTGATTAATACGGTTGTTAGATATCATAGGTAAAGATGATGTGAAGTGATAAGGGGTGATGTTAGTTGATTAGGTGTCGCCTACATAGAGTGAGAGGGTGTGATGCATAACACATGGCCTCCCAGTATATCTTTGTGTAGTTGGATTGTCCTGACATAAATTCATATTGAGTCGATAATATATATCTTGGTTTCTCGTCTCAATTTTATGTCTATCACTATTTCTCAACTAATAAATTTGATCGAGAAGTGAAATTATTTTTAAATCCACTCATCAACTATTCACTTGAATAATTTTATTTTGTGTTTTTTTAACAACCATACTAACTTCTAAGCTACACCCAAAATTACTTTCATTGCTTTGATTTGAAAGTTGAAACAAAGATTTTTTTTTCCAAAGAGACGGTGTTCTTTAAGTGAATAATTTTATTTTGTTAGTTGTGACTATCTATACACCAATCATTTCCATTAGCTTCTTTCGGCCTCAAAGTGGTCTCAAGCAAAGTTTACAGACCTAAGTTCGTTTATTCGTGTTCGTTAATGTTTGCTTAACCATTTAATTTATGGATGAGATGTATTTACATTTAATAGACTTGTTTGCGTTCGTTTATGCGTGTTCAATTATGTTTGTTTATGCTTGTTCAATTGCGTTCATTTATGTTTGTTTAATTGTCTTTGTTTATACTTGTTCAATTATGTTTGTTCGTTTATTTGGTTTGTTTGTGTTCATGAATAGTTCGTTTACTTTACTAACGAACGAAAATGAACACATTCATTTTCTTAATAAAGGAACACAAACACAGAATTGATGTTCGTTAATGTAATCGGTTAAATTTAAATGAACGAACATGAACATGCATTTGTTCGTGTTCAGTTCGTTTTCGTTCGATTCATTTACAGACGTGGTTAAAATTTAAAAAGATTAACCGGTCTAGACGTGGATTTTTGTAAGTTGTTGACCATGGGTTCCTGTTTTGAGAGATGGGTGTTGTAAGGGGGTGTACCATAAAAGCATGCATTGAAGATGGTAGGGCAGAAGGAATGATAGCGGATGGTTTTAGGTGCCACCAATTTTGTCAGTATTTTCATGACATTTCACTAGTATTTTCAGTCGTATTCTTTTTGCTATTACCTTTCGAGTCTGCTCATCATTAATGAAACTGTAGGATTAACTTCCTTTTTTTTCAAATGATTTGCTAGATTCATTAATTTTAAGGTTCTCGTAAAAAAATTATTTTTTGTATGAAGGATTTTCAAAAACTTGAAAACCCGACTCAAAGAAACCCTAATTGAATTCATTTTTCCATCATTTGAACCGGCTTATCGAACCTAAAACTCAAACCTTAAATCATAAACAATAAACCATAATACTAAGACCAAAACTTTAAAAACAAATCTTTAACATAAAGATAAAACTTAAAAGATAAAACCAAGCGATAAAACCTAAAATCTAAATTTAGTTGTTAAAACGAAAACTTAAAAGTTAGTATTGTAGGGTTCGACGAGACGGTTCTAATGCCACCGAAATGAGTTCAATCGGAGTTTGTTTGGGTCGGTTTTGGAGATTTTAAAAATCATTCTTAAGCAAAATATATTTTTTATTTGATCTTTCCCTTATATATAAGGGGATGAAAATAATTATAACATTCTTTATTGCGTTAACACATATAATTCTCTCAAGATCAATCTAAATCTTGTATTTTTTATTGAACATGATTGTAACATATTTAAAATACTTTCTTCTTTTATAAGTTTGAGTAAAATTAATCATCGTTTAAGCGATAACATCATTGTAAATTTTGGGTCTAAAATAGTTACATTGTTGTAACAAAAAAATTTACAACATTGTTATCGCTTAAATGATGATGAACGTACACAAATTAAAAAAAAAAAGAAATTGTTTTAAATATATTACAATAATGTTTAATAAAAAAAAATTCAAGATTTGGCTTGATTTTGGCAAAGTTATACGGATTAACACAATAAGAGTGAGTTATAATTATTTCCCATCACAATATACACACACATGGTTGGAGAAGTCTCTAGGCGTTGTCGGGCTCGATTGGTCAGCTGCAAGTACTTGGGGACTACTCAGATATGGTAAATTATAAAAAACATAATTTTTAAAAGATTGTATATATCAAATATCATAAGTTTACTAGTATATATAACAGATAAAGTGAATATCAATGAAAATGAAATATATATATTGGAAAAAGCAAACAATAATTGGTGAAAATTAATGAAAACTAGTGAAAAACATGAAAAATCGGTAAAAAAAAGCAAAAAAACTGACATGTCCGAGTTGGCTCTAGTTTTTTGGCCACATAGTTTCTAGTTGGCCTGAGATGAAACTCAAAAAGATTTTTAAAACTCAAAAACCGTCTCAAACAAACACCGATTAAACTCATTTCCACATTATTGAAACAAACATGTCAAACACCGATTAAACTCTCGAATGATAGTGATACACAAGGCCGTTTGGGTAAAGAAACCAAGCAAGGTTTTAAGTCTTCAAATTTTTCTAAATAATATTTTTTATATATCGCGAGTTTTTATTTGTAAGTAATGAGATTTTAGAGGTACAAGGTTTTGTTATATTTATAAGAGGATAACTATACAAAAATACAACCAATTTTTCTAACTATCCCAATTAAGTCACTGGACATTTTTTTTTCCAATTAGGTCATTCAACTTAGTATAGATGTTCTATTCTATATAAAAAACCTGAATAATAGGTTATTGCTATTTTTTTTACATATTTAGCTAATTTAATAATATGTTAACTGGTGCTATAATCATTTTTATAAAGCAAATAATAAATTAAAAACTATTTAAACTTCTCTTGAGAATCCAATACTCATAGAACACGTGTCATTTCCTACATAATAAACCAAAAGACTCATGTAACTACTTATAAATAATTCTTCTTCATCCAAATTAGTCCTTATGAAGGTGGCTTAATGGTAATGGGGTGAGATTCTGTAATGCAAGTCTAAGGTTGAAAGCCTAGCACCGCCTAATTTTACCTGGGTCACGTGATTTACCTTCCTCATGTTGACCATGGACCAGTCGGTAAAGGACGTCTAATGGTGGTGTTCACCATTTTTTTTTCTTCATCCAAATTATGGATCACTACATCTGTGTGGTTACATGTAGCTGTGAATTTCTAATACGATATAAATCAAACATATAATTTATACGAATGAATTTAGTATAAGTGGGCTCTAGTCAATTTCAAGTGGAACCAGTTTAGCTAAACAGGTTAGGTTCTTGTCACCCTGGTAGGTTCAGAGGTTGACCTGTTTAACCCATTTATTTTAATTTTATTATTTATAATATGTTTTATATCATAAGTTAACTTCGTGGGGTATTTTATTCTAGAATTTTAAACTAAATAGAGAAATTAACATAAGATCTTATAAATAAAATGTCTTATTTTTATATGTATTTGTGTTTCTTGTTATGAAATTGTAAATTTATAGTATTAATAAAATAAATATTATGAACTGGAAAAATACCTTAATGAGCTCCCTTTATATACAGAAGATGGATGAGCTCAGAACGTTTATGGGTCAGCATCTATTGGGCTCAAACCCGTTGGATCGGCCCATTTTCGGGTATCCCCTACAACCCTACAGCCCCATAAGGAAAATTTATCTGTATAGGTGGGCAAACGACCCAAAAATGGAACTGAAAACGGGAACCAGTCATACCCAAACCGATAAGTACATGCAATTCCAGATTTTTAGAAAAGTCGTAACCACAACCGGTTTCATCTTTACTTGGTCAAAACCCGAACCCGCCTCTCTTTCTTTGTATGCTAAAACAAAAACATTGAATCATTGACAATTACATGACACAAGAGGCATATTATTTCTCTAAATGGAAACCTAGCTAAAGCCATTTATATTTATTGTCAATGGTTAATAGTTTTAACGTTATCCAAGCATCGTGAACGAATTAACACTAGATTTGAATTACTTTTTACATGAAAAACAATTGCATACTTATGAGATATATATATAATAAAATGTGTTCGTAATATCAAATTAGATGGTGACGATAGATATAAAAAATGATGGGTGCATGTTTTGGAAGGGACATCCAAATTAGAGGTGGGCAAACCGGTTTCGGTTCAAGTTTGGCCGGGTAAAGGTGGAACCGGTTCCGCTTTTTCGGTTCCGGTTCCGATTTCTCTGAAAATCCGGAAACGCCTGTACCCACTGATTCGGGTACAAACGGCTCCGGTTCGGATTGTCGGTTCCGGGTTTTTTGCCACCTCTAATCCAAATGGTTGGTTAAATTTTCTTCTAAAAGTGTGAGGTTTCAAATCCAGTTGAAGCAAGGTGTGATGAGTATTTAGGAATTTGAAGAGATAAATGTCTCTTTCATAAAAGAAAAAATATACATATATGATGGTGTGTGATAATTTGTGTTTCGAGTAATCATGGCAGAATGAGCGGATTGAGTAATGGGTCAAAATAGATTTGGGTCAGAATGAGTAGGTGTTAGAATAAGTTTTATGTAAAATCAATTTGGGTTTAAATGAATTATGTCTTAATGAACATCAATTTACTTTAAATTAAATAATATTGTAACTAAATAAATAGTTTTTTGACTAATGTTTAATGATTTTCTCATCAAATATACCATTGATCATTCTTACCCGTTTGAATCAATTATAATCACATATGGTTGTTAGGTTACCAATTTTGATTCGCATTGTGTTAAAGTATTACCTATTCACTCTGACCTATGTTATAGTTCTACACGTTTTAAACCAAAACAAAATAATATATTATTCACCAAAGATAACACATTTAACTTGTTTTGTGACAAGATTGTGATGCGTAATATTGAATTAAGTAGTTGGTGACCATGTTGATATTCACGTATATTATGTTGTATTGTTGTGAATGTGACAAGTCGATAGTTATTTCCTTCCTTTAGCCCATTAATTTATCATCGAAAATTTATGACAAAAATCATTATTTTTTTATTACTTTTTTAACAACAAAGATTATTAACTATCACTGTAAGACTAATGAGTTTATTCAACGGCCAATTATTTTGAAAACCCATTGTAAAAACAAAATTCGTCTAAAATTAGGGTGTGTTATTTGATTCCTAATCTTTACAATAAATATGAATTAATCAAAATAGAGATGTGTGTGCATATGGGATTATAAAAAAAATAGATGAACTATGACTCATGTTTACTAACTTACCATAGTTGAAAGAAGAAAAATTCTACAAGTACATTTGATCAATATACTTGACTAGTTAAATGTTAATTTTTCTAAAGCCTCCTCCATTGTATCAATGTTGCTAGTTGAACTATACGAAAACCGTCTCTTACCTCGCTCTCTAATCGTCAAAGGTGAAGGACTCAAATCTGGCGGTGCCACCATGGAAGACCATGAAGTGCCACGCATCGTTGGCTTATGAAGCCGGACGCTAGCGGAAACACTAGCGGCCGCCATGGCTGCCCGCTTTTTGGTGGCATCATCGACATAAAGGAGATCATCAATCCTTGCCATTAAGTTGAAAGCTAAACTTTCGATCACCCTCGAGTAGCTCTCGAGTATAGCTTGTCCTACATCCTACAACACAATAAAGTTAGAAACTTATATCACATCCTTGCTCATAACCCTATTTGCTAGCTAGTAGAGAGCCAATTTAGGTTATGTTTTATCTCTAACAACATAAACATCATCATCATCATCATCGTACTCAGCATATCCCACCATTAGCATAGCTAAAGTAGGGTCTGATAAGGGTAAGATGTAGACAGCCTTACCTCTACCCTATAGGAATAGAGAGGCTGCTTCCAATGAGACTCCCGGCTCATGATGCCTGATTAACCGATCAACCCAATGGTTTTAACGTTATTTTCACAATAATAAAGTAAAATAACGTTGAAATTAGTGCAACATTACTTTTGCCCCTTAAGGGCCGACACATATATACATTATATGCGCATACCGCAACGGGGATACATATTTTCGCAGTTTAAAAGGAAACTAGATACTTATTTTCAATTTATTCACAAACATAGATCATTTCCAACCCCTAATCTAATCAAGAAAGTGTTGCAAACAACATACCTTATTTGATTGAATCTTGTCAAGATCCAATCTTGTTCTTGGAAGGCCCGGGAACTGGAGTTTTAAGTTCTTCAAAAGGGTACTCGCCCTACCGGAAAGAAGTTTACTTTTTTCTTTATCACCACCAGGTCCCTTGATGTTTCCCTTCCATGGCAGCTTTCCGGTTCCATGACTCTTCGAGCGTTTTCGTGACCAAATATGCATGGCTGCTTCAATCCTGTTTGCTATTTGTAGTGTGGTGCATTCTGATGACATTTCCAAGTAATCCAAAAGGGATTCAGGTGAAAACTGTGCGGTAGTTATATAACGATGGAGGGTTTCACCTAAACAAAGTTTCGCGCTCTAACAATGCCAGAAACGAAAATGTAATCAGATTCATGGTTTTCGAAGAAAAAAAAAAGTAATGTGTTCAAATGAACTCAACCAGAACGGTTATGAAAACAGTTTTCTTTATACCTTGGGCAAGGCCTCTAAATAGATGTTGGGAACTTCCATTTGCGACAACACATTGCCATTAATCGACGCAGCAGCTTTAAATATTTGATTACTACATTCCCGGCATTGTTGCAATCTTCTAACTGTATTTTCAGACAATCCATTAGATGGAACCTTGGGGAAAGGCAGCCACCACTTCTCTTCATACTGCATCAACAGGCTATCAGATTGTGAACCATTAGAATGTCTGTCAACTGACCCGCGATCAACATAACAAAACTCTGAATCATGGAACCCGTCAAGCATGGTTACCAGCATCATGTCTAGCTTTCTAAGAGCAGGAAGGTTTAGATACAAATCGGACCGTGGTCTAGTCACCATGACCTCAAAGTTCCCACCATCCGGGAATTCTTGAAATGATGGAGTTAGTTCAACTATGGAATCGCTTACTGATAAAAGCCATTCCATTTCTTTTCTCCAGATTGATTTAGTTTCTTGATTCAAGGGTTCTAGTTTCCACAAGTCACCAAACACAGTAGCTGTAAATGAAGAACAATAACATCATAAACTGATTTTGACTTTCAGAAGTCAAATATAGTGTTTTTGTTGCTAAAATTTGACAAAGTTACATGGTTTGCACATGCTTGTATAACTAATCCTGGGTAAGAACTATTTTTATCAAGAACTAGCAAGAGTCATGCCAATTATGAAATCTAAAAACAAAGAGACATCATTTTAATCTTTGACTTTTGGAAGTCAACTATTAAATTTATGAAACTAAATCTTAACACAAATTACTTCACTTATTCACCTAGTTTTCTCTGATTGTAGCACATACTTGCATAATTCGTTCTGGGTATTAACTATTTCATCATGAACTAACATGAATTGTGTCGATTTCGAACTCGAGAAACAAGTTCTTTGACTTTCACTTTGACTGTTAGAATCAGATGGAAAACGAGACAAACCAGAGAGATTTGTAATCGCATTAGAGATAGCAAGAGCAGTACAGACTCCATTTCCTCTACCAGTCATATCTTCTCCAAGCAGCAGCTTCGAAAATCGATCTTTCATCAACTGAACCTCTGCAAATAACATCGTAATTCAAGAAACATAAAAAACACATATCTGCAGAAATTCAACTTTCCCATCTTAAAATTATCAGAAAATGACCATAAATTATCCAATTTCAATTATCTTTAACTCAAATCAATGATTATCAATTGGAAAACGAGTTCAATTTTACAGAAAATTGCAACTTTTGATCTTCAACCATAATTTCAAAATCTTAACATTACCAGTAACATTTTGGGATTCATCTTTCCCGGCGTACTTTCCCCCTGTCATCGGCGGCTTGATAGGGGACAGAACCGGCAAGTAAGAACCAAAATGAGGTCCGACTACTGTCGGCGTACTGCGAGAAGTAGAAGCGACCGGAGAATCAAAAGACGAAGCCCCACAACTCTCCGATTCACTGACGTCGGCACTGACGCTATAATCCTCAAACCTGCGGCTCCGGTGATCTGATTCATCGCCAGATGACGAGTTTTCCATTGCAGCAATCAATGATTTGGTGATAAGAATGAGGGGAATTTGATTGGGGTGATCGGAGAGTGAAAAGAAAAAGCGTTAAAGGGATTAAAGATGGTTTCTTTACAGTTATGTGTGTATCGTAACGTCAACATGGTGTTGGAAGGTGGCCCATCATGCCGGAGATATAAATATTTTTATTTTTTTATTTTTTTTTTCTCTTCAATGGCGACGGTGGAACAACGTTCGTCTCGATTTACAAACAAAATAAATATTTCACATGTTATATTTTCCTTAAAAATATCACAAGTGTTATTATTATATTTTTTTTAGGCGCGTGCGTTAAGTTATACTATTTTTGTTTTTTATAAGCCAGATTTTATATACATAAAAAATAAAAATATAAAGTATGTTTTGTCCCATTACTTTAGTTAAATGAACAGTGATATTATATTTTTATTAGATTATTTTTATAGATAAAAGATATTTTTGATCTGATAAATGACAAATTTGATTGCTAGATCAAGTGGTTAAAACTTGTTAACTACGTGCGTGAAAATATGAAATTATTATTATTATATAAAAAAAATTAACTATATCATGCAAACTTCTTGTATTTCACGCGTAATTTGGTCTTTATACACTAACAACCCCTTTCACACACACATGTAAAGTTTAAAATACAAAGTACTTTTTTTTTCCGAAGTGTATGAAGTATTCTTGAAATTGTCACGCAAGAAGGATTCTCATTTGTGTAGTAATAAAATAAAATTATCACAAAGATTAATTATGTCTAATAATTTCATTTTTGTGTTATATTATCACGCACATGTTCATTCTTCGCGCTTGAAAATTTTACATCTATTTCGTTTATTTTACGCACATTTTAATATATTTGAAAAAAAATGTGATTTAATTAAAACTAGTAAGCCCCTCACGTGTTACAGTGGTAATTCTGTCATGATTTCAAATGCCAGAACACATACATGATCCTATATTCAAAACGTGGATATAAAAACATGTCACAAGGTTGTCAATCGAACGTAAACCCCTAAATTGTAGCCATCATAAACGTGTTCCCCACACCATAACAAACAAATGACGTGCTTAGTAGTACAATTTAGCATCAATAAAAACGATCATAAGACGAACCAATAAAACGCGGAAAAAATCATTATTGTTATACTTATTATTTAAATAATATTACTCATTCGGAGCAGTATCTTTATCATATTTCAGAATAGGCGAAATATCTGCCTTTATCTCTCCCATCATACCTAACTCAAAAATTTCTATTTATCTAGTATGTTTTTTTTTGTTACCTAACTCAAAAATTTCTATTTATCGGGTATGTTTTTTTTTTGTAAATAACATTACTGTTCATATATAATAATTATATAATAGTAAAAATCGACCTAAATCTTGCCTTATACAATGACGCTCAATTAAAATTGTACCAAAAAAATTGAGTTATACTCCTATGCTAATATGTGTATTCGATCACGACAGCGGTGATAAATGACGATGTCAATGTATCTGTCAAATAAGAGTTAAAGGTGTTTGTTCTTAGCTATCTTAACTAGTAAATTAAGTAGGATGTCAAGCCAGGAAAAGTTTATGTGGATGGTGCTGATGCTAGTTGAATCTATTAACTAAATTACCTAAAACTTAAAATATAACTTAAAATGAGAATTGTTATGTTGGAATTGCAAAATAACATAAAATATAACTTGAATATGAAAATAATATAAACTACATGGATTTTTAATTTAAAAGTAAAAAATAATCACACCTGACATTTTGGTTTTGTAAGAAATTAGGTAATATTATGTTTTGACCCATTAAGAAATCACATAGACATAAGTTGTTTAGAATTCACGTTGATGGATAATTGAAACTAAGATTTCTGATTTTGTAAATTAATTGATCCAAACCAACTAATAACAAAACCTAGATTCCCAATTATAATTACCAATAAGAGTTATTAATTCAATGAATATTCAATGTTTAACAATATGAAACTGAAAAATGATGAACATTAAATCAAACTAATTAACACAAATCGTTCAACCAACTATGAATTTAAACATACAAACATAAACATATTCAGAAATCTATCAATGTTTGCATCCAATCACAAATAAAACGATAAGAAAACCAAACCTTAAACTTACCGTTTACCCGGGTATGATTACGGATGATTTAGCATTGCATTTTCATGAATTAGCCTTCAGACTTGATTCGGGGTTGTGAAATTGTGAATCCGGAGGTGATTTGAAGGGTTGGACCAACCTAAAAATCACTTATTTTCATCCCAAATTCGCCTGGAAAAAACTGTATTTCAATCCCCTAGGTTATGGTCTTTAATCTGGAAAAGTTTGGCTCAAAAACCTCATTTTTCGCTTTTGGGCGTAGCCTACGCACAATTTGGGTGTAGCCTATATTGAGTATGTGGAATACGAAGCCGGATTTCTACCAATTGTGTATTTTTTATACTTTAAAAACATAATGATAAAAAATCATAATCGTGTATTTTTTATATGTAAATCAAAATGATAAAATAACAACAAATTTATCTTATACATAAAAAATTAACAAGATAACAAATATTCAAAAACATAAGACATAATGATGAATACATAAAACATAATAACTTGAAATATATGTTTTCTAAAATAATAAGTTTTGAAGAACAAAATGATGAAATAATACAATTGTTTACTTTTAATATGTAAAACATAAAAATTAA
Source organism: Mikania micrantha (assembly GCA_009363875.1). Classification (NCBI taxonomy): domain Eukaryota; kingdom Viridiplantae; phylum Streptophyta; class Magnoliopsida; order Asterales; family Asteraceae; genus Mikania; species Mikania micrantha. The sequence continues at coordinate 15,412,388 of CM018697.1, forward strand.
ATAACAATTTTTTTAATATATAAAAAACAATAACAAAAAAACATGAAATGAGCTAAAACATAAAACACAATATAAATATACATTACACAATAAACTAAATGTAAAACACTATATTGAATATATATTACATAACAACCTGAACGTAAAATCCAATGACCAAAAGTTTAATCTTTAAAAAATTAAGATACTATGTGTTTTCGAAATTTATAAGTTCAGTAAAATATAATGGTAAAATTACATAATTGTTTACCTATAATGCTTAAAAAACAATGATAAAATAATACAAAATGAGTTATACATAAAAAACAATGATAAAGACATATTACAAAGTAACCGAAAACATAAAATATAATGAGAAAATATCATTTTTGCATCAATAAAAAATTGTCACATGTCAACACAGCAATAATTCTCACAATTCTCACAAATCAAACCTTTTTTATTAGAACACACACACACATATATATAACCTTTTGTTTTAGTATCTTTCTGTATAGAAGAATATTATCTTTAAAAGTTCCCATATATTAACTTTATTACTTTAAGAGAAGGAATGAAAAAAAAAAATCCATGCTTCAAGGAATAAAAATCATCAAAAATGAATGGATCACATCTACCTACTCTAATAAAAAAGTATTATTAGAAGACATGTGTCGCGTTGTGGTGAAATATGAAAACTAATTTCCCGTCTCTCTCTCCTAATAAATATTAATAATTTTAATAATTAAATTATATAACAAAATAATAAAATATATAAATCTTCTTATACTAACAATTTTTAAATATAGTAAAAGTTAATAAACTCCTAAAAATATTTCAATTATATCTTATCTAAAAATATAAGTTTATAATTATTAAATATTTATTATTATTTGAGATTATTGAATTATATTTTTTCAATTGTTTAACCCGTGTATTATACGAGTTTTCTACGCTAGTTCCTTATAAAACAGTACATTTTATTGCTATATGGTAACCAAACATGTGTCTTTTCATTTCAACGTAATGACTCATTCCATTCTACCCTTTATTCATGCATATCATACGCTACCTTAGCGTATTCCTCTTTCACTCTTGTTAAATAATGACATTAGATTTGTTTATACTTTAAACATAGGCTTGAGTTATTCCAAAAATGATACTTAAGCTAAAAGGTCTAATAACTAGTCTTAAACAATCAATATTTTTAATCAACGATTGAAATTAAATTATGAGAGAAAAAGTAATGAATTGTTATTTAGGTTATTACTATTTTTGTTTACCTTTTATTAAGTACCTTCACTTTTTCAAAACGTTAATAACTTTTATATATTAACGTTTTATATTTTTAAAATAGGTATACTATCATTGTATAAAACATAAAAACAATACAGTTTTCACTTGTGTTTCATTGCTAGTTATTGTGTTTTTTTACCGTAATTGTATGTTTTGTTCAATATTGTGTTGTAATAATTTTCTAGAATGATGAGTTATAAAGCACATATTGATAAAATCACATCTTTATATGCATTTAATATGTGAAAAACAATGATAAAATAACTAAAAAATTCCTAATGCATAAAAATACTAACAAAATAACATGAAATGATCTAAAACGTAAAATATAATGATTATTACATATAACATAAAGATCTGAATGTGTATAATTTTATACGATGAAATCTGAAAAACACAATAGTATAATAATATATACAATATCATTATATATTTTTAATATGTAAATGCAATGACAAAGTCATAACAAATGTATCAACTATATATACAAAACAATGAGAAAATAAAACAAAATAGGTTAAATCGTATAATAATATAATGAATATATATTATATAATATCTAAAACATAAAATAAGATAACTACAGTGTCTTTTTTATTTTGTTTTTTAGAATAATGAAAGGACCTCTCCTTGATCTATCAATGACAAAATGCTTCTATACATTTTAGATTTAAAAGCTTATCTATTTTAATTCACTGCCTTTAAATACATCAAACAATTTTTTGGTAAATAATTTTTTAGACATAATCAGTATATTTTAAACTCTTTTTAAAATAAACGTTTTGGTTTATTATGGTCTCAGTACCTGATGAGGTTATAACAAAAATAGTATATTTTTAACTCCTTTTAAACGAACGTTCTGATTTTTCTGATATCGCCTTATGATGTTATAAAGTATTGGTTGCAATTAAAATTAAGTAGGTCATGTTGAACTTTAATTTCATTTATAACTATTTAAATAACATTTAGTTAGGTTGGTGGTAAAAATAATAATCACATATTTTAAAAATCAAAGGGTTTTAAATTAATTTAAATTGATAAGGTCAACTAACTAATATTGCAAACTATAAATCAAAACTTATTTCACTTGAATGTGCTTGTTGAAACATGCATGGCCAATTTGTAAATATTATCGTATATAGAAATTCAATTATGTTACTTTTTCGATAGAAACCTTTGTAAATGTTATCGTATATAGAAATTCAATTATGTTACTTTTTCCATAGAAACCTTTGTAAATATTATCGTATATAGAAATTCAATTTGTAAATATTATCTTGAGTAAATTACATAAAACGTCCTTTATATTCAGTCAAATGACGGATATCATCCTTTTTTGAAAATAGTTACTCAAATCATCCTTAATTATAAATGCAAATGTATAACATAATACATCCTTTTTGGAAACAGACGTTAACTTGAGCTGTTAAGTCAGGGGTATTATTGGTAAATCATCTCCTTTCACCCCATTTAACCCTGAATCAAGGTTTTAGAGTTTTACTTTTCAAGCTTTGATATGTTAAATTCTTGATTCCACCATGGCTGCCCCATACTTTATATGTCGAGTTCTTGATTCAAAGGAGGTTTATTCACTTTACGGTAATTACATATTTAACATCTATTTGAATCGGGAGCTTTTGTTTAAATTTTTTGAAATTAAAGTTTGTATTTGTGTTGCATTGTTCACTAACTAGTTTAATTTCATATGCAAATTCAGTTGGTTTTCCTAATTTATTCAGCGTATAGTTGCATCATGGTGGTGAGTTTACCCGGTTCCCTGATCGTTCATATATTGAAGGTAAAGTAGTGTTTGCTGATATGTTAGATATTGAGAAGTTTTCTGTACATGAGCTGGATCATTTAATGTCAACAATTGGTTATAGCGATGAAGATGTTAGGTACTACCACTATCTAGTACAAGGTTCTGATTTAGATTTTGGTATTAGGGCTTTGGGGAGTGATTCAGATGGGAGAGACAAGCCTATTATCACCCTTTTAGAATATATTAGAGAGTATCTCATGAGGAGAATTGTAAATGTGCTTAAAGTCATTGATAAGAGTGATGGTTTTCTTACACCTTATGCTACTAAGTTGTTTGAGGCAATCGAGAAGGAAGCTAACATGTTTGTTCACAACCTATGTATGCTAACAACCAACAATATATGTATTCTTACATACGTGGACAATTTATTGACATGTATACTATCACCTGGAATGGAGAAGAACATTACCAAGCTTGTGGGACAAGTGATGATCAATGGGTGGTCAACCTGAAGGAGAAAAGTTGTGCTTGCAGGAGATGGGAACTTACTGGGATACCCTGCAAACATGCAGTGGTAGCAATTTGGAACAAGGCCTCTCATGGACAGGAGGTGGGTATATCAGAGACTTTTGTGAATCCTGTGTACACATTGGAGAGGTGGAAACAAGTGCATAATTTCAAAGTGTATCCAATTAATGGTAGGGTATTGTGGAAAAAATGAAAAGTACTAACAGTGATTATAGCTCCAATTTACCACAAGCCTATTGGAAGGCCAAAACAATCAAGGAAGCGGTCAGTAACAGAGATTGAAGAGAACGAAAGTGGTGGAAGAGTATCCAAGGTAGCTTCATCATATGTTTGTGGGAAGTGCAAGAAATCAGGCCACAGCAGCAGGACTTGCAAAGGGCAAGAGCAGTGAAACTTGACTTTTTTTTTGTTAATTGTCCATGGTTATGTATTATAAAATGTAATTTTGGTTGTTTCTTTTGGTCTTTATGTTATTATGTAGTTTTGTCCATGGAACAATAACTTACTTATTTAGGCTAATGAAAATGTTGTTGTTGCTGCTGGTGTTGCTGCTGTTTTTATTGTTCCTTTTCTTCTTCTAATCATCATTATCATTATTTTCATAAGGTTATACTGATGAAACCACATTTGCTAGGTAAGTTCTTGTCTCTATCCCTTATTATCATATGGAGCTTTAATTTTTAATTTATTTCAAGATATATAAATATGGGGCAGGAATGTACTTTGTTTATAAGATAAAAATATAAACAATTAAACATAAATAAACCCCAATTGAAATATTAGAACCGGCCCATTTTCACATGATTAATCCACCAATAATAGGCCCAGAATCCCAACCTAGAACCGGAACTGACAACCTGAATCAAAACAGGAACTGTTCACACCTGAAACGGTGGTTTTCAGAGAAATCTTAACCGGAACCAGAATCGGAAAAAATAAAACCGGTTCCACCTTTACCCGACAAAACTCTATCATGAATCGGAAATTGGGGAAAAAACTAGGGTTGACAATTTCAGACACGAACACGTTGACACGACACGACTTTAACATGTTTCGTGTTTACCCTTAACATGTTTCGTGTAAAACAGGTCGACACGTTAAGACTTGTTTATTTTTCGTGTCTAAACAGGTAAAACCCGCTAAGACCCGTTAAGACCTGTTAAGATTCATTAAGACCTGTTAAGATCAGTTAAGACCTGTTAAGACCCATTAAGACATGTTTAAAATTTAAAATAAATATTATAATAAAATATATGGCTATATAGGTTACCGATTAGCTTCAAAAAATTTCTAATTGTCTAACCCAAGTTCTTTAACAGGTTCTTTAACGGGTTTTAACAGGTTCTTTAACAGGTCATTTATAGTGTTAACTGTTAACAGGTTTCTTAACGGGTCTTTTTCGTGTTTACGTGTTTTTAACGGGTCGTGTTCGTGTTTTAAAAAAACAGACACGATAAGAATTCGTGTTGTGTTCGTGTCTAACCAGTTCGTGTCTTAATGTGTCGTGTCTGACCCGTTATGACAGCCATAGAAAAAACCCACCTCTACTCATAAATTCATAATCCTGACCCGATAAAACGTCTATATGACCAATAATAGTTCCATATTTTGAGTGTTTTGTCTTCAATTGTATTTTTTTTTAGTATATAAGATGTGCTTCTTCATGCTTATTTCATTAAAACGATCAACCTTCTTCGATATTCCTTCCAAATTTTCCTTGTTGTGATGTTGTTAAGAGCCTAAGAGGATGTCAATGTCCATTGTCTTTGTTGTTCCTTCCTGACAGGCAAACCAGTTGTTTTGTAATGTATCACTTATTTTCTTACAATTCATCATTGGAGTTATTGAGATGTATTTGAGAATGACCGGTTAAAGTTGGAATTTTTTTTCAAAATAGATGGTTTACATGCATGTGCATGGTTTGTGTTTTGAAAATAGGGATTCCGCTACTTAAGGTAGCGGAAGAGGGGTGATGTGGCTACCGGTTGCAACGTGGAAGAGGTGAAGATGGCATGTTGTACACATTCCGCTACTTGAGGTAGCGGAAGGCATCTAAACATGTAAATCACGGCCTTAATTAGTCGAGGATTAGAGGATAACCGCATGTATGTAATTTCCTTCATGCATGTGATGGCAGCTCTTTATTTCCATCGACTTTTGCGCATGTGATGGCAGCTGCCTCTTTATTTCCATCCACTTTTGCTTCATGATGGCAGTACATGACATATCCATCAACACTCGTTTAACAAGCTTGATTATTAAAAATTTTGTACCACTTCAGCCATCTCCAATAGCGGATGCTATAACCATTCTTTATTTCCATCGATTAACATTAATCAGCAAATCTAAGTGGCTTTCGCTATCTCCAATGGCGGAACAAAGGACCATCCGCTTTCCCTAATAGCGGAACTATCCCACCGTGGCAGCACCCCAGCTCCGGCGTGTATGCATGGCGCCACATCACCCCTCTTCCGCTACCTCAAGTAGCGGAAACCCTATTTTCAAAACACAAACCACTAACCACCTAAAAACCATGCACATGCATGTAAACCACCTATTTTGAAAAAAAAAATTCGTTAAAGTTGATTAGTAGTCTCATTAGAGTCCGACATCTTCGTACATTGGATGACGATGATGTTTTAGTAGGGAACATATACTAAGTTTACTATTTTTCTTCAAATTTCAAGCACCAATATAACAAATCAAGGTGCCAAACATATTCCTATGTTCCTATAAAACATCATGTTTTATTAGTGTTTTCTGGTCACCACTATAACGAACATTTAAGTAGAATTTTCTTGTCACCTCTATATGGTCGTTTGTGTTGAATGGGGGTTTCTTGCAAGAATTCATGGTTTGTAATTTTTTAGTATAAAAGTAGATTTTTTATTTTTGCTAAAGGATTTGTAGAGTTTTTGCGGTGAAAATTGTAAAAGTTGGATAATATTTATAGAGTTTAGTAGGAGTGTTCATCTGTTCGGTTAACTATTTCTTCGGTTCGGTTTGATCAGTTTTTAAAAATTCCCCCCTAACCGTTAACTGAACCGAATTCAAGAAATGGTTATCCGAACCGAATTCAACCTAATTCAATTCGGTTCGGTTTCGATTATAACCGAACAAACCGAATTCAAGCGAACAAACCGAATTAAAAACCGAACAAACCGGTTAAAAACTGAATAAACCGAATTCAACCGAAAAAACTGAATTCAACCGAATAAACCGAATTCAGCCTTATATTACTAATAAAAATAATAAATTTAATTATGAATTCGGTTTAATCGGTTAACCGAATAAACGGACAAAACCGAATTCAAAAAAAAATCTAAAACCGTTAACCGAACCGAACCGAAAACCGAATTCAGAATTCAGAATTCGGTTTAGTTTTTTCGGTTACGGATACGATTCGGTTCGGTTATCAGTTTTAAACGATTTTCAGTTTTTCTGAACACCCTAGTGTTTAGATGGGACATTAATGTTGGAGTAGTTTAACAATAGCAATTTGCTTGTTATTTGGCTCATGAAAAGGGCTATAACGCCCGGCTATGAAATGAGGGGGCGATATGGAGAAAGTGATAGAAGTTCACGTGAAAACTATCACGTCCTATTACACATAATCTTACTATTACGTCCTATCACACATAATCTTAATAATCGTTGGCATTTTAGGAATGAACTTTCTAAATTTTTAGTTTACATTTGTTACTTCCTCTTATGTATTTTATTGTAAATAGAAATATTCATTTAAGGAGCACATGTTCTCATGGTGTAATTTAAGGATATGGTGGCATGTTATAACCGAATTGTTGTAAAAAAAAATTAGAATGTTTAATCTGATAAAGAGAGCCTATAAAAGTTATTTAGCATTTCTTTTCTTTTGGGTAGTTTTGTATATCTATATGCTCAAAATGTTCTAATGTCTATTGGATCTCTCTATAAGCAATCACCTTTTTATTATAATAGATGTAAGGTTTCTAGTGCTGGTTTCAATTAATGAATCCAAAAGGCAAGGGGGCTCTCAGATTTTTGTAGCTACAACTGTTCGTGTTATCGTCCAGGTTTTCTATTTTGTCATTTTATATCTGAAAAATTAAAAAGTCCACCTCTAGGGCATAGGGCTTTTGGATTTTTTTTTTTGGCTCCAACCATTCGTGTTGTCGTTTTATATTTGAAAGATTAAAGAATCCACTCATTTCTCAAAAGAGAAATCTGTTTAAGGTTCTTTCGTCTCAAATAATTATCCAAACAATTACATCTTCTATGTTCTTATTTTGCCTTTACTTAACGTTAAAATAATTTTTTTATTAATGGTACATGTAAAAGATTTAGACAAATTTTCTAGTGTTAAATAGGATAAGCAAACTAATTAACAAAAGATTGGCAGGTTTATAAAATATCATCATTAAATATTGTATTTTCTAACGTTCTTTGTTTATATCATTTATAATTATCACTGGTTAACTGTAATTATAAGAAAACTTATTTAGATATAGATAAATTAATATATTTATTATGTTTTTTACAATTTAGAAACCATAAATTTTTATCACAAACAAAAAGAAAAGAATGGACATTCACTTCCTTTCAAATCGGAAGAAAGGAAAACTAAATAATTTTGCATAATTTTCTTTTCACATTCCTCATTAAATGTAACTTTATAAGTTACATGTGTAACTTTTTGAGTTACATATACGTAATTTCATGATTTACATATTTTTATTAAAATTTTATTTCTCATTATAACCTTTTTAACCTTGTAATAAAAAATTATGAATTGTTTTAAAAAAAAATTATTGGTAAATATGAGTTTTCTTGATTTTTCCAAAATGAACAGTGACGAAGGTGCAGAAGATTGCAACAAAAAAGACGGTGTTTAAGAACATTGGCGATTGCATAGAACGCCGGAAATCGGATAGGATCATATCTTTAGAACCTTGATTACCTAAAACTGCATGAGGGATAAACCGATTCCAAGCAGACTCTTCGAATTCGCCTGCTAAATATTCATGGTGAAGGAGTGTTTGAATAAGAAATTTGAATATGTTTGCTAACAAAGAAGATGAAGGTTAATCGACATCAGCATTACATCATATTGCATATGTGGACACTTTTAGAAGTTGAAACATTAGCTTCCTTAATTCCTATTTATTAGATAAATAGATTTTAAAATGTCATTTAAAAGCCATTCTTGGTCTAAATGCATAAAGGGACAAAAGCAATAGGGAAAAACCAAGGCGCAAAATGCTAAGCACACTGCTTTTTGTACAACAACAACCATACCCAGTTAAAATCCCACTTTGAGTGCGGTCTAAGAAGTGAAATATAAAAACACATCTTACCCATATCTACAGATAGAATAGATATGTTGTTTCATAGGAGTCCCCTGGCTCATAGGAATTTTTTTTATTATTAATATTGTTACTAATATATATCATTTTTTGTTTTTTTCTTTATTTGTTTTCTCAAGCTAATTAAACAAAAACATATACCAAGCAACCCTGCATTTAATTCTCAAATAATTCCAACGTTATTTGCTGGAAATTTAGATACAAATAAGCTCCGAAATGATTTAATATCAAATTATCCTATATGTACAACCAAAAAACCCTATTGTACAACATCCTAAAGCACACAAAAATGGTGCCTCAAACCATTACCTTTTTTTAAACGGCATTTGATCTCAACGTGTGAAACACTGATTTTCAGGTCACGTCACCAAGTTCTAGTTACCATGACCTCTATTGAGACCCCACCACCACCCCAGGAGGAAACCGTACCGAAAACCCCCTGACCTCTCAAGGACCTCTATTTCGCCCCTTCCAGACTTTGAACCCATGACATTTCATTTGGAAAACCAATGGGTACCACTAGGACAAAGTCCTTTGGTCTCAAACTATTACCTAATGCAGAATTTTACTTAAATAGCACGCCGCCCCTACGCTTTACATGCAACCCTCACCTCGATACCTAATGTCTTGTGAAGTGCAGGCACCCTTGCATAATACCCTCACCTTATGTTGCCTCAGCTTGCCTCAGGCGTGTTTTTTTAAATCAATAGAGCATTTAATTAAATTCCGAAATTTGCAAAGTGATAGGACTTGAACTTAGAACTTACAATTAATGGGATTGGAAGGGCATTCAAGAAATACAACACACCAGGATCTTAGATTTCGTCATAAGTAGCAGTGTAGCACCTCCAAGACTAACCAACTTGAATTATACCATATTTTTTTAAACCGCAATTTGGATCACTGACGGGTTATAAACCCACCCGATCATTTCCACATCCAATAGGAGAAATCCTCCATAGGTGAGAAAAACTCCCTAGTCCAGCATAAGACCCTTATTTTGTTCATGCCATAAATTGAACCTGTGATCTCAGTAATATTGAAGCCAAAAGGTACCTCCCTTCAACTACTTGAGTTGAGAATCATTGGTGAATTATACCATATAAAACCATCATTTGCGATGCGCGCTTACAATGTAGATATGTGTCACCAATTAAATGCAAAGGTAAAATTGCATTAATTTTAAAGTTATTTTACTTAATATTTGTCAAAATAACGTTAACAGCATTGAGTTAATTGGTTAATCACGCATCACGAGCCATGGGTCTTATTGGGACCAGTCTCTCTATTACCACAGGGTAGAGATAAGGTTGTCTACCTCTTACCCTCCTCAAACCCTACTTTAAATTTGCTAATGGTATGATATAATAAATACGATGACGTAAAACCATCATTAATTATAGCAATAACCGCTAGTAATGACAAATACAAATCTTCAAAACAAATAATGACACCATTTAAGCCAAAAGTGTTGTGTAATAGTGTATACACAGACAAGTGTCAAATGCAGCAGCTACAATCACCAAAGAAAAGCAAGACTGTTACTTTCCTAGTTTCATTCCATTAACAACAATGATCCTATAAATAATATCATCAAGAATAAGCTAAAGTTCTTACTCCCTAATAAAACACTAGGGTTCGACACAATACAATTTTAGTAATTTACATGCTGCACGTTCTAAACAGTACTACCATAGCATATCCTCAGTTTTCCTATCTCCAAGTTTATCAACTACAAGATTAAATTGCAGTTTTGACTGGAAATCAGCTTAAAATAAAACCAAAATCAGAAAATCTAACTTATTGCTTCACTTTGTGATTTTTGAGGCAAAATTCTAGAACATGATCATTATCAATATCCAGGCAATACAATTTACACTAACAAATAGACATCAAAACTTCAAATCACTAAGCTATCATCAACTTTCGTATATTCTATTGATTGTTTTACATTTTCATCAACGTAGATCAGTTCCACGAGTTGAATATTAAGATTATCAATTCTAGGTTGCACAGTAGTAGAAAGTGTTTGATAATTAAAGATCATAATCGAAATTATCATCAACACTGAGCATAAACTTAGATCTGACATTTTTACATAAGAAAATTAACAATTAATCAACAAGAAGAAGAAAACCTAAAACTCCAGACTCACATAGAGATTAATCGTCGCCGAAGAGAATGCGGAGCCTGGCGGCGAACGTGCCGGTTGCATCACCGGCGGCTTCAGCGAGAAGACTGCTCTTGATGTGATTGATTCGATCGGAGAGTGAATTTTGTTCTTTCTCCAATGCGGCGGTATCGTCTTGAAGATCTTGGATTCGGTATTTTTGGCTTACCGATCGCATGCTCAGAAGGAATATTCCGGTCATGGCGAAGAACTGGATGAAGCTGCTTTTTCGTTTGAGTGCGTTGTCGACGAAACCGAGGGATTTTTTCGGCGACGGAATCCCTGCGTCGGCGGCGGAGGAGCTCGACGGGGCCATGACCGTTTCTCTTCGAGTTTTGGTTTAAGTAGGTTTTCGTTGATGTTTAGCCCAATGGCTGTCAAGAATGGGGCCGGAAGAATGAACCCATTGGACCAAAGTCTATTTTATGTTTTTATCTATTTATTTATTTATTTTTTTATGGTATTAAGTTGAGACAAAGTCACAAAGGTATAAGACATTTCTCTATTTTTGAGACATTATAGCTTTGGAGTCAACCCGGTAACAAAGAAGGAATACATAAAAAGGTGTTCTTTGTAAACTAGGCTGATAGTTTAAGTCTCGTATTGGACAAAAAGGGTGTGAAAAATTTGATGTTCAAATTTTTATTTATTTTTTTAGGTTGGGTAATTGGATGCAAATAGTAATTAATAGCTTCCAAGTTAATGCATATTTGAAAGTCATTCGGTAGTTACTTAATAACTTATTAGTTGTGGTTTTTGTCGCTTTAACAATAACAAATTTCTTATATACGCATCTCTTATTGGCAATCTCATACCATATATATAAACTAGTTTAGTTTTTTTTTTTATATATGAAAACATATATTCCATACCAAACAAAAAATAATAATAAAAGGAAAAAACTAAATGTTATATCGGGTTTTCAATGGTTTTCCTCAACATGAATGAGTTCTTATTTATCATTCCAATATAATAGGTAAAAATTAAATGTTACATCAGGTTTTCATAGGTTTTCCCATATATAACAATCGCGGTATTCAAAATAACCTAATAATATGTCATATTATACATATAAGAGTAGAGTTGATTAATGAGTACAAGTAAAAAATATGATAAAGATATAATAGGCAAAATAGTTAAGTGTGATGTATTTTTTTATTGGTTTTAAAAAAGGCTCAAGCTCGTGAACACAGTTACATAGGACCTATCATGCCGTGGTCATGCTTGGTATGTTTTGGCACCAAAAGGTATCACGTTTGCGCCTTGATCACCCTTTATTACACGTTACCTTATTAAGAGCAAACTTATTAGTCTAACGAGAACTATATACAAATGTCAGGACAAACTGATCTCATGCTCAAAGTATTCTTAAATTAAATATTATTTAAAAAGGGTCAATTATTTCTTAATAGATTATTACTATATATCTTTTAGGAAATCTTTAGCAAAATCAATTGAAAATATACAAATAATTCAGCGCTAACCTTATCGGATCCTAAGCACAAAACGTTAACCGGGCGGCAGCTGGTGTCTGATGACTCATGATTATGACCCACTTATCACTAATTCTCGCACTATAAAACCGAATTCAAAACAGACAAGAAGAAAACCGGTGCTACAGGTCACTATGGACGGAAAAAGCTCCAGCAATCATGCCGGCAAGCCTATCCGGTGCAAAGGTAACTTTCTGAACCCATGTTTCAAAACCTCCGGTTCAATCGTTTCGAATTTGAAATATTAGAACAAGTTTGAAATTTAAAATTTTGATTGGTACTGTAACCACGTGATCGATGAGCGTTCTATCTGCGAACCTTTGTTTCGGTGATGGATCAGTCGGATAAGACCCATTTTATTGTTATTGTTGTTTGTTTGCGTTTGAATGTGATGTTATTTCTGAATGGTTCATAACCTCTTAACCATTCAGACTTAGGGTTACTTTTCACCATTTTGAGGCTACGAACCATTACCAACCTCTTAATCATTCAGACTTAAGGATACATTTTAACCATTCACATGCTATGAACCATTAAGAGGTAGCTTCTGAATAAGATTAGGAGACTACCAAACAGGTAAAAGCTTATTATTATCATTCTTACTTTTTTTAAAGTTTTTACTGCACCTATATTTTGGATTGTTTGTTTAATTTTAAAAGTTTTTTTTGATAATTATTTTTTTAAGAGATATATTTTTATAAAATGTATTTGAATTAACTTTTTAATATGTGAAAAGTTAATAAGTTAAAAAAAATTATCAATATTTTAACTAGCATCAAAAAAGTTAAAATTTATTTATAAAATCTACAAGTTTTAGCTTCTTAAAAACAATATTTTATCATTAATAAAAAAAATTAAAATAAATTTTTTTTTGACATTTCCAAACGATATTTTAACTTATTAACTTTTTAAAAATAAATAAGCTAATAAGTTAGGTAAATGGAATCCAAACAGAGCCTGAGCCTCATTCAACGTTGGTTTTATGCTTTTGAGTTATTATTATTGTTGTTGTTGTTATTATTTCTTCTGGTGTTTAGGAGAAAGCTAAAACAGTGTTTTTGATTTAATAAATACTTTAGAAAACACTTTATAAAATCTTGTCGGCATAAGGCAATATCCATACCTATACTGTATGTTTCAGGTCTCAAGTTTTTATTGTCATTCCTAATTAGTAGGTATACCATGTAAATGTTCGACGGCTGCTTGGAAAATTTTGTTCTCCACAAAAATAATGATTTTTTTTAGGGTCAGGTTATTTGGACACCTCCTATGAATCAGTTAACACCACCTAAGCTTATACGAGTCGTATGACCCTATACGGGTCGTATGGGTGTCAGATATTGTCAGATTCTGTCTGACGGTTGAAAGTACATACGGGCCGTATGGACCTATACGACCCGTATGGTAATACTTTTTTTTTTACGAAAAAAAAGGTTTTTTTTATGGGAAACTAGCATTTCAAATAGATACATTTACTTATGCACGGATATATATTGGATCTGACAACTCTTTTGATGTAGACATCCCACTTGTCTATATTATAGGATAATATTGGATTTGACAACTCTTCTGATGTAATTATAATAAACAATGGGTAATATTGCAGCTTTATAGGAACCTACTATCATGAGTGCAAGTGATCAGGGTATGAAAGCATATTTTAATAGGCTCAACGGGCTGTATGCCGCAATACGGGCCGTATGTCACAATACGGGTCGTATAGGGGCGTGTCAGAACTGTGATTTGATGTGCCAGTATTTGTCAGAAATAAAATATTAATACGACCCGTATAGGTCAATACGAGTTATATAGATGGTGTATCTTGAACCAACCTGACGTCTCCATAACATGTCCCTTTTTTTAACAAATACACTACAATTTTACGTTTTTTATAACACGATGTTGCAAAGTACTTCCGGTTACTAATGTTCACCTAAGAAACCACCACTTCAAAGCACGGTAAACAGGGATGGTTCTTTATTAGGGCCCCCCCCCCCCCCTGTTTTTCAGTCAGAAGGGTCGATTCAGTAGTATTTTGTCGGAAAATCATTCGATCCCCTTCGTTTTCTTCCTAAAAATCATTCGGCCCCATCCGTTTTCTTCCTAAAAATCCTTCAGCCCCATCCGTTTTCTTCCTAAAAATTCTTCGGCACCCTCCAAGCTTTTTTCAAGCTCCGTCCCTGACGGTGAACACGTTAGTTTATATAGTTTTAGTTTCAAAATTATTATCAGTCTTCCAGTTTTTTAAACTTTTGAATCAATTTGACGTCTAGCCTTATCATGAAAACATTTTCAAAAACCAACGGAACTCTCATATTTTTGTACCGGCAGCTGCGATTGCTCGGAAACCAGGGGAACCGCTGGTGATCGAGGAAGTCATAGTCGCGCCACCGAAAACTGGCGAGGTTCGAATAAAAATCATATGTACTTCTCTTTGTCACAGTGATCTTACGTTTTGGAAATTGAAGGTAAATTGGCATTGATTTCTAACAAAATTTGGATCTATCAAATGTCTGTTTGATATTAATTAACACCTTTTTTTTTTCCCTGAAGGATCCTCCTGCTATTTTTCCCGTAATACTCGGTCATGAAGCATTGGGGTAAAAATTTTACCATCAAATTTAGTAATTTTGCCATGTTAGCTGTATTGATCTCTGTTTGTGTATGTGTGCATCCTCAATATTGATTTATTTTGATCATGAATTTATCATTTATCATTTTAAATCGTCTTAAATTAACTCTAATAATGTACTAGTAATGGTAAACATGTTACAATCATAGCAATCATTGATGCATATCATAGTTGGCGCAAAAAGTCTATTTCTTGTTTCCATACAAGAATGACAAACTATCACACATCTTGAACTAACACCCCTAAAACGTTGACATGTGCCATAATTAGCGCAAAAGTAGCTAACTTGACCATATCAGACTTACAACCTCAACACATACACATGTTCTTATAGGGTCAAAACTTAAAAACTTTTGCGTTGTTTAGTCTGACAACCAATGAAACATTGACGCATGCTATAGTCAGACGCAGAGCCAAGGCAATGGGTGGGGGGGATAGGCCCCCTGTAGGACCTCGCAATCGTATGTTAAAACATATTGTTTTTAAATAATTTTGCTTACTTTTGAAACAAAAAGGGGGCACAAATCTAATTATAAGGAGCACAAATCTTATCACAAATCTGATTACAAGGGGCATAAATATGATTATAAGTGACACAAACTTGATTACAAAAGGGCATAATTAGAAGTGAATAATGAAAAATACGTTCTTTTCATAGATTTCATACGAATATAAACTTGTGATGTAACTTTGAAATTGATTACTTAAACAATTGTTTTTCTAAATAGTTTTGTTTTGTGTTTTCAACTAACCCGACCAACTTTTTACCCGGACCGATAGGTTTGTTTTGTGCTTTCAACTAACCCGACAACCCACTTTTTATCCAAACCCATTTTTACCCACTCATGTTTTGCCCCCCGTGAAAAAATTTTCTGAATCCGCCACTGGCTATAGTTGACACAAAAGTGGACAAGTTTTGCGCAAAATTGACTATTTTGATATTTTAGGGTTGTGGAGAGTGTTGGAGAAGGTGTACATGAAGTTGTTGAAGGAGACACTGTGATCCCAATATTTCTACCTGATTGTGGGGAATGTACAGATTGCTTGTCTGAAAAAAGCAACCTATGCACAAAGTTTCCTTTTAGTGTTTCACATTGGATGGACAGAGAAGAGACAAGCAGGTTCACAGACATCAATGGAGAAACTTTATACCATTTTTTGTCCGTGTCAAGTTTTAGCGAGTACACGGTGGTTGATATTGTACATTTGACTAAAATCGATCCAACGATCCCTCCTAATAGAGCTTGCCTCTTAAGTTGTGGAATATCCACTGGTAAATTATACTCTTTATATACCTGTTTTTACTTTTTTTTTATTGTAGGTCGTCAGCTATCGATCTTTTTTCGTCCTATCCCTATGACACATCTCACTAGATTTTATATCTTTCTTGAAACTTTTCAATTGAAAGAATTTTAGTGGGTTACTTTCTAAAAGTTAAAAGGTTTTTAATTAACTTATTTACTGGGTTACTTTCTAAAACAAAAAGAAAAGAAAAGAAAAGGAAAAGAAAAGAAAAATTAATAGTAATAAAACACAGGTTACAAGCTTTAAATACTAAACTAATTAATACATTTTATACGGATTATAAAACATATATTTGTACCTCAAAATTAAAAAGCCGGCCTTGGCAACCCAAAAGGAGCTAACATGATATATTATATATAGTTTAGTACTATACCATTCTATTTTTTTTTTTTCTATTTGTTTTTGGAAAGGCCAAATTTTATTAAAAACAAATAGCAAGTCAGTAGCAAGAAAAACATTCAATCAAAATGAGAAATTACACCATGAATTCCAATCTAATAAATGCATTTTCAATCTATTTTCCATTCAAAGAAGTGCAGTTTGACTTTTGAGTCTTCAAGATTCAATTTCGAAACCGATTTGGATTTTAGGATTTTCTGTTAAGGTTTGATAAATGTGCTAAACTAATGATTAAAACAAGTATATGCAAGTGAAATTCGATAGAATCCATATGCATTTTGAGTTTGGGAAGTTTTATGTTTGACATTTTAGTCAAACATACTTAGAAGCCAACTCAAATCTGATATGAATCCTTCAACTTCTGGTTACAATATGATAAATCACATTACGTTTTAAGCTATTTCTACAAGATAATACATATGTGAGGATAAATTGGTGATAAATTTTATCAATTTTGAGTTGTCAAAGCACTAAATTTGACCTGAAAAGTCACTATGCTTTCAGGGGTAGGTGCTGCCTGGAAAACAGCCAAGGTGGAAGCTGGAACAACAGTTGCAATATTTGGACTAGGTGCCATTGGGCTAGCCGTATGTTTTAACTTTATTAAAAGTATTTTGTTAAAATCATGATCTTTATACATAAAGGAATATATTGTGATGATATAACATAACATGTTATACAACTAATTACCCGATTATGAAAATAACTTTAAAAACATTGGGATAATTAACTTCAAACGATAAATTTGAGCCGGGGACTCCTTCAGAACAACCTCTCTATCCCAACTATGATAGAGGTAGGTTTGTCTCCATACTTCCCCTAAATCATACTGAAGAGTGGGAATATGCTGGGAAAGTTTGTTTGTTTATGAACCCGATTATGAACAATCTTAATTAACCCGATCTTTTTATGTCACTTAAGATTTTAACCATCTTAAGTTATAAAAACTTCGGTTAATAACTTGGCATATGTCTTGATGTGAGCTTCGTGACCAATACTAATGACCATGGATTGTTTTTACAGGTTGCTGAAGGATCAAGGCTATGTGGAGCCAAGAGGATCATAGGTGTTGATGTGAACCAGGACAAGTGTGAAATAGGTAATTTTCTAATTTCAATCTTTATGGGGAGTTAGTTTTACATTGATCTTTTTATTTTTTTAACAGGAAAGAAATTTGGGGTGACTGATTTTGTTAACCCTGGTAACTGTGAGGACAAAACTGTGAGCCAGGTAACTTAACCATAGTTAAAACGTTACGTGACACGACAAGTTATTTCTTGATTAATGTTACAATGAAAAATTAATGATGTTATTTTGTTGCAGGTAATAATGGAGATGACTGGAGGTGGTGCAGACTATTGCTTTGAGTGTGTTGGTATGAACTCACTGGTTCAAGAAGCTTATGCATCTTGTCGAAAGGTCGGTTTTATGTTTGATATTATTCGATACGCGTTACGGAAATGTATGGTTTTCGTCAATATTGTCAGAACCGGACCGGTCCAAAAACAACATGGGTGTTGGTTCAGGCCTCAAATCACACCCAAACAAACACTTAGGAACAAGAAATTTCTGTAGAAAAACTCACACCCACTTTCATTCATTAATCATACTTAAATATATAAGAAATGTAAACATACCTAGAAACATGCATATGTGAGAAGCCATGTTCCTACATTTCTAACCCATTACTCCTACAACCTAGACCCACTACTTCTACCCATGATCTAATTAAACACTAAAAACATGTGATTAAATTAAAACAGTGTTGACCCGTAACCCGACCCATCAAGATTAATCCAACATGCACCCCCTTAATCTTGATGTCGGTCATGCTTCTTGCTTCTCGATTCAAACCATTCTTGCTTGCGTCGAATCTTCTTGCTCTTGCTCCATACTTTCACTTGCTAAACTTGCTAAGCTCTTGCTATACGAATCACAAAGATTCAATCTTGCTACTTGCTTTCGATCCTCTCTTGCTTGGTTCGGATTCTTGCTCTTGCTAATGAACCACACGAGTTCAATTTCTTGCTAACTTTCGGTTTCTCTTTCTTTCTGGATCAACAAACCCGAGCGGCACGTGTCTTTCTTCACGATACCAACTTTCTTTCTTTCTTCTCATGTTGTTGATCTTACTTTCTCTGCTGCGATTCTTTCTTAATACGCTGCACTTTCTTTCTTTCTTATGCTCTGCTACTTTCTTTTTTTTTTTTTCAGTACCATCTGTCTCTTTCTTCTTTCTTGCGAGATCTTTCTTTCTTACTAAGGGACGTCGGCCTCTTTCCTCCTTTCTTGTGGCGTCTCTTCTTTCTTAGGTGATCATTCGGTCTCCGGTCACCACTTCCGGTCTTCGCTCGATCACATAGATCGACACACTCTTGGTTCACCTAGAACCTTTTCTTTCTTCTGATCACCATCTGCGATCAGCCCTTAACAACCTTTCCCGAACTCTTTCACTCTTCTCAGCCTTCTTTCCTGCAGTTTAGAGGGCTGCACCCCCTTCTCCGAACACGACTCTCAAACCAGCGTACTTTCTTTAGCTTGGCTCTAGATACCAATTGGTGGTTCAGGCCTCAAATTACACCCAAACAAACACTTAGGAACAAGAAATTTCTGTAGAAAAACTCACACACACTTTCATTCATTAATCATACTTACATATATAAGAAATGTAAACATACCTAGAAACATGCATATGTGAGAAACCATGTTCCCACATTTCTAACCCATTACTCCTACAACCTAGACCCACGACTTCTACCCATGATCTAATTAAACACTAAAAACATGTGATTAAATTAAAACAATGTTGACCCGTAACCCGACCCATCAAGATTAATCCAACAATGGGAACATGCCTGTTAAGCTGGTTCACCGTTCGGACCGGGAACCGGTTCACTGGTCGGACCGGATTTCAACTTTTTTTAACTAAAATCCAAAAAATTAAACATTAAAATCAAACATTGTATTTTTTTAATATGATTATGTTTGTTTGAACAATAATTATGTTTGTTTAAATGTGTTTATATTTCTATAATTTTTTTGAAATTTTTTATATATTTATTATGTTATCCGGTTCGACCGGCCTGACCAGTAACCAGTAAGCCATCCGGTTCGACATCCGGTCCGGTTATGAAAACATTGGTTTTCGTTATCTTCTTAACTCTTTTATTACCGAACTGAAGTTTGTTTGTATGTGAATTTAATCTTTAGGGATGGGGAAAAGTAGTAGTGCTGGGAGTTGACCACCCAAACGCGATGTTGACTTTTAATTCATTTGAGGTACTTTATAGCGGGAAATCTATCATGGGATCCTTTTTTGGAGGCCTTAAACCAAAATCTGATATTCGTATCCTTGAAAAACGCTACAAGGATGAGGTGAGTAAGAAGAATTTTGTTTCATTGCTTCTAAATGTTTGACTTCTGGGGTCAAACAAAAAAATTATAATCTAAATTCATATGGTTCTTAGTACAAATTGAAAATTGATATTTTTTATATATAATATCCAGTGTATTAATTTAACAAGTGTTATGAAATTCTTCAAAACAAAAGCATTCAAACTATGAAATTAAAAGTCTAACTTGCAGATTTTTGAATGGTTGATGTGAGTAAATATGGAGTTTATACATGACTGATGTGTTAGATATTTTAGTGTAATTGAATTGATTTGATGATCAATGTAAATCATAAGATTCATTAATCAAGTTAAGTGTGAGATGCATGCTCTTTTAAGGTTTATGATTCAATATGGGTTCCAAAGGAGACGCCCCATTTGCGGTGAACACATATAATGTATATGTGTGTGCGCCCTCAAGGGGGCAAAGTAAAATTACACTAATTTTAACATTATTTTACTTATATTGTGAAAATAATGTTAAAAGTGTTGGGATGAGTAACTTCAAACGACAACTTTGAGCCGGGGACTCCTTCGGAGCAGCCTCTCTATCCCAACTGGGAAAGGGGTAAGGTTTGTGTCTATTCTTTCCCCCCAGACCCTACTGAACAGTGGTAATATACTGTGTATGTTTGTTTGTTTGTTTGTTTGTATGGGTTCCAAAGGAGCAACGCCCTCATAGGGATCGGGGTCCAAGGGGCTGCCCGGGCTATCACGAATTGTTGCGTATATTGATTTTCCTCTCATTCGATCATTTGTTTGTTCATTAAAATCACTCTCTGTAACATACTTGTTCTCGGGCCAGCTCAATCTATTTTGGGGCTCCTTTTTCAAAAATAAAGCTATAAAGTGTCCTTTTTTACTTATCATTATCTTTTTTATTCTCTGTTTGTGTTGTCTTGCAAGTCAATCCATCAAAGCCTTATTATATGGATTATTTTAAGATCATATTTTATAACTAAAGCTCATTATATATGAAAATTTTTGTATAAAATTATGGGCCCTAAGTCATTGTTTGGGTTGCTTTACCAATTGAGACGACCTTGATTTGTTCTTACTATACGAATTAAATTTTATCTTATCCACAACTTTCAGTTAATCTAGAAGGAATTTCGTATTTTGTATTTCGTTTCCTGTTTATCCTACATCATGAAAGTTAATAATAATTCATGATTAATACAGGAACTACGTCTTGACGAATTTGTTACACATGAAGTTGAATTTAAAGACATCAACAAGGCTTTTGAGTTGATGATTGAAGGGAAGAGTTTAAGGTGCGTGATCTGGATGAACAAATGAGTTGTAATTCAAGATATATTTGTGTTGTTATCTGCAATAATTAGCTTTTCTTTGATAATCAACCCTTGAAAATCTCTTATTTATGTCACTGAACCACTCAAAACTTCTATGATTACCAAAATTTAGGGGCGTACCCAATACATAGTTATGGGGTTCGACCGACCCTCATGAATTTTTGATTTTTAATGTTATATGTGATCCGATCTTAACCGACCCTAAGAAATTTTGTTCCCGACCTCCAAGAAAATTTGACAAATTAGATAAAGTCCAATTTAAAATTACTTTAAATCCAAAAATAATAAAATAATACTTAAATAACGCAATATGTATTACATGTGTTGAAACTTAATTAATAATTAATAATTTAACTAAATACTTAATTAGTCATAACCCAACTAAAAAAATAGGGAAAACTTCATAGAAATGTAACCAACTTTTCATTTTGTTCCAATCAAGTCACTCAAACTTTTTTTTGTCCCAATTAGGTCATTCAAGCTACTTTTTTGTTTGAATTCAATGTTTTTAACTTGAATTGTAGGTAATACATGTTGATATAAGTTTGAGTGAATAATTTTTTTATAAAAAATGACTGAATTGAATAAGTATTTATTAATTTTAACTAATATCTGACAAAGAACAAAAAAATTAATAATTAATAGTTACTTATTCAATTCAGTCATTTTTATAAAAAAAATTATTCACTCAAACATATATCAACATGTATTACCTACAATTCATGCTAAAAACATAGAATTCAAACAAAAAAAATAATTTGAATGACTTAATTGGGACAAAAAAAAAAGTTTGAGTGACTTAATTAGAACAAAATGAAAAGTTGGTTACATTTGTATGAAGTTACCCCAAAAAAATAATAATACTCAATTTGTATATTGAGTGATTGAATTTGATGTTCAGAATTCATGTTTGGTTAGTCACTAAAAATAGACTGAAGTAATAACTTATGAATATACATCGTTGTCCTCCACATCACAACAACCATAATTTATAAATTGATTGATATTGCATAATTTCAAAAGTTGAAATTATTAGCATGATGAGAAATTTAATTGATTTGGCATGGTTTTATTATATACTAGGTGAGTAACCCGTGTAATACATGGGTTGACTTTAAGTTAAGATGAAAATAAAAAAAAAGATTTTAATATTGTGATATAATTACAATCGACTTATCAATCTATGATTTCAATCATTAAACATGCATAAAAATAAAATGTGAAAGCATTATTTCAAACTATATAAATCATATTAAGTGAAACATAAAAATAAAGAATTCAACCATTTATAAGAAACTTGAACATATAAAGTTATATATCACACAAAATATACAAATGTTTGTTGTTGTATTTGAAACTTTCCCCTCTTTATCTAAAATCAGAAGCTTTAGTCCATCCATACTTTTCACTCTGGATAAGGGGTTGTTTGTTTGCATCTGAATGGCATTAAGAGGTTACCTCTTAATGGTTCATAACCTCTTAACCATTCAGACTTAGGTTACCTCTTAAACATTCAGAGGTTATGAACCATCACCAACCTCTTAACTATTCAAACTTAAGGATAGTTTTTAACCATTCAGATTCTATGAACCATTAAGATGTGGCCTCTGAATGGGATTAAGAGGCTACCAAACAGGGCCTAATACAATATATAATTAACCATATTTAAACACTGGATCTCTTAAATACAACCCAACTTTTGATAATGATTGCCCTTGACTTTTATTGATTGTTATCGCGAAACATAAAGAGAGTGGAAATTGTCTTCTTGTGAATTTAAAAGAGATTTTTCTATCAAACGGTGTCAAATTAATTCAAGGTAAAAAGAATCATATCATTTGAAACGTCTGACAAATGACTTCTTTTATTGCAAACTATATAAGTCATACAACATTACTTAGAACAATTTATAATTACAATAATTATGAAAAGATTAGTTAATAAGGTTTTTTAAATGGTACCATTTAAACTGTAATTTTGAGAATTAGGATATGATGGAAAAATAGGTTAACTGTTTTCGGAATGTTTCTTCTTCTTCATTTTGATCTATCAAGGATATAAAGATGTTTAATTAGATTATTATTAAAAAAATTAAGAAACATAAATTAAAATAATTATAACAGCTTTGTTGTTCGATGTTACTGTTTTTTAACTGTTTGATATATATATATCAAACAGTTTATTTGAGAATATTGTTGATTTCAACAATTGATGTATGTGTGTTTACAACGGTAAAATAGTATAATTAATAAAATAGACGTATTACGCCGAGTATTACAATATTATTCAATTTATATCAATTTAATATAAATACATACACATTATATTTTTCGTAGTAATATAAAATAAGCTTAAAGATTGAATGAAATGTATTGATGTACCAAGTATGAAGAATGCACAAAGGGTGAAAAATCATTAAGAGGAGAATAGAATGAAGTATGATTATGAATAATGTACAATATTTTAATATGTTGCAAATTTTTAAAATTTAATTAGGAAAGTTTTGAGGTAGTTATATTATGAACAATCAATTATCAATAATAAATAAATTAGGATAAAAATAAGCAAAGTGTTTAAAAGTATAAGACATCTATATAGTTCATATTATAAAAATTGTGTGCATTAAAATAACAAATACGTTACATTTCATTAACAGTTTTTTAATTAATAAATATTTTATTAGGTTGACTATATTATGATATATTTTTATAATAAAAAATAAACATAGAGTATGAAAGTAACGGTTGATTTGTTTTTGGTTATGATTGCAATTTAAAAAGTAAATAAAGTTGCAGTTAATGTATATAATTTAAAAAATTGTGTAACGGATAATTTGTTTAGGAAAGTTTTAAATTGATTATATGACAAATCAATTATGTGGATATATGTGGTGTTGATATGTGTAAAGTGGCATTACATGGCATAATTGTTAGAGTGACATGCATCTTTTAGTGAGGTGGACATCCTAGTTAAGTGTTATATGACATTAGAGTTGCTCTTTTATTAGGAGTAGAAGATTTGTGATTAAATTTAATTTTGTCATTTTTTGAGTGATCCGACCCAATCTCATTCGAGTTGGTCAAAAAATTAAAATATTTAATGACAAATAATTATCCAAAAAAATTTCTTCTAGGTCCGCCGTTGCCAAAATTTGAAACATTTATAAAACTTAGATTATTGTTTAATCACGATCCGTCCTTTTGAAACTTGAACTTAACCAACCGCAAAAAAAATGACAACAGTGATTCACACGTTGAGATCAAATGCCGTTAAAATTTTTTTTTCTAACTTTATTACAACGTTGACAAGTCTAGTTGGATGTCGTTCAAAAAAAAAAAAAATTCTAACTTTGTTACAGCGTTGACAAGTCTAGTTAGATGTGTGATACCTTAGGTCTTTTTCAGTGTATCTTTTTACTATTAAAGTGTGTTTCTGGAATTATTTTTTTGTATACCAGCTTTTAAATAGAGTTCTTCATTTATTAAAGGTTGTATTATAATATTTATATGCCAATTTTAATTCAAGCATCTCTCCACAATTTTTATCCAGCATTATTTAATTTGCTCTTTTATTCATTTTTTAAGTGATTTATCACAAAACCATGATGTCACACATGCATAAAAAAGTGGTAGGGGGTGAGCAAACTTTAATCCCTAACAAAAATTAACTGTAACTGAATTGTCATTGAACCAAATTAGTCTCGGTTTGGTACCGAGTAATATCCAACTAACCATTTTCATTTGGTTCAAATTTTAGCTTGATTTGGGCTTGATTTAATAACCAAAATTGACATCATAACCGATAACCAAAATCGGAGTTCGTTATGGTTATGATTAAGGAATTCTCATAATTAAAGCTAGCAATTATAGTTATAGTTAAGCGTAAAAACTGAATCAAAGAGTGATTTGCACACCCCTACAAAAACATATGTTAAAGATGGAGCTGCCATACACAATCCAATAAACCAAAAACCTATTCGAACCAACTAAAGTGTGCCGTACATTAATTTAAAAAAAAAATAGAAAAACACGTTTAAGGATGGGGTCGAGCCCCATCCGCTTGTGGCGTACATGAGTAACATACCGCTAAGCTAAATCAATATTTTGTTTTGTAAGTTGATTCCTATTTCTAGTTATTGTTTGGAAAAGTAAGAAAATTAATAGAAAATTTCACCGACCTTTAAAATTAAATACATAGGAATAGGTAGAGGGGGCAAAAAAACAGAACCCTAATCGAAAACTCGAACCGGAATGTGTTGTACACGAACCGGTGGGTTTCAAGCGGTTTCAAATTCTCAGAGAAATCGAAACCAGATCGGAAAAAGCGGAACCGGTTCCACCTTTACCCAACAAAAACCAGAATCAGAATCGGCTAGAACCCGAACCAGTATGGACATTAAGCTCAATATCTTAAGTTTAGAAGAAAAACTATTAAAACAACTGATTTAAAGTATAATTACTAAAAATATACATAAAACGGATAATATTGTGTTTTTTGAGAAGTGTGGTCATAAACAATTGATCTAAAGTATCAATATATGTGAATTACTATATTATCTTTATCATCTAGGAGCCATATCTTTATATAGGGATTCATTCTATTAAGAACCAACAAATTGTAAAAATAAAGAAACCACATTTATAGCCACAAGTTTTGAAGGATATAAAAGTAATTTCCTTTAAAAATAGGATAAGTTACATTTATACCCTTCAAACTTGTGGCTAGAAATGGTTCTTTTAGTTCTTAACTTGTATTGGTTCTTAATTGAACATCCCCCTACATACATATACATACATACATATATACATATATATATATACACACGGAGAGGTTCCATATAAAACCTTCATATTTGAGAAAACTTAGAAAACTAATCACAATTGTTATTAATCAATTTCGTTTTTCGTTTTTTATTTTACGTTTTTATTATTATAAGGTTAGATTTGTTAACAAAAAGAAAAAAAGAAAAAAATACATGTAATTCATGTTATTACATATATGTAACTTGTAAACTATATAAGTTACATATATGTAAATTTATAGATTACATATACGTAACTTCGTGATCTAGATATTTTTATTAAAAAATTTTTCTTGTTTATAACATTTCTAAGCTAATAACAAAAAATCATGAAATTTTTTTTAAAAAAATTGATTGGTTAGTAGGAGTTTTCTTTTGAACCCTCCCATATATACATACATACATACATACATACATACATACATATAGAGAGATGATCAAATGTTAACCCATGTTTATTGCGTTAACCGAATAACTACAACTTATTACTTTGGAGCCCACACTAAAGTAAATCTAAATGTATAGTTTTTTTTTAATTAATGTAGGGCCCACTTACATTAATAAAAAAATAAGAAAAAATCAACACATTTAGATTTACTTTAATGTGGGCCCCAAAGTAATAAGATGTAGTTATTCGGTTATCGCAATAAGGAAGAGTTAACACTCGAACCATCCCCTATACATATACATATACATATGGAGATAATCAAATGTTAACCCATGTTTATTGCGTTAACCGAATAACTACATTTTATTAATTTAGGGCCTACACTAAAGTAAATCTAACGGCTTAGGTTTTTTCTTTTTCTTTTTTAATTAATGCAGGGCCTACTTACATTAATAAAAAATAAGAAAAAACATACACCTTTAATTTACTTTAGGGTGGGCCCCAATGTAATAAGATGTAGTTATTCGGTTATCGCAATAAGGAAGGGTTTTTTTCTTTTTTTAATTAATATAGGGCTCACTTACATTAATAAAAAAATAAGAAAAAACATACACCTTTAGATTTATCTTAATGTAGGTCCCATGTAGTTATTCGGTTATCGTAATAAGGAATAGTTAATATTCGAACTATCTCCTATATATATATTTAACATTAAAAAAACAAATGTTATTTTTTATCCTAATATAACAACAGTCAAGGCCTAGATTTGTAAGTAGATGTAAGGGTTTTTTGTAGGATCTGATTGGGCTGAATAAAGCTTATGTTTGAATTACTTAGATTTAGACAATTTGTTTCAAAAACAATTGAATGAAAAACATATGTCAGAATAGACTGTATATGTTCAAAATAGAAAAAAAGGTGATGGACGGTTTCTACCCATCATTCACGTTGCCCCCTCCCTTAACCCAATTTTTTTTCCAACTGGCTCCTCTCCAACTTTCCAATCCCGACGGCAACCGAACCTCCTGACAGCAGCCGAGCCTCTGACGGCGATCGCTCCTCCTCCTCCGACAGTCTCCTCTCCTTTCTAACGACCTCCTTTGCAAAGAAGACCTCTCCTCTTCGACTAGACTCGTCCCTCCTCCCTATCGCCGGACGTGGCGGATCCAGGATTTTCTTTCAATGATGTCATTGTATTTTTATGTTCTATTTTATAGTACCGGACTTGAATTTTTCCGGTCGATTTTATCATTCGGGTCGGGTAATGCTCCTCACATGATAAAAAAAGATCAAATAAAAAGTCGTGAATAGATACTAAAAAACACATAATATAAATTTGATACTCTTTATGAATTAAAAAAACTCAGAGTTGTTCCAAATGAGTTTTCATGTTTTGAAAACGTTGCATTACATATTCGACCGAAACTTGTTGGAATAACGCTTTTTCAACAAAACAAATGCAATAATCATTCATGTATACATCTCTCATCCTCGTACGCAATTTCGTCTTCACATGTTTCATTGAAGAAAAAAATGTTTCAACACTAGCCGTTTCAACCGATGATGTCACTAGTCCAAAAACCGATGCTGTCACTTAAAAACACTGTTCATAAACGTCCATATATGCTAAAAAACTGATGATGTCCGGGGACATCGGTCACAAACAAATACATCCGCCCATGGCCGGTCCTCACCCCTACTACTAGACTCATCCCTACCACCGGACAAATACAACATGTAAGATTTTTGGTTTGATTGTTTGTTCTATGGTTTATGATTTCTTGTTTCATTTCTTAATTTCCTGATTATTTTAACAAGCAGGATTTCTTGATTTACTGGAAAAACTAGGGTAAAATGGTAATTCTGTATAGTCGTTCAAATGTTCATCCAAACAGTCTTAAATGGTTCAACACCTACTAATTTAGAGTCTTTTAATCATTCAAACATCATATGGATTTTACACTTAATGACTCAGAGGTTACCAAACGATCCCATAGTTTGACGTGGGTTTTACTTTTTTGAATGAAAAATAGAGATAATATATGGCTGGCATTTAACATGGGTTGATCTATTCTACGTCGGTTTACCAATAGCATTGCTTTTAGTATTTTCTTTTATTTTGTCAAATATTTAAAATTATATATAAGTAAAAGTAATATTTATATGATGTGATTAATTTGACCATAATAAATTGTATAGATGATAGAGATGAAGTTTAAATATTAAATCTATATAGAGGTGAAATAGGGGTCCTTGGGAGATTAGGGGTTCAAGCATCTCTCAAGACGAAAAATAGGTCCTTGGAAGGTTAGAGGGTTTTCCGGTACAGTTTTCTCCTGGGGTGGTGGTGTGGTTTCAACGGAGGTCATGGTAGCTATACCTTGGTGACATGACCTGAAAATCAGTGGTTCACACGTTGAGATTAAATGTCGTTCAAAAAAATTATATACTAATATAAATTATTATGGACATGATGCTACACCTACCTCTAGGACCAGCAAACTAACCGAATATTTATATAAATTTTACATGTATTTATAACACAATCAATGAATCTAGTGGGACCCATGGTATCTTATATTGGTGGCAACAAAGAAAAGTTTGCCAAATTTTAACCCTCATGACGCATCCTAACGGTCCAAGTTAGTCCTATAGATTCAAATTTTGATTTGTGTACAAACGTGTACTTGATATATTAACCCCGAGTCCTCTAGTGTTATCTGTGTTTACTTTTAGGTTGTTGGAACTTGTTCGACCCAGTGACGGAGCTTGGAAATAATGTTTAGGGGGCCGAAAGATATAGGTTAAAAAAAATTTCTTATTGCTATGTTTCGGGCTAAAAACTTGGGTCGACAAATGGTAATTCGGGTCGGGTCAAACAATTTAAAATATCAAATATTTGTTCCTCTCAAAAAAATAAAAATGTTTGTATCAAATAAGATATGAAATGTTTAAGACGAAAAGATGAGTACCCGGAAGAAGAATCACAATTCAGCGCGACGACCTTTAAGCTCTTTAAACTCATTGATTATGCATTCCGAATCAAACTTCTCGGATAAGTTTGTGCCTCTTTTCTTTTGAAAAAGTGATGAAGAGTTGTTTTCTTCATGACACAAACCGGATAAGTTTCTAATCCTAAATCCTAACAACAAATTCAACAATCAATTTAAACAAACAGTAATTGAAGAAACTAATTAAACATCAATAATCAACAAACAAATAACAAGTTAAGAACTGGGGTGGTTCACACAGTTCACCCAATCAAAGACTCAACAAAAACAAAAAATTAACTAATCAAGTAAACAAGTAATCAATAAGTGAAGAAACTCAAATTGGTTAGTAATTACTAATTAGTGGTTACCTGGGTCGGGTTGTCACCGCCCGACCGCCCTGGTCTCTCGAACAGTCGAACTCTCAAAGAACAGAAGAAGTTGAGCGCTCGTCAGTCGTCACTCGTGGTCGTGGAGTCGTGGGCCTCGTCGTCACTCGAACAGTCGAACTCTCAAAGAACACAAAAGAAGAAGCTGAGCGCTCGTTTTGGATTTGATTTGGAATTTGGAATTTGGAACCCTATTTCCTTCTGCTCGAGTTTTGCTACCCGCTCTCTTCTATTAGATTACATTAGGAATTAGTAAATGGTTTCCTTTTGATTATTTAGTGGCCCAATTAAATTTCAGGCCCACCACAATTTTTAATGTTTAAATGTGATATCGGGAAAAAAAAACGAGATAACAACCGACACTATGAACCCTTAAAGGTTTCAAGTTTATTATTTTTTAAAATCCAAGGGGGGCCCTAGAGATTTTTGTAAAAAAAACCGAAGGGGCCGGGCTCAATACATATAAAATTTCCCGACCAAAAACTACTATATCGGGGCTTTTGGCCAGAAAAACGAGGGGGCCGGGGCACCCCCGGGCCCCTAAGATCCTCCGCCACTGGTTCGACCTTCATATGATTCATATTTTTATTTGTGTAATAAACATTAATCCTTACTATCAGACAATTAAAATCATGTAAAATGAAAAAGATATAATTCTTTTTCACCTCAGTAAGATTTTGGTTAAGTGATTTTTGACAAGGCTTTTGACAAACAAATAGGTAAAGTTAATTAGTAATATAATTTATTGTGATTATCAATAACTATATAGTTGAGGTTTATCCTAGTATATATCAATAACTAGTAGAGTTGATCGTAATGAGTATCTTCCAATTTTGACTATTGTGATGTTCTTGAACACAATAATCATTCGGCAGATGACTTATATCAACCAACCGACGTTGTTTTCTTCCTTTGTAAATCCAGTGGCGGATCCAGGAAAAATTTTCAGTGGGTTCACTAGTTATAAACACTTCAATTAGATAGAACCGGACACAAAAAATTTCGGGTCGGTTTGACGGTTCGAGTCTTGTAATGTTTATCACGTAATAACAATGCAATATATTAAGTCAATAATTAAAAAGATATCGTCATTAATTAAAGAGTTCGAAGGTGCGAAGTGTACGCTCGTTTAAGATTTCTGAGCTCCGGACTAAACGAGAGTCAAAGGGGTCGCGCCCCTTGTGGGATTCGGGGCAACGCCCCGAAACATAAACGAAATTTAGGAAAAGATATTAATTTCGGAAAGTGATTTAACACGATTCTATATAAATTCATGCATTGATTATCGAGAATTATCTAACAAAAATCACTTAATCCATTCGTAACGCTTTCAAGTGCTTCCTTTTCAACCGCACATTTGTCTTTACGATCTTCACTGCCAAAAAACATCTCTCAACTGTCGCGGTTGAAACCATAGGGGCCTTAAAATAAATTCCAAGGGTGCCTAATTGTTTTATTTAATCAACATTAATATAAATTACATGGTTTTTAAGAAGTTGAGTGGGATCCTTGCCACCCACTAACCTCTTCTTGCATCCGCCCCTGGACTTACTCCTGAACAAGTGATTCTCCAAGCTGCCTCGTGGCATAAATTCATAAACCAGAAGCCTATGTTCATCTTCCAAACAATACCCAATCAAATTCACCAGTTTTTGGTGCGAAAATTGCCCTAAATAATTCACTTCCGCCTGCAATAATCAAGATTTTCTCTAACAAATATCACTTGTATCAATCAAGTTGATAAATTACTGTGAAAATTTCATTAATAATTCACTCTTAAAAATCTTAATGATTCACTTCAGGATTCACCCCTAAAATATCAATGGGTTCACCCTATTGTTAAACTCCTTCGAAATTTTTTTTTCCTACTAACGAGCCGAAGCTCGGTGGGTTCCTGTGAACCCATTTTTTGTATGTGCATCCGCCACTGTGTAAATCGACCGACGTCTAAAAATTAAAGGGTTTAAATGGAAGATGATAAGATTATACTAGTTTTGTTGCACTCCAATGTGACAATAGAGATTTACCTTGCAAAAATATTGTTTTTTCTTTCTTCCTGTAATCATACCTTGATGGAAAAGAAGTTAAGTTTCACATTTAGTAAGGCCGTAAGGGTGTAAACAGCCGATCCAGAGCTCGGTTCATTTATATTTTAATTATTTAATTTATTTACTTTAATTACTAATTTAGTATATATTTATAATTTTTTGATAACCCTTAAATAATGTTACAACCCATTAACCATCATCCAATGGTTACTTGAAAAAGAAAAGTGTGTAGGATCGTGACACGTGTCAGATTCTTTTTTTTTTCTTTTTTTTAATATAAAGGGTATTTAAGACATTTGTTATTTAAGTAAGTTTACCCCCCTTTTTTTTAAACATTCATAACTTTTTAATACTATATTATTTAAAAAAAAAATTGCACCATTATACTCGTCTCATTTTTCTCTTTAATTTCGTTATAGTCTCGACTAGTTTTTTTTTATTTTTTTTATGTCATGTATTTACATCATTGTAAAGAGCTTAAATATAGCAAATTAATTAAAAAAAATTATAGCAATGGTATATTACAGTAATGTAACAAAAAATGAAGTAATGTAATACAAAATGAAGTAATTTACAATGACATAATTAACGGTGACGTAACACATTATTTTATTTTTCTCTAACAATGATAATTACAATGATAAATTACAGTGATGTAATTAAACACATTATTTCGATTTTTTTCTCTCAAAATGATAATTATAGTGATGTAATTTTTCATTGTTCGAAAAAAATTTAAACTAATTTGTTGTCAATGTAAATTACATCACTGTAATTTAAACCAAATTCACCGAAAAAAACCGAAACCGAATTTTACGTCAATGTAAATTAGATCACGATAAATTACAACAATGTAACTTACAACACTGTAATTTATCATTTTTAAAAAAAATTCAAATAAATTTGTTATATTTAAGCTCGTTACAATGATGTAAATATAGGGCATTTAAAAAAAGAAGAAAAAATTAGTCGAGACTATAACGGAATTAAAGAGAAAAATGAGACGAATATAATGGTGTAATTTTTTTTTAAAAATAATATATCAAAAAAAAGTTATTAATGTTTAAAAAAGAGAGGGGGAAAAACTTATAAGGGGTAAAATGACTATGATGCCCTTTTTAATATTTTAATGAAATGTATATGTGTAAGCTTATGATTGGCTAAAATGGGTTATGTAGTTGTAATAAAAAAAGAGGGTTATTTTTTATACCCTTCCCTATATATATATATATATATATATATATATATATATAGGGGAATGTTCCTCTAAAAAGTCTTTTTTTGCCTAAGAAGGATTTTTAAAAACTCAAAAACCGACCCAAACAAACTTCGATTGAATTCATTTTTACATCATTGGAACCGGCTTGTAATTCCCTAAAACCTAAACCTTAAATAATAAACAATAAACCCTAATCATAAAATCAAAACTATAAAAACAAACTCTTAACATAAAAATAAAACCTAAAAGTTAATAAAATATATCTTAAAATCCAAACTCTAAAACTAGTTGTTAAAGCTAAAACCAAAAATCCAATATTGTAGGGTTTGATGAGACGGTTCCAATGCCATCGAAATGAGTTCAATCGGTGTTCGTTTGGGTCGGTTTTAGAGTTTTTAAAAAACATTTTTAGCCTTTTTAGGCAAAATAGACTTTTTATTTGATCCTTGCCCTATATATATATATATATATATATATATAATTAATTTTTATAAATATACACTTAATATAATAAATAAAAGTTATAAAAATAAAAAGCTTGTTTAAGCTCACGAGCCGGCTTGAGCTCAATATGTAAAGCTCGATCTCAGATTCGATAACTAAACGAGCCCGGACTCGATAACTAAACGAGCCATATTTTTGGGCTCAAGCTTGGGCTCATTTAGGCTCGGCTCGTTTTAACATTTTACTGATCTGACCTCGATTATTTCACGAGACGGCTTGATTCATTTACAACCTAAAATTTACCACAGATGATGATAGTGGGTTTTAGCAATGTTGTAAAAATCGACCTAGGCGGCCGCCTAGGTGATAGGTGCCCATCTACTGTCTAATTTTTGGCTTAGGCGGTGCCTAGGTGCTAGGCAGTGCTAGGCGGCTTGGTCAGATTTTTATTTTTTTTTTCATTTTTTTGACTTTTTTATGGTAAAAATGGACCAATTTCATGATTATTTAGACATTTCTCAACCAAAAATCTTTTATATGTCTCTGAAACATCGAATCCAGGCAGTTAACATCGAAATTTATCTCTAAACTTTGAACTCAGTGTTTAAGTTTGCACTTTAAAGTACTTTTTTTAGTATATTTAAGTATATTTTTTTAAATTATTTGAAGTATTATATTAAATTATTGATATTGATGTGTGTATATAATAGGGGTGTTCACGGTCCGGTTTTTACGGTTTTAAGGTTAAACCATAAACCGAACCGTTATTAACGGTTTTTGAATATTGAAAACCAAAACCGAACCGTTGAAAATAAAAACCGAACCAAACCGAACCGTTATCAACGGTTTGGTTCCGGTTTGGTTTGCGGTTTGGGGCTGTTAAAAAATAAAAAAAAACCTACTTCTGAAAAAAAAAACCTTACAACATATGAAAAAAACATTACAAAACCTGTATAAAATACAAGGAGCAAAAAATAACTACTATCAAAAAAACATTACAAAACCATCAAATATACAACCTACTATTCAAAAACACCATAAATATGACCTCCTGTAGAAAACATTATGAAAATTGTTGTCCAAATGAGAGTACATAATGCAAAAAAAAAATATATGCTAAAAAAACATCCAGCCCAAAAACAAATAACTTACTTTTCAAAGTTATAAAATTTTAAGTACTAACCAAACAACTAACAACTTAATTAAATAGTACATACAATTATACACATCTAAATACATATGTAAATAAAAATAAAAAAAACATTATATATATATACACACGGTTCGGTCCGGTTTTTTACGACCGGTTTTTTGTGAAAACCATAAACCAAACCGTTCATTACGGTTTTGAACTTTGGAACCGACCGACCAAATGTTTGAATAAAAAACCGACCGTGAAACCGAACCGATGACCGGTTTGGACGGTTTCGCGTTTGTAACCGAACCGTGAACACCCCTAGTATATAATATATATTTGTAAAATTACATATAAAAATTCCAATCCGCCTAGCGCCGATTAATCATATTAATCCCGATTAATCCTATTAATCCCAATTAATCCCTAGACGGTACCTCGCCGCCCGACTAGCGTGTATCAACTTTTACAACCATGGGTTTTAGGCGAAGAGTAACAATGAGTGAAAGGGGCATATGGTTTTCAGGTTTAATCAGTGAGAATCACAACCAGTGTAGGATAAATGGAAGTGACCTATATGATTTTACTTTTTGATTTTTTTTTTTCCTTTTAATAAGTGGTAAAGGATATTTTACATACCCTAAATAATAAATAAATTGTGTTATCCAATTAAAAACTCACCTAACAATTAAGATACAATAATGTAAGTGTTATTTAATAAAGTATGCAATATGATTACAACAAGGATTATTCGCCTACTTAATCAAAGTCTTGAAAATAAATAAATAATAATGATTTACTTAATTATTTATTTATAGTTGACCTTCTCTTCGAGTCGCCGGTCATAACTTGTAACAAATAAAACCTCCAAATTGAACCCAACACGGTCCAACTCTACTGTAAATGCGTCTCAAACGCTGACTAAGAACACACACCAGTCGTTGAAAATGAACGGAAAACCATCCAGCAACACCGCCGGCATGCCAATCCGATGCAGAGGTAAGTTCATCGTATCTTCGATCTATGTTTCACATCTCTAATTCCAATCCTGGAGTTGAAACGAAAAAAAGAAGAAGAAGAAACGGTTTGAAATTCGCTAATCAAATTTCAAAACGGTTCTGAATAGTGAGCACCAACTGTTCGATGAAATATCGCGTATGTCGAACTCTTTGATTCCATTGTAGAACTAATGGAGTACAATACATGTTGATTGCAGCTGCGATTGTTAGGAAACCAGGGGAGCCACTTGTGATTGAGGAAGTGATTGTAGCCCCACCCAAATCTCGTGAAGTTAGAATCAAAATCATATGCACTTCTCTTTGTCATAGTGATGTTACCTTTTGGAAATTGGAGGTACTGAATTCTTGACTTTTGAGATTGCATTAAAATTTATTCAAAATTGAGATGTTAATTGACCAATGATGTTTTTGCTTTTGTTTTTTTGCAGCACCCACCTGCTATCTTCCCTAGAATACTCGGTCATGAAGCAGTGGGGTAAAATTTCATCAAATTAGCAGTGTTGTAAAAATCGCGATTAGGCGGCCGATTAATCGGGATTAATCGGTAATCGGCCCTTAGCCGATTAATTTTAGCCTAGTCGCTCCATTAATCGGTAGTCGGTCCTAGCCGGTCAAAATCGGACCTAGTCGGCCTAATCGCTCTAGTCGGCCGATCAAATTAATCGTTTTTAATGTAAAAAATTGGTCAAAGCACAACAAATTGGGGTTTTCAACGATCCAGACTCCAAAATCACGCCTACTAACGACGATCGACCACACAATTGACCAAGAAAACTCACCTGCACGCAGACTCCATCGCGATTCGACCCTGTTGCTCACAATCGCTGCACACAATCTCAAGATCGAGCATCATCGTAGCCTGTGTTTGCCCTAACCGAGAACGGGAATGCGGGAGGAAGAAGTGAAGAACGATCGGGATATGATTTATTGCTTATGGGCTATGTTGGGTTTCTTATTTATGGGCTTTAATATTTTTTTGGGTTTGAAATTTTTATTATGTATGGGCTTTCATGAATTAGTTGGTTAAAATATGTAGGTATTTAAAAATTTATATATAAAAAAATTGTATATATGTATATAATTTTGAAAATTACATATAAAATTCCAATCCGATTAATTCCGATTAATCCCGATTAATCCCGATTAATCCCTAGTCCCTACCTCACCGACCGACTAGCGATTAGCGATTTTTACAACACTGCAAATTAGTAAAATTTCTATGTTAAATCTGCTGATATTGTTTTAATCTTAGTATTGTGATTTCACTGTTCTGTTTATTTGGGATGATAATTTTCAGATTGCAATTACTCTTGCGTTTACTTTTAGCAGTTTAAGTCAACCTATAAGCATAAACATGCTCCTACACTTTTAAGATTTTTAGCTTCCCTTTGTTAACAAGCTGATTACACCTGCAATCATGATCCTTTTTTCAATAAATGGGTTGATTTGGTCTACTTAAATTATTCAATGGGTCAAAATATGAAGCCTGTTTAACTTAGAATGGGTCTGGATTGATACTTAGTGACACTTTTTTTATCTTAAAATGTTCAATCCGTGCCCATTTTGGATAGAAAGTATTACTACTGAAACCAAATTGATACTTCTTAAAAATGGCATATCTGTAAACGAACCGAACAGTTCGTGAACAGTTCACGAACTGTTCAGCGGGAAGTTCGTTTATGTTCGTTTATTTAATAAATGAACGAACTTGAACACACCATGTGTTCGTTTATTTATGTTCATGAACTGTTCAGTTATGTTCGTTTATTTATGTTCGTTTATTTGTGTTTGTTTATGTTTGTTAACTATGTAATGTTAATTTATGGTCGATTAACTATCTTATATACGAATAATATGTATTTACATTTAAAAGACTTGTCGTTTGTGTTCGTTTACGCTTGTTCAATTGTGATCGTTTATGTTTGTTTAATATTGTTCATGTTTGTTTATGATTGTTCAATAGTGTTAAGTAATGTTCATTTATAATTTTATATTTGCTCGTTTATTTTGGTTCGTTTGTGTTCATTTATGTTCATGAAAAGTTCGTTTAATTTATTAATGAACGAGCACGGACATATTCATTTTCTTAATAAACGAACACGAACACAAAATTCATGTTTGTTAATGTGTTCATGTTCGGTTAAATAAATGAACACGAACATGCCTGTGTTCGTGTTCGTTCGGTTCGTTTACAGACCTACCTGAATCCGTTTTGCCCCTGTATGCACCACCTGTTTTGCCTGGCTTAATACTGATGATCTATTGATCTCGATAGAAAATGATAGGTGATGATCTGGTTGTTTGTGTGGATATAAATTTTTGAGTTTTCATAAAGATTTGTGTGACCCTCAACTATAAATTTTTTTCTTCATAGTAATAGATACTAATTATCATAACCATTCGTTTATTATATCCATTTACATAAAATATATTGTAATAATTTCTTTTGTTGCACAAAAGGGTAGTAGAAAGTGTTGGAGAAGATGTACATGAAGTTGTTGAAGGTGATACTGTGATCCCAATATTTTTACCAGATTGTGGTGAATGTACAGACTGTTTATCCAATAAAAGCAACCTTTGTTCAAAGTTACCTTTTAGTGTTTCTCCATACATGGATAGAGATAAAACAAGCAGGTTCACCGACATGAATGGCGAAACTTTATACCATTTCTTGTTTGTATCAAGTTTTAGTGAATACACAGTGGTTGACATTGGTCATGTGACTAAAATTGATCCCCAAACACCACCAA
This sequence comes from Mikania micrantha, assembly GCA_009363875.1. Taxonomy (NCBI): domain Eukaryota; kingdom Viridiplantae; phylum Streptophyta; class Magnoliopsida; order Asterales; family Asteraceae; genus Mikania; species Mikania micrantha. The sequence continues at coordinate 15,451,185 of CM018697.1, forward strand.
ATAGAGCTTGCCTCTTAAGTTGTGGAGTATCAACTGGTAAATTATATTTTTGTCTTAAGCTTGTACTATTTACTTTCCAACACTGGAATGTTAACTTACAAAGCTTTGAGGATATGACGATTTTAGGGGTTGGCGCTGCTTGGAAAGCAGCAAATGTGGAAGCTGGAACAACAGTTGCTATATTTGGATTGGGCGCGATTGGGCTAGCGGTATGATCATGTTTAATTCAATCAAAAATATTATGATAAACTTGTAGAATTTACACATGGGCTTCAACGCCTTTTGTGATTATACATTGTAAACTACATATACACATTTTGGCATGTTACAAATCACAACAATACTTTTTTTTTTCTAGGTTGCTGAGGGAGCAAGACTATGTGGAGCTAAGAGGATCATAGGTGTTGATGTGAACCAAGACAAGTTTGATTTAGGTGATTTAAATTCGTATTTGAATCTTTATAATAAGCTGGAAGCTCTAAAGAAATTTGTATTACATTTAATATTTTCTTTTATTTACAGGAAAGAAGTTTGGAGTGACTGATTTTATAAACTCTCGAGACTGTAAGGACAAAACCGTGAGCCAGGTAACTTAACCACGGTTATATCTTCACTAGACACCATTAGTTATCACTGATTTGCATTATTATAGCATAAATTTGTTTCTTAAAACAGGTAATAATGGAGATGACTGGTGAAGGTGCAGACTATTGCTTTGAGTGTGTCGGTATGTCATCTCTGGTGCAAGAAGCTTATGCATCTTGTAGAAAGGTCTATTCTATCTCTATCTCTATCACTATTTAAAACTTGCACAACATAACGGGCCAAGTATTAAGCTAGCTTTATGCCCGGTTCTTCTGCATACAAACCCAGCCCTATTTAATAAACTTACTCAAGATAACGGGCCAAGTATTAAGTGGGTTTTATGCCTGGCTCTTGTATAATTGCTAATGATAATGGGCCATATGTTAAGCTGGGCTTGATGCCCGGTTCTCGTGCATTCAAGCCCAACCTTATTTGATAAGCTTGTCCAGAATGTATGTATCATTTTAATTTGTATGCATTTTTACCATCTTGAACTCTTTTTTATACATTAATTGAAATATTTTCATCTGTGAATGTGACACTCAGGGATGGGGGAAAACAGTTGTGTTGGGAGTTGACCAGCCAGGGGCAAAGTTGACTTTAAGCTCTTTTGAGGTACTTCACAGTGGAAAATCTCTCACTGGTTCCCTTTTTGGAGGTCTCAAACCGAAATCTGATATCCCAATCCTCGTAAAACGCTATATGGATAAGGTAACCAGAATCTGGGTCTTTCGTTTTCTGTCTTTAACTTCTGAAGTCAAACTATTACTTTCTTGAAACGCTAATTGACATTATTTTTTTGATAATTTAGCACCAACACTTTACATGTTATTTATGTTATGGAAGTTGATTTCCTTAAAATTATCTGGATATTTTCAGGAACTACAACTCGATGAATTCGTGACACATGAGGTTGACTTTGAAGACATCAACAAGGCTTTTGATTTGCTTCTCGAAGGGAAGTGCTTACGATGTGTGATTTGGATGGGAAAATGATCAAATTTGGTTGCAACAAAGTATTTTTATCATCGTGTATTGGTCATTGTAAGCATCATTTGTTGTCAAATAGGCAATTGTGCCAAGTTCCTGAACATTTACAATAATAAAATTATATGTACGAGCCTTTGATTTTCATAAGCTAAAGACAATCTAAAGTTACTCGTTTGCTCATTAAATTAATCTATTATAATATGATATGAGAATGTAACAGCTAGAGGATTATCAACCACTCATCAGGTAATGGATACAAAATTTTTGGTAAGTGATGGGTTGTAAAACACATCTGGTTTTTAAATAGTTTTTAGTTGATTTTAAGTTGTAAATATGTCGTTTTTGTTTATTTTTAGATTCTTTTTACATGTTTATTGTTTTTACAGGCTTGTCGAATGAAATGAGCGGAAATCGAGTTCGAAACCCAAAGGAATCGAGCCCCGGTTGAAATCAAGAGAAAAAGACAAGTTTTCATAATTATGACGTCATCGCGGTACGCGATGAGGAAGAAATTCACCTTCGCGATACGCGAAGGATTTCGGGGGTTCCCCGCTTGTTTTGTCCATCGCGGTACGCGGTGTTATTTTGAATTAGTCTCCGCGGTACGCGACAGGTTTGAAATTTGAAAAAAGTCAAGATTCAAGCGAGATTAAATAGGAGACGCTCCCCAGCCGTTTCAATTATCATTCTCGACCATTTTTGAAGCAGGAGAGCTATCCAGGAGCTTGAGGAGGCATTTGGGAAGCATTGGAGGGCTAGAAGACCTTGTTTACATGTGATATCATCTTGGTCAATCTTTGTTCTCAATTGTTCTTAATTTTCAGTATTATATTTCATCTTGTTATGATAATTCTGAGATTTCTTGACTGATGATGATGTTAGTAGGCTAATTGTTTGATTCTACTTAGGTTAGAATGAATGTTTGAATGATTATTGATAACTATTGACTATTGTTTTGAGTTATGATGGAAAACACTTTTGTAACAGATCTTATTGTGTCATTTTGATGAGTTTTGCATATCTAATCTTGATTATATCAGTTTATATCATGTTCCATATGTGTTTATTGAATGTCTTTCGGTGTTAGACACGTATTAGGTCATCGACTTGGTGTTATGACTAGTTTATGGTTTGTTTGATATCACTAACCATAGGAAAAGATATAATTGATGTTTTTAGGGTTCTTTGTGTATCTAAGTTTAGAAATCCGGAAGGTGATAGACTTGTCGGGTGATCTTTAACATTAGGGTTTTCATGATAATTATTCGGGAGAGTTGTTTAATTGAAATACTTAATGTTATTGTCATTTCGTGTTAAAATAGACATTGTAAGATTACTCCTTGCATCTTTGATGTATTGGAATGAGAAAATCAGGAATGTGACTTGTTCATTTGAGTACAAAGTGTTATTGGAGAAATCCGGGAGGTGATTCAATTAACTAGTGTGTTTATTGCAAGATTAAGTTTTCTTAATTGGTTATATTTGGTAATTAATCCAGAATACATTAAGTTACTTATATTTTGCTGTTTAAGATCCTAGTTCCATCATATCAAACAAAGTCAATAGTGTCAATAATCATAAACAGGAATTTTACCTAAGTAGAGTTTTTCTCATTTGTTTTAAGTTTTTCTAAAATATAATTCAATTTTCTTAATTAAATGCATTAATCTGTTTTAGGGTTTAAATATTAGTTAAATTGCTTTTATAATTTAATTAGGGTAATTAGTTTAATTGAATTATCATTTTTATTCAAAAAAAACCCCCCCTAATTGTTTTAATCATTTTCTAATCTTGTTTTGTTAAGTCAGTGTCTCGTGGGTTCGATATCCGGACTTTCATTAGCTATTCTACAATTGATAGGTACACTTGCCTGTCGTAGTGGTTTAGTTTAAGATTTTCGGTTTTAACTCGTTGTAATTAAGTTGAGTCTAGGTTAGTGTTTATAGTTATTTTCTTAGACCACTTTCGAGGACATCAGTAAGACCAAGTACACAAGAACATTTTTAAGAAAAACAAACAAACTTAAATGGTATATTTTTACCCTTTAGTATGGTCTGGGGTTTTTAAAAATGAGAGTATGATATTAAAAACACAACATAACCAACATGAGAAACAAGTTACATATGATTACCTATCATGACTTTGTCTTTGTTAAGGTAGGGTGTCGATGCGTTGTATCGTAAACGATGACAATTTGATGCCATGTGGATGGAGTCGAAGTAAACCTCGTAATCTTGACACATAGCAAAATAAATGGGTAGATTTTGTTAAACAATTATTGTATTTTGAGTTGAAATGAGTAACAATATAACATAAAATGGATTAAGAAGGATAATACCTTAACACAATGCATGTGAAGATGTGTAACTTAAAAATCATGTGAATATAATTTATTCAAACGAATAAAAATGATCAATAATATATTTGATGAGAAAATCATTAAAAATTATTTAATGAACTTTTTTTAGTTAAACTCATTTTAACTAAATGAAACTTGTTTTTTAAAATGACTCATTTAAACCTAAATTTATTTTGCTTAAAATTCATCCTTATTCACACACCTTCTAACCCGCACCTGTTCTACCCATTACATAACCCGTGCATTATGGCAGGCATAAGTCAAAAGAAGTGTCTGAAATGCAATCAATCTGGCGTAGCCCAAAGAGAGATATTTAGGTTTGAGATTTAGGGAACTAAAGATAAGGAAATTTTGATTATCATGCATAAATAAATTATAAAAATAATGTTAAGGCCTTGTTTGGGATTGCTTATTTAACTTTAAAAGGATTTTTTGTCAAAAGTGTTTATTAGCTTGTGACTTTTTGAAATAAAGTTTTTGAAAATGTGTTTGGATTAGATTATCCAAAAGGACTTTTTCAAAATGACCAAAAAGTACTATTATATTGACAATCATTTTAAGATTATGGATAGCGATGGTTTTGCGAAAATGGCGTGGGTAATAGATTGAGTAAAGGGTAAAAAGTGAGGGTAACTGTGTAATTTTATGTCAATAAGTAATAAGTTATTTTGAAAATTCAGAATTTTTAACTTTAGAAAAACATATTATTACCCTTTTACAAAAAGTCCTTCTGAAAAGTCATTTTAGGTTTGACAAACAACTTATTGACTTATTAAGTTTTTGAAAAAGCTAATAAGTCAATAAGTTATTCTGAAATGGAATCCTAAACATGCCCTAAGATAGGTTGTTGCATCGTAAACTATGACAAAATTTGATGCCATGTGGGTTGTAGCTCTAGAGTTGAAGAATTCATTTGTCAATCGAATGCTCAAATCAAGTGGCACGTTTGAAATGCAAACAATTTGAAATAGCCCAAAGAGAGAAATACTTAGGCTTGAGCTTAAAGAACTAACTGCATGCCAAAAAAAAATGATGGATGCCGCACTATAAATCATAAAAAATCTGATGACATGTGGCTGTAGTGGTGTTCACGGTTTGGTTTCAAAACCGTGAAACCGTTTAAACAAGTTATCGGTTTGGTTTAATGGTCAATTTTTTTCAATACAGTTGATTAGTTGGTTTCAAAAGTTTGAAGCCGTAATAAACGGTTTAGTTTACGGTATTTACTAAAACCGGACATTGAAAACCGGACCGAACCGTGTAATATAACCAACCATACACATATGTTAGATAGATAGATAGATAACTTTTATGATTTAGGCGTCATTTAATAACAAAACTAGATTTGAGCTCACAATGTAAATAGTCTATTTCAAATCATAATACGGTTTTTTTTTTTTAACATGTCAAAAAGCCCAAACCTAAAATACTCAAATCGTAAACTTAACGGGAACCAAACCGTTGATAATGGCTTGTTTGGTTCAGTTTTTATTTTTTACGGATCGTTTTTTGTTTTTAATTATTAAAAAACCGTTATTAACAGTTTGGTTTACGGTTTCATCAAAAAATCATAAAAACCAGACCGATAACACCATAGATGTGGGTTGTAGCACTCGAGTCCATGAGTCAGTTGAATGACACGTGTTTTAAATGCAAACGAGGTGACATGGCCCAGGCCCAGGCCCAGGCCCAGGGAGTAAAATATTAAGGATTTAGATTTACGAAACTAAAGCTAAGGTAATGTTTGATCACCATTCCAAAATTATATATATATATATAGGGAAATGATCAAATAAAAAGTCTATTTTGCCTAAGAAGGCTAAAAAGGATTTTCAAAATCTCTAAAACCGACCCAAACGAACTCCGATTGGACTCATTTCGATGGCATTGGAACCGTCTCATCAAACCCTACAATATTTGTTTTTTAGTTTTAGCTTTAACAACTAGTTTTAGAGTTTGGATTTTAGGGCATGTTTTTTTAGCTTTTAGGTGTTATCTTTAGGTTTAAGGTTTGTTTTTATAATTTTGGTTTTATTATTATGGTTTATTGTTTATGATTTAAAGTTTATGTTTTAGGGAATTATAAGCTGGTTCCAATGATATAAAAATGAATTAAATCGGAGTTTGTTTGGGTCGGTTTTCGAGTTTTTGAAAATCCTTCTTAGCCTTCTTAGGCAAAAAAGACTTTTTATGTGAACCTTCCCCTATATATATATATATATATATATATATATATATATATATATATATATATATATATATATATATGATGTTTTGGACCAAAGACAAAGGGGCCTGTTGGCCCTAATAGTCCGATCAAATTGGCCTCAAGGATCACACAGAAATTGCCTTCTCAGCGTGACAGTCTCATACTCTCATTGATACTAGTATATTACCATCATATTGGGCCTGTGGAGAACAAATTAGGCCAACAATCTCATTAATTATAATTGTAAGTAAAGGTGCGCAGATCGGGTTTTTTCGGAAATCGGTTCCAGTTTTAGTCAACAAAGTCAATACCCGGTTCCGGTTCCAGTTTTGGGTTTCGACCGGTTCCGACCGGTTTTTGACCGGTTCTGGTTCGGGTTTTGGCCGGGTACAGGTGGAACCAGTTCCTGTTTTCCTGGTTCCGGTTTTAATTTTTGTCTAAAAAACCGGACGTCCGGACCCGTTTGTACCCATCGGTTCAGGTATGACCGGTTCCGGTTCGGGTTGTCGTTTCTGTTTTTTGTCCACCTCTAATTGTAAGTAGAGGGTTCGGCGCAATGCGGCGGGAATTATATAATGTAATTTTCGTTAATAGAACAACTCAAACGATTTTTTTCTTTTCAAGTTTTGGTTGGAGATACATCAAATTTGAGGAGACAGTGAAAGAGAGATAATTCTTTTCATTTGTAATTTAATCTTAATATTAAAATTTAAGAAGTGAAATATATTGGTTTTAAATTCCCATCAAAAAGTTCAATATATTAAAATAACCTAGAAAACTAGTTATAATCATTCTGATAATTTATAATTACATTTTGTTAATTCTTTTTAAAGATCTTTTTTCCTGTAATTTTTCATCCAATTTTTCTGGTAAGTATTTGTTTGGATATTGTACAGTCGTCATGGATGATGACGTGGCAGCTGCAAGGGCTATGCTACAATGATCAGTGAGTAAGATGATGATTTGTTTCCATACGTTTTGAGTTACTCTATATTTCGACGTAAATGTTGTTTAGAAACTAGTAGGGTCAAATATAGTGTGTTTTGATTTGATAGTATAATTTCGAATTTGTTTATCTTTGGATGTATAAATTTTGTTTCTTTATTGTTGATTAAATACAAAGTTGGGTATTGTAAAGTTAGTTAGATTTATCTAAAAAATATAATTATAAATACATACTGTGTTTACACAAGGTGTTGGCGTTCTTCTATGCGGGATTTGTCAGATTTGTGAGATTAATTATTTTTTTTTATCGATTTGTGAGTTATTAATCTTCTTCACACAATGGGTCTAAATGATTTTGATTCGAAGTTAGAATTTGTAGCACGGTAGTGTTGGTTCTTTGGCGGTACCATAATGTGAAAGGGAAAAAATAATAAAGAAAAAAAGAAAAGTAAAAAGGAAAAAAAAAATGAAGAAAAAAATTGCAACAAATATGAATCAAACTCTAGACCTTTGGTGTGGAAGACAAAGCTAATACCAAACTTGTCTAGCATCATCTTTTTTTAAAAAATAGAAACAAACATATATAACATATAGTGTTTTTTCGAGAACTCACAAAACCGACACTTCTAAATTAGGTATTGTATAATAGGGCTACCACCATCAGTGAGTTGACGTTCATCTCCTTCTGCTATAAGCAATAGAAATGCACTTGTAACCTTGATTATAATAAAAAACTTGTGCTCAAAGTCTTCATTATTCATATACACAACCTTTGTTTTTAATCGAATATATTTCATCCATTAAAAAAAAATGTTAACCTTTTTACAATGACTTAATGCATCAATTCTTAAATTGTTTTTTTCCTAATTGTAACAGTCAGATTGACTGACACTTATCTAAAGAAAAACTCGTATATCAGTCATATCACATATATCTCAATAGTTTATAAGAAACCTATCATAGTAATAAAACATTATAGAGTCAAGATTAAAACATAAGACTAGAAGACGTTCAAACTCTATCCATCATTCTTATTACCATTAAACCATAATTTTATTGGTTCGATACTAAATTGCTAATTAGGGGTGTTCAAAAAATTTGAAATCCGAATCGTATCCGAAACCCGAAAAACTGATCCGAATTAAAGATTCGGATATTCGGATAGATTTGGATCGGATATCCGTTTTCCGAATTCGAATCGGATATACAAAATCTTCTTTATTCGGATCGGATTATTTGGATGAAAAAATAAGTTTATTTGGGTAGATTCGGATCGGATAGAAAAATTTTTAAAATTTTCAAATCTAAACAAAGCAATCTAAATAACCCGAATAAACTATTATCTGATCCGATTAACATCCCCATTGCTAATACCATGGATCTGTTCAGAAGTTAACCACTAATTAATAATTTAACATGTACGACCTGATACTATCAAGTTTTATGAGGTTTTGCTGGAAGGCAGTGTCACGTGAGTGGGACTCACCAGTCACCACGCACGTGAGCCCATGATTTTTCCAGTTTTTAAAGAGAACGCGTCAATTCAATCAAACCGACCAATCCGACCATTCCGCATAAGCCCCGGCCCCACCACGCGAATTTGGAAAACCACACAACACATAATACGATGTCGTATAGAAGTCCGACACCTCAATCTCACCACCAAATAACTGACACGTGGAGGCTCGTATAAAAAAAACCGATTGCAAGTTGCTTGTTTGGCGTGACAACCGAAAGCGACAACCGACCATCACCGGTATCGACATACGCAGGCCCCCACTGGTAGTACATCCATCCACGTACTCATCCGACGTGGCATGATGTGAGTGGATGTGTACACTAACGCATGACAGCGTGTCCCTCTCCTCCTTTTATGCTTTAGACTCTCTTCCTTCCTTACGGCATCCTTTGAATGATTAAAAAGCATTCGTATACTTTATTTATTTGGTTCTTTCCTTGTCGAATTATTCAAAAATGGTATCATTAGGTGTGACCCAATATTTAAAATTATTAAACTACTTATGATATATCATCTTTTTTTCTTATAAGATAATATATAAAATAAGGGTGTTTATAAATGTTAGATAGAGATCGATTCGTTTGAACCAGAGCAAGTTAATTGGTTTAAATGTCAAACAATTTGGCTCGTGATTTGATTTGAAGGTTTATTGATTTGGTTTGGTTTTAAATGTTAGATAGAGATCGAATCGCTTACAATCTGTAGCTATGTATAATCTAATTATAAGCGCGAACCATTTATACTATTTTTAATCTTACTGTTAGAATAGAAAAACAATTATTTTGTCATACGTCAATTTCTTAGACTAATATTAGCATGCGTCAATTTGTTAACCTATTATTTTCATATATCACTTTTTATTTTATCAATCAATTCTCTATAATATTAAATGATACCTATATTCTTTATTTTATTAACAGTAGTATATATATTTTTTGCATATTAAAAAAATAGTTTTTAATAAATTAAAAAATATTTTTTATTAAAAATATACTTAAAAAAAGTTTACAAAGTATGGAATTTTTAATAAATCAAAATTTTTAACAATAAGAAATATTTCAAATCCGTACTTTTAGAAAAAAATAAAACCATTATAAAAAAATAAGTTTTTATAGAATAACAATGTTTATTTAAAACAAGTTTTTTGCATTATATAAAATTTTAGTTTTCAATCTGTATAAGACACGAGATTTAACATAATATTATAATATAAACAAATGATTTTAAGTTTAAAATAAAAAAAAAAAAGCAACCCTTTAAAGGATCAAAATAAATCAGTTTAACAACATTTGTAAAACTAGGCAGCCTATTCAACCATTTTAGATTGGTTTGTTGTTTTTTTGAAACCGTAGTTATTGTCGGTTCAATGTATATTTTTAACGGAGTGTAATGCCTTTAACTATAAGTAACTGATTTTAGTGAATAATAACAGAATATCAAAGAAACCATGGGTCGATCTAGCATCACTTTAATGATTATCTAATTTGTAATTACATTTTAATGCTTTATTTTTTAATGATTATTCAGCATAATTAGGCTATTAGTAGTGGTTAGGGCTTGATCATTTCTCCTTGAAGATCAGGGTTCAAGTCTCATTTGTGACACTTTAATGGATACTAGGTGAGGAGTGTAATCTTGAGCTTAATCTCATGTTCTGAACCAATGGGGACGATGGTTTACCTATTCAACGGGTTTTCGCACATCAGAGGGTACGGTCTTTGCAGTTCAAAAAAAATTTAATGCATTATTTTTGAAGATTTATTTACATACCTGATCCATTTTAACATTTATGTTATTGCAGAAGAAATTAAAAAGATTTGATCAATGTTATTTACTCTATAGCTTCTTAGTGATTTAGCAGATTAAGTATTGTATGATTTAGAATTTGTTGTTCAAGATTCAATGAATTTCATTATTTTTAAAAGTTGAAACTTTTCATACTTGATTATTACCATACTTGAATTCCTTTGTGATTTTTATTATAGTTTCTTTATGCTTCACTTTTATATGACCAATTTGGTATGCTCTCTAGGCATCAGTAACTAGAGGTGGCAATTTTTACCCATATAAAAAAAATGGGTTGGTTTAGGTAAACAATTGTAGTATAATGGGTTGAAACAGGTAACATCATAATATTGAATGAGTTGAGATAGGTAGCAGTTGAACATAATGCGGGGTCAAGACGGGTAACCAAAAAAGTATGTAAATGCAAAGGATTCAAACATTTAATAATAATTAATAACATATTTGATGAGAAAATCATTAAAAATTATCCAAATAGATTATTTGTTTACTTATAACACATCTAAAGTTAAATTAAATTGATGTTTTTTAAGAACAATCCATTTAGACCCAAACTGATTTTGCTTAAAACTCGTTCTGACCCGCACCCATCCTGACGCGAACCCGTTCTGACCCGTTATACAACCCGACCCAACCCGTCCATTTTTCCAGACATACCAGTAACATGACCAGATTTTTTTATTTTTTTTACAATGTATGGTAAACTGTTACGTCTTCCTAACATCTGGAAGAAGATCAAGGAAAAGATCGATGAGACTCAAATGATACGGCCGTGCACTCTAATACATTTTATTTCACACATATTAAATAATACATGAAAGAGATTAAATTATCTTTTCCTAGTAACTTATTATTTATGTATTATATTTAGCATACACAAGAACAGAAACAACTATAAAATCACATCAAAGCTTAAGTTGTTATAGAGTTGAATATTTTAGAAAAATCTTATCAAAAATTTACTATCCATTATAGTAATTGTTTTCTTTTATACGTTTTAAATGAATAATATTATTCTCAAATTAAGGTTTGTGTCCTGATTAAGTAATTATTTATTATTTATAAAACTTTTACCATAACATTCAAAATTTTAAAATTAAAATCACTCATTTATAACCCATTTTCTAAATAATAATAAGACTAAATTACCGATATAGTCCATGTGGTTTGTTATTATTTCACTCTTGGCCCATATGTTTAATAAATTACCTATATAATCACAAACTTTAGACATTTGTAACATATATATACTCCTTATGTCACCAAATCATCTTTACGTACTTGACCAAATTACCCTCACACAAGAATAATATGTTTTACAAATGTTTAAAGTTTGAAATCATATGTTTACAAATGTTTAATTTATGAAATTCAGAGACAAATAGTAAAATATTAGCAAATCGCAAATAGGTAATTAATCTGATAATAAATTAATAACATTGATTACCGACATTTCAAGAATCCTGGATAATTAGTAACTTAATCGCGTCCAGTACGTGTCGCAAAGCCACTATAAATACAAACCCCCTCACCACTTCTTCAATCACACAATCAAGTCCTTCAATTTCGATCAAATTCACCTTTCATTCACAAAATTAACATCACTCTCTGTTTCTTTTGTTGAATTTCATCATGTCTGACGAGGCAATTTACCACCACGCCCCAAAAACCGAAGAGCCATGCGAAACCACCACCGCTGAGGCGGCGATCGAGCAGTCGGATCGTGGATTGTTTGATTTCATGAAGAAGAAGGAGGAAGAAGATAACAAGTGCGAAGAAGCGGTGATCTCGTCTGATTTTGAACACAAAGTTCACGTTTCTGAACCCGAATCGAAACACGAGGAGAAGAAAGAAAGCTTGCTCGAGAAACTTCACCGATCTGATAGCAGTTCCAGCAGCGTAAGTTTTTACATCGTTATTTCTTAGTTTGAATCGTCACAAATCGTTAAAATTGAACTCATTTGATCGGTTAAAATTAATATTAGTCTTTTCTGTTGAGATCGGTTGCTACTGAACTTATAATTAGCAAATTTCAGGCAGAGGATTACCGGAATTTATTAATTTTATTTAAAAAAAAAAAAACTGTAATACATAAAGAGTTTAAAGAGTTAATAACTTTTTTTTTTTTTTTAAAATCGATTTACATATGTTTAAGTATGAGACATGGCTTAATGGAACCGCCATGTGTAAGAAATATTTTATTTTATAATTGGTTGAGGGTTTAAGAGACCGTTCGGTAGCCTCTTATGATAACTTAAAGTCTGAACTTTTAAGAGATAATATTAAGTGATAGCTTCTTAACTATTTAAACTTAAGGTTACCTCTTAACCATTCAGATGTTTCGAATCATTAAGAGGTAGCCGTTTAATGATCATTAAAAGACTACCGAATAGCCTGTAAATTTTGTTAATATGTGAATTGAAGATTACATTTAAAGCGTATATGAGTTAGCTATTAAAAAAAAGATATAATTGTGTTAATTTGTGATTCTCATGGTTTTTTGTGTTGAATGTCTCTTAAATATGAACATAACGATATGCAAGTGTGTTATGGCTTTTGTTCATTTGATTAATATTGAATCAAACTTAAACATGTTTCTTTATGTGGAAACCATATACAGTCTAGTGATGAGGAGTGCGAGGACGGAGAGAAGAAGAAGAAAAAGAAGCCATTGAAGGAGAAGATCAAGGAAAAGATTGATGAACATAAGGAAAAGAAAGAAGAGGAGAAAGCTGACAAGATCGAGAGTGACACATGTGTCCCAATAGAGAAATACGAAGAAGTTCCGGTCCCACCACCCGCTGTTGAAGTTGTCTATCCTACCCCTACTCCTGCTCCAGAGGAGAAAAAGGGGTTTATGGATAAAATCAAGGAGAAACTACCTGGCGGACATAAGAAGGTTGATGAGGAGCATGTTGCTGCTCCTCCACCGCCACCGCCAGTTGCAACAACACATGATGAGGAAGGCGAGCATAAAGAGAAAAAGGGTATTTTTGAGAAAATCAAGGAGAAAATCCCAGGGTATCATTCAAAGAGTGAAGAGGAGAAAGAAAAAGAGAAAGTAAAGGAGTGTGATTGAGCCTTTTATTTTATGATTAAGTTTCAAAAGCAAAAGCAAAATGGTTTGTGAGGTGGCTTGATTTCTATTATCCTTACAAGTATGGGTGGGTGGGTGGGTGTATGATGTGTTCTTTCTTTTTTGTCTTTTTGGATAAGTGTTTTTTCATGTTATTTGTTTGAAACTTAAAAGTGTGGTGTTCTTGTTTGGGTTGTAAGTCTATACGTTTTTGTTTGTATAGCATGCATTTTGTTTATAAACCTTTAATATTTATTAAAAACTTTTTAATTATAGATATACGAGTGAGAAGATCATGAGTTCATGCATTATTATAACTAATTGTGTTCACTCCACGTCTTATGATAGAAAACTTTTGTGATTGTGTTATTTTTAATAAAAATAGCAAGCTAACGAGTTGTGCTTGTGACAATAATCAATATGATATTGAATGTATAAATTTAGATAAATATTTATGCTTTTCAGGTTTTACGATGTGGTGCTTGATGAAGTACGTTTAAGAGGTCTGCAGCTAACTACAACCGTTGTGTGTTTTTAATATACGTTTAAGTATTCAAGATCAGGCAAGTTGGGCGTAACACACTTGAAAAACCACTATTTGTATTAAAAATGGATTTTTCCTAAAAACGACACCCTTGTGAGAAGAGAAACCAATGGTTTATGGCAAGATGACAAGATTTTTCGTTTATGCTTTTGAGTTTTACGGCAAAATGATTGTTGTTGCTACGTGCGTTTTGACCTGTGTTTTGATAGTCAGAATTATATTGTCAAATAACATCACATGAACTTATTGTCACACCACGACTAGTAAAAACTAATTAAAATTTAATTGGATAATATTCCATCCAAAATTGTCACATAAGTAACTTAAATGAGAAAATTTCCTTAGTTGATGAATCTAACTTTCCATGATCATTATTCATTTCCAACCCATTTTTTATTTATATCCTTTAAATTTAACTAAATACTAACATTTATATCCTTTAAAACATATCTTATATTTATATCTTATTTCTAAGAACATTTTACATTTCATTTCTAAAAATAAACCTCTTTAGAGTTTTAAGACAGGAATGAGATAAATTTTCCATTATGATCTTTAGCCAAAGCTATTGGAGATAATAAGAAAATTTGTGCTTGATAATAATGGGTGAATCTAATTTTGGTTTGTTCAAGTGTGATATCAAATGAAAAATCCTTATAAAATTAAAGCATCTCAAAGATCGATCGACGACAAATAATTTAATGAACAAAAGTTACGACATCAGAATATCAGATTGTGATTATGAGTTTAAACAAAAATATTTTAATTTCTTTTATAAAAAACACAAGTTTCAGTTTCTATAATAGTGTTTGCATTTGTAGATTTTAATATCAAATCAACTTGTGACACCCCAATCATCAAACCATCACATTTTAATATAAATTGCAGAATAACAAAAGAGATCCTAGTTTCTAAAACATTTATCGTTAATGAAGTTAATTTAAAACTTATTTGTCAATTTATGAGGATATCACATCCTTTCACATGACATTTACACAAAACATGATTTTAAAACCCCATATATAACATTTCAACAAGTTTGAAACAAAGTTTGGTTCGACATCCCAAAATCCATGCTCGATCACGATTCCATATCCAACCTATTTATGACCTGAAAACACCAAATTTAATCAAGCGTTAGTTCATAATAACTAATTGAGTTAAACAAGTACGTCTTCCGGATCAAAATTTGACAAGGAAACGAAATTTGGGTTTGAAAAACATTGGCTGACGTGTTTTAGTCAGTTAAAAGCGGTAATTTGTTTTGGCAATTCGGTTAACCATTAATTGTGGGTTGTTTCAATTAATCTCATTCTAGGTTATAAATTCATTCATGCTTTAGGACAATAAAAAAAATCTTTATAAAGTATAGAGGACAAGAACGAGCAAAAGATATAAAAAAAATTATTTGACGTATAAAATATCATATATAAAAAAATTCATAAAATATAAATTCAAGTTTTGATGATGATTTAGTTATTTTGATATGATCTGCACATGCAAGTATGTAACTATAATTGAATAGTTGTTCTTTTCTTCTCTTGTGTAAATCCTTTATCCGTTTTGGGCCATTGGGCCACTATTGCTTGTTTCTGGGATGCAACCTTGGGCCGGCTTGCAGACTTGCAGTGATAGGTCTTGGCAGGCCGCAGGATGATTACGGGCCCCTTGCTTTGTCCAAACTCCAAACGCTTGACTAGTGTTGGTTAAAATAATAATAAGAGTGAATTATCGATATGGTCCTCGTGGTTTGCTAGTATTTCACTTTTGGTCTATATGTTTCATAAATTACCCATATAGTCCCAAAATTTAAAAATTTGTAACACATATAGTCCTTATGTCACTAAATTATTCTCACATAATTGACCAAGTTACTGTCACATAAGGACTATATGTGTTACAAATGTTTAAAGTTTGGGGTCATATAGGTAATTTATGAAACTTAAGGACTAAAAGTGAAATACTAGCGAACTTCAGGGACCATTTGGGTAATTTACTCTAATAATAATAAGTAGAATGTTAAAACGTTTCCATAATTTCAGAACAATCCCTGACTTTGTGAAATATAAAACAGTCATCATGTTCAATCAGAAAAAGTAAAAAAGTGATAGCGCAAAAGCTTAAAAACATATTGGACAATATTGGTTAATCAAAATAAAGCACAACATACTGGAAAAATAATATTGATAGTAAAAATGAAAAAGATAAAATATCTACAAATATTACCTTTATTCTAGTAAATAGAGAGGAGTCATCCCAAAGAAACTTTTATTTCTTGCTTAAGGTTATCTTGAAATCACATTGGATTGAATATAAGCCTTTTTATAAAAAAACGAAAAAAGATAAACAAGAAATAAAAAACAAAAAGAAGAAAACACTTTTTCGAGACATGAATCAGTTTTTATCCAATGAATTCAACGGTTATGACATAAATGAAAGAAGAAAATGGAATGAGCCCTCAATGAAAATTTCATCTCAAAACATGGGAAATTACAAAATTGGTAGACGCTACAAACTTAATTGGATTGAGTCTTCGTATGGAAATTTACTAAGTGATAACTTTGAAATTTAGAAAAACACTGGAATTAATAAAAATGAGCAATTCCAAGCAAATCACATTTTCAAAAACCAAACAAAGGTTTTGAAAGAAAAAATAAAAAAATGATAGGTGCATACACTTGATTGATTCTATTCTAATAAATAGAGTTGATTGTCTTAAATTAACATAGGAATCCCTCTATCAAATTTTCAGTAAATATGAGGGATAAACATGAAGGCATATAAGAATTGGTGTGAATCGATTCCTTAAGGAATGAATGAAAGCATTCACGCATAATCTGGTAAATCTTTTGAAGAACTGATTAATCAGACGAGAATAAATATAGAGTTTTGTTTTACATGTCAATACACACAATAATTAAATTTATAATGAGAACAAAATCCGTCAATTTCAAAAATCATGAGGTCTCAAGTCTCTCTATCTCCAATTTGACTCCCAAATTATTTATCCTATCATGTTGATTTATCCTTTCTTCATTAGCGGCATAAAGGTATTTAATAATAATCCGATTTTATATTGCTTTTGCTTTTTTTTTTTAGTTGTAGTTAAAAGTTAAAACTAACTATTACTCTTATTCAAATTCTCTTGTTTTCATCTGAATCTTACGAAAATTCAACTTAAATAAAATAGGATTTTAAATAAATTCTCACTCTTTTTTTGAAATTTAATTTCTAGTTATTATAAATTGGTCATAATTGAAATTGATTTGTATTATTCTTTCTATTTGATTACTTTTATATTAACATATTTCATTTCATCTTTTATGAATATGGCCACCTATCGATTTGCAAAGAGGCCGTCTTTGATCAACGATTATATAAATGAAATATAGAGATATCTTAACCCTTACCAACTTTATTTTTTCATTCCTAGCAACAAAATGCATGAACCATTTCATAAAGTAAGTGTCAGGATAATCCAAAGTCTCAGTAGTTAGTCTTGGCCTTCAAGTTGAAAAACAACATTGATGATGCCATGTACGTATTGTAACTTTTCATAAATTTCCCATTTGTCAACAATCTAACTTTGCTTATTCTTTTTTTTAGGAGCGACGAATCAATTGATATTTTATTCCAATTTTTGTGTCGGCTTTACCCTTTAGATCAAACTTTTTTCCATACTCGTTAAGTTCATATTAGTATCCATGATACAAGTTAGATCCTAGATGTCAAAATACAAGATAAGAAGGTGGATTTCTTTTTCATCAAAAGAAATGAAATTATTACGGATACAAAGTATTCAATTAAAAAAAAAATTAACCAAATTTTTCTGGTGTAGAGGCAAACAAAAAAAGTTGCATAAGTAAATATATAACCTATAGAAAAGTGGGCTAATCCAACCAATCTTACACTATACATTAAACCTTCCTCGAAAAGTTTTTTTGCCTTAATCATATGCATGCATGTTCATATTCTGAATCATATTTATAGGGGGTATAATTGTAACAAATTTTTCCTGATTTCTTCGCTCTACCCCTTTTATCCTCCGCAATAACACTATGTTCCCAAGTTCATTTATAGAGAGAAAAGAAAAGAAATGAAAGGAAAGAAGAAACATATCTGTGTTCCCGAGTTTCATTTAACGAAGGAAGAGAAAGGAAAATAACACATGTTGTGTTCCCGAGTTTCATTTAACGAGAGAAAGGGAGAGAAGTGGAAGGAAAACTATACTAAATTATATGGCTTTTCTTTCCTTCCGATTTAGAAGGAAATTGAAGGAAATAATTCTATTCTTTTCTTTTATTTTTCTCTCATTTTCTTTTCCTTTCCATTGCTTTAACTGTTGTTATCACTTGTCTTTTTTTAACATGTTTAAACAATGAGTCATCCCTTTCTTATTCTCTTTTTTCTACAAATCATTCCTAGCTTGTCTTCAAAAACCTTTTTTTTTTCTAACCTTGTATGCTCACACATGATCTTAGCATTTTTATCTCAATTGTCTTTGTCTTGTAAACATGTGTCTTCGTAATGATCCAGTTAGGCCTGTAAACGAATCGAACGAACAAGAACATATTAACGAACAAGAATTTTGTGTTCGTGTTCGTTTATTAAGAAAATGAATATGTTCATGTTCGTTCGTTAGAAAGTTAAACGAACTATCATGAACATAAATAAACACAAACAAACCAAAATAAACAAACTTAATTGAACATAAATGAACATAATCGAACAAACATAAACAAACACTATTGAAAAAGAATAAATAAACACGATTGAATAATCCTCAACAAAAACAAACGACAAGTCTCTTAAATATAAATACTAAATGAACATAAGCGAACAATTCATGAACATAAATAAACGAACAGTAGGTGTATTCATGTTCGTTCATTTAATTAAACGATCATAGCATTTATGTTCGTGTCCCTTCATTTATTATATGTTTAGTAAACATTATTTTAGTAATTTGAATATGATATTTAACAAACAAGCATATAAGATATCAATTATCAAGTATCATCACCATAAGTCGTGGATTTAATTCTATTCGTGTGTAAAATCACACTAAAATCAAACTATGTCGTAAAGACCCCAAAAATACACACAATTATCTCACAAAACATTCACCTAAATTCTAACAGACTTGTTTTAACATATGAGACGACGCCATACAATGAAAACCATAACACCAACACCGGCCTATAAATTCATCTAGGGGTGTGCAAATAACCGATTAATAACCGAAATGATTTTAACCAATAACTGACATAAACGGTGTTATGTAATATGAAGGTTTGGTTAATCAACCAATCAATTATGGTTACGGTTATGAATCTTTAATTAAGTGATATAACCATAAGTGAACCGACCCTTTTTACATTATTTGCATAATCTAGAACTTTATTAGTATTAAAAGAGCAAATTGTAAATTAGAGTAGATATTAAGGATGCTGGCTTGGTTATTAACTAAAGGAGGAAATTGAAAAATTATAACTCAAAGCTATAATCATTGTTTGTAACAGATTAATAATTGGTAAATACACACATAGTATGTTGTAAACCATGCATTGCATTAATTAAATAAATCTATTATTTTTAAATCCAATAGTTTTTATGAAGATTTTTGTTAGATATCATTAGTCATTGGTGACATAATTAAAATTTAGTAATTTTAAATAATATATATGGCATATACAGGACTTATAAAATTATAATTTAATATAAAAATATGATTCAAATATTTTACAATTAAGCTTTAATAAATTATTAAAGTAAAAAGTATTTTTTTTTAAATATTTAATTATTTATAACCATCAACATTCAATAAAACAAAAGAACAACGAAAAACAATAGCACCTGCAATACAAAACATAAAAGGCTAATAGCACCTAAGTTCAAATTGTAAATTAAAGTTCACTTTTAGTACAATTTAGTTCAAAACAAGATAAAAATTTAATAGATTCTATGACTCAAATAGTTTGTATATTTAGAGTTTTGCAGGTGGCTGGCTAGGTATCATCATTTATCTCAACCAGAATTGTATGTAATTAAAGTAATTGATAATGTAGAACTAGCTCACTTGTTAGATATAGTGTCTCTAAAAATCGAGATCTTGGTTCAAATCCAAGCAAAGAATATATATTGAGGTTCAGTTTAAAAGTATGATAGTATTACTATTCTAAAAAGATTGTAATTAAAGTAATTAAGCTGCCTAGGTAGGTAATTAAGTATTCTTGGTAGGAAAAAGAATTGCAATAAATGAGTTCGTTCATCAATAACATCCGGTCCCTTGTAACAATTGATTCATAGATAAACAATTGATTCATAGATAAATGGAGTCTCACCTAGAGCAAATATTGCTCTAGGTGAGCCAGATGTTTTCCTAATTGTAGGTTTCCAGTAGGTAGGTGGGCCAGGTCACCACGCTCTGTTATTCGGACGAAAGAGTGATCTATTTGTCAGGGTGATCCCGGGTGACCGAGTGTTTGCTGTTCAAAAAAAAAAGATAAACAAAAGACACTATAAAACATGTAATTATAGCATCAAAATTGATCTAAAACATTATTTGTCACAAAAAGGCAATATCGTATTTGCAGCACCAATTCAGGGACAAGTGAATGTAGTTTGTAAATATACAACTCATAATATATAACCAGCGATGTAAATTTATGAGATAACATGAAAACAAGATACGAGTCTATCAAATTAACAGTTTATAGGTTTAGTGTGAATCATGGTCATTAAAATGCTAGACGCTAGTTGTGCGAAAGATAAAGACTAGGGATTAATAAGAATTTTTATATGTAATTTTTCAAATATATACATATATATATATATATATATATATGTATATACATATACACATGTAGCCAAATTTTTTATAATTTTTATAAAAATGTTTAGTTTAATAAATATATACGTAAAAAACTAGCCCAAATTTTTTGCCGGATTTCAAAAGTCATCGAAGAAGCTGAAATTTTAAAAATCGCTAGAATTTGAAAAGTCATCGGAATATTTGCTGGAATTTGGAAAAGCCGTTGGCAAGAATTTAATTAATGGACGAAATTTTGCCGGATTTCGACTGATTTTTGGCCGATTTGGCTGCCTAGGCCCGATTTATTCTACCTAGACGGTTTTTAATCTGGGCAACAGGGGCGGCCCTGAGAAATTGGCTGCCCAGGACGAGTCGGGGAAAAAAGGCCCCTAACGCATTCAAAGCTCCTGACCAAGCGGGGGTCAAGGGGGCCGCGCCCCCTTGCGGGGTCCTAGGGGCAGCGCCCCTGGCGGGGTCCAAGGGGCAGAGCCCCTGGTGGCGGTCCCTGCTGGGCAATCAAAGAAAATTAAAAGACGAATAATCAGCCACTTAGGCTGATTTTTACAATACTGGTATGAATAGGTTTGGCTTTGTTTTGGTTAAATTCATGAACCCGTTACATACTAACATGGGCAAGTTAGGTTTCGGCGTTGCTTAATATTTTTCTCAGTCATGTAGCTATTTTTGGAGCTATTTTTTTGTTCTAGGGTTTGTTTTTTTGATGGACAAAACATCTACAATTCATGTGTGGAAAAATTCGTGTTCCAAGTGTTGAACGATTTGCTTTAATGTTTATCATTTTCATATAATTAACTCCCATTAAGATGATACACATAGACTTTTGTGATTTTTTTTTGGGCTTTTGTGCTTTAAAGAAAATTTTTAGGGATTTGATATTTGATTTGTGAAAAAACACAACTTTTATTTTAACACGACCGGCCTGTTAAAACACGAAAAATGAAATGGGTAGACACAAACACGACACATAAAATTATCATGTATGTTTTTGTAAACACGAACTGTTTAAAACATGTAAACACAAAATGACCCTTTAAGGAGTTTGTTAACAATTAACACTATAAATGATCTGTTAAAAACATGTTAAAAAACATGTTAAGGAACTAAGTTTAGAGAATTAAAAATTATAGAAGGTAATAAGTTACCCACCTATTTTATTATATTTTAAATTTTAAATTTTAAATAATTAACTGGTTTTAACGGGTCTTAACGAGTTTTCACTTGTTTACACTCCAAAATAAACAGGTCTTAACGTATCAACCTAGTTTAGATACGAAACATGTAAAAGTCGTGTCGTGCTAACGTGTATGTGCCTGAAAGTGGCAGCTGATGATTATGATTTGATCAATGGCAATTACGTACATTTGCAAAAGGGACCAAGGGAGAGTATTTGGAGTCGCTTTGACAAAGAAAACAGGTGAAGAATCAAAGAAATCAACATGGGTACTGCAAATAGAAGAAGTCTACTACAAGCCAGAAGACTAGTTAAACTAATTTGAATTAAAGAAACCTATTTACTAATTTATGCTTTTTATATATTTTACAAAATCTAGGCTAGTGCCTAGTATATTATACATGTGAAATAAAAATATTGAATAATAACTAATGAAAGTTACAAAGAACAGAATGCTATTTTAGGATAAATATTTATCCAAGTTATATATAAGAAAGTAATTTATGTAATAAATAATGATATTATCGTCTTAGTTTAAGTAATAAAATAATATTTTTTATTAAGCTTTTATTTTATTAAACAAGAAAAAAAACAATTTTAAACATATTTACATTGTTAAAATAGTTTGATTTATAGAAAAACTTTGCGTTTTAAAACATTTTTTGAAAAGGTGTATATTAATAAAAGATTTTTTTAAATATGTTCTTGGTATATTTTTAATTTGAAAAAAAAGTATAAACAATATTATAATTTTTAATATTATTATTTAATAAAAAAAGATAAACTTTTAACAGGAGAGAGATGTGATAAAACCGATATGATGAGATGCGAGTTAGATTTACGTCAAATATCTCTTATGCTTTTTATTTAGGGTCAATTACATATATTTCCTTGTTAAAACCATTTATTGCATATTTACCCAATTATAAAACTAAATTACATATTTCCCCTTTCTAAACCAAATATATTACATATTTATCCATTTCATTGAAAAACAAATTATGTATTTCCTATTTTACCCTTAATGAACTAACTAAAAACAACTTGCATATTTTTACTTACAAAGGGACAATTTTGAAACATGAGGATATTTGTAATTTTAATTTAACATTGGGGATATATGTAATTTTGATGTTTAATAAGGGGATATATGATATTATCCCTTAATATATAATATATAATAATTGATAATTAAATATGTGATACACAATAAAAACCCAAAAATAAATAGGCTTAAAATGATGAGAAGTGTTTTAAATTATTTTTAATTATTAATAATAAGATATCACTAATGAAATCATACCATTAAATTAGTACCGATCTGTAATTGTTGTCTAATTAATGGTTATAATTTATTATTATTATAATTATAATTCTTTATCGTTATCAATTTACTTTAAAACTCCATGAATTATATTATCCGATCTTAATACTAAAGTTTCAAGCAGTCACTTTTAGATGTAAAAACTAACCACCAACATTAACTCTAACAGTCACTTTTAGATGTAAAAACTAACCACCAACATTAACTCTAACTAGCTAAAAGTAATCCTACACAAATATATTAGCAATTTTTAATTTAGCCTTCCCTAAATAGATTCAACAATATAATTTTGCCGACTTTGT